>VXBN01005158.1:201488-230079 GCA_013397395.1 Sinosuthora webbiana | reverse complement strand
AAAAAAAAAAAAAAAAAAATAAAAAAATCAATGTTCTTACACCTTAACCCATTGTTAGTGCTGTTACTGTGCTTGTTTTGAAGTTGGATTAAGGAAATGCTGTCACCTAATGTTCTAATAGCTTTGGATTCTCAACGTTTTCTTTTCTAATATATTCCTTAGAGTTTCTTGAAAAGTGTAAGGACAACCTAGATTCCACTTTTCATTGTGAAAAATGGTTCCATCAGCATCTTTTTACTCATGAAACATAAGCTGAATAACAAATTGTACATTTAAAATTTAATAATTGGATATTAACATATCAATATATTTTCTTATTCAGGAGGCAAATTTCTTACTCACTGGTTAAACCTATTTTGGAATAATAAAATTCTTTTAAAAATACAGCATCCACAGACAATATTGTCTAGAATATTTAGTCCAAACTGACAGTAGGTGTAGAAATATCTCAGCTGCTGGCTTGGTGGAACTTTGGCAGCTGGAAAAAAAAAAAAATACCCTTACTGAACCAAGCTGCACCAGGTACAGAAACTATGGAAAGTTCTTTGCTTGTTTGTAGCCTTTGATCTTGTCCAAGCCAACTGCAGATGAGATTAATTAATTTCTTGACTTTTTCTCAAGGCAGGATGAATTCAAAGCCACATTTTAAATTATAGTTGCTGCACTTAACTAGAGTCTTCAGACCAAGAACAGGGGGGATGTTTTCAGTCCCACTTTGTGAAAGAAACACAATATGTTTGGGTAGTCTATGTACCGACATGCATATTTGTGTCATAAATGCTGGGCCTGAAAAAGATTTTGTTCACTGACCAAGCACAAACCAAATTATGGTGAGATGTTTCTTTGTCCTATACTATACTGGTGACATATAGAAGCATTTAGTTAACTCTAGTAACAGCACAGAAATTTGGTCCGTTGATAACAATTCTTACCCACTACAGGAAGTGTTGATTCATGTCTAACAAGCTGTTGACAACACACATCTTACATGTTAGGGGATTAGAAACAGTTTCTTCTTCTAGGAGCTGGTTTGTCATACATGGGAATATTTGGCAGCAGGTTGAGGAAGGAGATCCTTCCCCTCTGCTCTGCACGGGAGAGGCCACACTGAGTGCTGTGTCCAGTGCTGAACCTCCAGTACACGACATTCATGGACATACAGGAGGGAGTCCAGTGAAGGGCCCAGAAGAGGATTAAGGGGCTACAGCCCCTGATGCATAAATAAAGGCTGAGACAGCGGGGACTCCCACCCAGGAGAAAGGAAGGCTCAGAAAGGGCCTTATTAATGTGTATTAATACATGAATAAAGGGTGAAAAGAGGTCAGAGAGAGGTTCTTTGCAGTGGCACCCAGTCACAGAATCAGAGGCAGTGGGTGCAAGTGAAATACAGAAGATTCCTTCTGCACATGAAGAAAATCTTTTCACTGTGATAGTGACTAAGCACTGGCACAACCTGCTCAGAGAGGTTGTGGGGTTTCTCTGTTCAGGGAGATTCAAAAGCCATCTGAACATGGTCCTGGGCAAACAGGTCTAGGTAGCCCTGCTTGAGCAGGGTTTTCCAACAAGATTACCTCCAGGGTCCCTTCAAACCTCAACCATCCTGTGATTGTGCAATAAACTGGACTTCCAAAGATCCCAGAAACAACCAAGCTGAAGGCTCTCTTTCTCCACCAGATGTGATGATCTTCATTTTTAGACTCAGCAAGTGAGGTCCTTGTTATCCCTGTAGCAGAGTATCTCTCATCCTGCTTGATACCTCTGTAAGGGAAAAGAAAGTTTCTGCCATACAGAATGTCACACACATGCATCTAGGCAAAGACCAGGATAGATCTTGTTAATGATTCATTCACAGAGAGAATACTCCAGAGTCTTTTTTGCTCTCCTGTTTAGCCACATGCCATCTGCAGAGTTCACCATTCATATCACCCCTGCTGTTCTCAGAGAGGTCAGCAGCCCTCCTGACCTGCTGGATGAGCTTTTCCTTGATTCTGATCTAACCCAGTTCAGTAAAAATAGAACAGATGAGTTTAAAAATAGTTTATCTTAGCAAACATGGGTCATGGAAACTGAAGTAATTTTGGTAGCTACATTTCAAGTATGTGGAACATAAAAATCAAAAAAGGACATGTTGGTGGGGAGGCAGTGACCAGAGGCTGTAGCAGGCTGTGATGAAAGGCTTTTCACTGGCACAGATGCACCTGCAAGGTGTCTCAGTAGTTAGAATAACAACTCAGCAGTTAACACTTATGGTGCTTTCACCTCTTAATAAAGCATAAAGAAATTAGAAGGAGTATTTATTTGGTTTTCCTCAAAGCAGTGTTCAAATTCCACACGATTTTTAATGAAGTCCAGGACACATTCACATTAATTTCACTGCCTATATGGAACTTTGCCAGAACCAAACCTGTAAGGTCTGATGGGGTCCACAGAGAAAAATAAATTAAGAGCATAAATTTCAGATGCAGAAGTTCTTAAGTTTGCTACCTGCAAATCACAAAATATTATTGATAAAATTAATTTTGTGAATATAATTATCTGCAAGTGAAGCAAAAAAAGTGATAAAGGAGAATGGGAACAGGAGCAGAGAATTGGCTTTCTTTTCAAATCCTGCAAAAAGTCTGATCCATCCATATTCCTTTCCAGCAGAGAACAAGGTTCCAACAACACATGGTATCACAAATGGTATTACACCATTTCTCTATTTTAATTGTATCTTTCAGAACCTGGAATTAAGACAAAAAAGTTTAAACCTTTCATTTTCCATCAGGCCAAGAGATAGGACATGTAGGCATTAATCAAGACTTCTGTAAAAAGGAGGAAATACTAAAAAGTCCTCCTGAAAGAGGCTCCCTCACACAGGCATTCCTCAAAGATTTGGTAAAAAATAAGAAGACAGAAATGTAAAGATATCTTGCTCAAGTTGCTGATAGGACAAGAGTTCAGTTGTAATGGTAATAGCAGCTTTCCAAGGGTTTTAGATCCTGGTTTTTAGAGGAATTTCTTCAGAATCAGGGTCTCTTGATCACTCCAGATCAGGCTTGGACACTAATTATTGATACTTTTACATTTGAGGAGGTTTTTTTCCTATTGTTCTGGGTTTTAGGTTTTGACAAATCAGGCTAGAATTTTCTGGACTTTCTTCATAATGTTTCAGACATTCAGAGAGAATAATGCAGTAAACTGTGAATAAATTCACTGAAAAAGGAAATATGGTATTAAGTGAAATATGAAAGAGTGTATTAGGGAAATCAAAAAACAATTTGGCTGCTAAAAAAAAAAAAAAAAAAATGAGGTAAGGCTGCTCTTGTTCCAAACAAGAAAGCACAGTTATGTACTTATCATGTAGGTACCCTGAAGGCACTAAGAGGTATGTTGAGGAAAAAAAAAAAATTATTAAAGGATGTTGGATTTTAGAACAACTAAAATACCCTAAACATAATGACTCCAAACAAAAACAGTAACATTTTTTTAATTCTTGTATTGAAACTGATGGATCAAAACAGTGCAGATTAGTAGAAAGAAAGAACAATTTAGGTGATTGATAATTTTCTGTACATAAAACTTTCAAGGTCACCATTAATGGTAAGCAAAGATTTTATAGCACACTTTAATTTAAGATGAATGGAAATAATGCATTCAAAACATCTTTAAAACTGAAAATAACTAATGCATGAGGTTTAAATTATATTTAATAATATTTCAAACCATATTTTAATATAGAAATAGATAAATAGAAAAATGAAGATTATTTATTAGGAATACATACAAAATTACTTGAAATAATGAAACTAATGGAAAATTTACACCAGGCTCAAGTGAGATTTTTTTACAGATGTATAAAATTTTTAAAGAATTGAAATTTCCAAACAGTTTATTTCCAGCATCATCTTTAAAGTATTTGATTTTGCTTGACTACAGCTGTAAACATTATGCTTTCAAAATACCCTTCTTTCTCCTTTTTCCATTTGATAAGTTAAATAAACTGAGGGCCAGCTCCCAATAAATACACAGATTGATTTGGGTAGCCTGAGTTAGAGGTGGCCATCTGCAATACTCTTTTGGGAGGTGAGAAACGTGGCTTTGAGCCCTTGATATCCTTGAGGATGGATGGAATTTAGCCAACAACAGTTTTCCTGATGAACAGAGCAATCTGTGTTACACTTGCCCACACAGCGGTGCAAAAAAGAAATTCTGCATAGCACTTGCCTGTGATCTTCCTTTTGTTCCCTGAATGATTTTGGGAGAGACACAACTCCAAAATTCCCCTTTGGATAAGCACAGACTTGCTCAGCACGATACCTTTTGCCTCCCCTGTGTGAAACATCTTGTCGTGCTCCTTTCCAGCAGAGTGAACCTGTGCTTGGCCACTGTGAATTTGCCTCCTGCATAGTAAAGCATTGAAATGCTCAGTGTGATAGCTCTCCACGAAACTGGGACAAAACCAGGGAACTTGGATCAAAATGTTACATAAATCATTCAATTCGCTCTCCAGGATTTGTGAGTGTGCAAAGTGTGTGTGCCCATTGTGCTCAATTTCCTTGGAAAAAAAAATGGAAATAGAAAAAGTTGATTTGTTCTCTCTTTTCATAAAATGGGAGCAGGGTCCTACTAGTAACAGCATTTTATTAGGGACTTTTGTTTTCAAGCCAGCTGCAGAAAATGATGCAGCAGAATATGTCAGCAGGTTTTATCATCCCCACAGCCAAATGGCACAAATGCAAAAGAGTAGTGAGAATGGGGAACTAGCACAGGAGAAAGTTCTAACAGCTAAAATAATCTTAAAACTCAGCAAAAAAATAATGGGAAAAACCTGGGGAAGCATTTTGTCAGCTTGATTTTATGGTAATTACAGTAATAATAAAACTAATTACATCACATAACACCTCTGTGAGGCAGGTGAGAAATGCTGGCAGGGAGGTAATGTCAAGATAGCAGCTGAACATGCATAATAGGGCAGCCAGATGAAGCTCTTCTCTGAACAGCTCCCATCCAGCCATTTTCAGAGCCCCAAAACGGAGGAGTTAAGTGACTAGAAAAATGAGTTTTCTAAAAGAGCAATCATAAGATGCTTGAAGTGATTATTGTTTGCTTGATAAAAGTTTTTAACTAGAAAAAGAGGCAAAGAGAATTCCTGAACTTCTGCAGTTACCAACCAAAGTGATTGTGCTAACAGCTCTGATTATCAGGCAGTCAAGGCCAGGCAAAGTGGCCAGGACTGACACGAGATGAAATAAGTGTTTGCTGATGCTCAGAAAAGTCCCACATCACTTTATCATCTTCCCTTCCTTGCTGTGTACTCCATTTACACTACCAGATGACTGTCTCGCTTCTCAGGTTCTGTAAAAAGTAGAAGAAAAAGCTGACAGAACATTATTCTAGCTTTGATGGGCTACTTCCCTGCCTGTTTAATGATTTAACTCACAGAATGGCCAAACAAATAGCAGCCAGTGTTATCAGGGAAGTGCGAATATACACCTGGAAGTCAGAGAGGAACTGTTCATTTTCTGCATCTGGTAATGGCTAGTCCAGCAGAGCCTTCCCTCTGTGGTACTGATGCAAAGAGAACATATTTGGAATTCCCACCATGGCTGCCAGAACTAGGTGTTGTGATTGTGTTTCTCCAAGGACAGTACTGAGGTGCAGAGTCTGACCAAATCACTCTCTGGTGTCTTGGATTTGTCACTACATAACATGCAGATGTCAAAGGCCATGAGGTTCCAGCCAGTAGCACATTGTTCATACACAGCCCAGTGCAGTCAACACTAAATCAGTCATCCCAGTTCCTTCTGCAGCCAGATGACAAACCTCTATGTAAGACAACTAAGTTCCTTAATTTCACATTTTGATGGGATGAAATCCCATCCATTAAAGTTAGGTCAGCTTACTTTTGTATGTGATGTATTAGTCTCTCACCTCTAAAACATGAAAAAAGCATTTCCACTCACCAAGGCAATAAGAGTGTTTAGTAAAATATGGTAGAAGATCAAACAGCACTCCAAAGCAACTTGTAAGCTCATGAACTGAGTGAGGCCTCACTGGCCTCAATTCCAAGCAGCAGAAATCAATTGTCCGTGTTGCTAAATTCAGGGAACAGTCCTTGACATGATTTTGGCAACACTCCCAGACAATTCCCAGACACAATTTAGATGTTAGCATTCCCAATAAAGAACATGGGCAAAGCTACCTCAGCTAGAGACTTGGACAACTAGCACGGATGCAAGTGTCCCTGTGCTGCTGGGGGAATCTGTGTCAGGAGTCATGGCAAGAGTCGCTTTGCAGCTTTGGACTTGCTGTGCAAGTGTGCAAGACGCATGTGCTGTTGATCTCCAGATGTCCTGAAAAGAAGATTTTGGAATTCCCTGGTGTAACACACACTTTCTTCACAGTGAGAAGATAAAAGCATAGTTCTTACTCAGATGTCTTTGCTTATGGATCCTAAATCAGCTCTATTGGGTTTACATGGCAAGATTTTGGTATCGGGAAGTTGAAAGGGCAGCTTCTGCCAGAAGATACCAAAAGCTATCCTTGTGTGACAGAGCCCTCATTCCCCATCCTCCTGTACCGCTTTGAAGGAGGAGAAAGAAGAGTTTAGCAGAGCCTGGGAAGAAGGAAGAGGTGGAGCCAAGTGCCAAGTATTTTCAGTTTCTTTCCATCTTACTCCATTTAATTGGCAATAAATTGATTTCCCAAGTTGCATCTGTATTGCCCATAATGGTAATTGGTGATCTTCTCATCCTTATCTCAAACCCGTAATATTTATTTCCTTTTGATGGAGGGGAAGCAACGGAGCAGCCTTGTGGGGACCTGGTCCCAGGCAAGGGCAATGCACTACAGCAATTTTAAAGAGAAGGAAATTGTGGGAGATAGATATATATATATATATATATATATATATATATATATATATATATATATATATATATATATATATATATATATATATATATATATATATATAATTTCTTAGCACACCAGAAGTTTCAGAAATAAGAAGTGCAATGAACTTTTAGTCATGATTTGACAAAAAAGGTCAAAATGTTCAGTAGGTGCAAAATGTTAAAGAAATTGAAACCATGGAAAGGAAGAAATATAAATGGGTAAGTCAAAACATTTCAGTCTGAAAATTAGGAAGTATTTGCTATCAATCTGGCATGCGTGACAATATAAATTAATCAGAAATTCAAAATAAAGAAAGGTTTTTCTAAAAACTGAGAGGAAAAAATCCTAAGAAATATATGTCTAACCAGAACTTAATTTTTCAAAATTTGACTGAAGATATCAGTCAAAGCATATTTTTTGTCTTGGTTCTGAAAAACTGGAATTCTCAATTTAAGAAAAAAATTATCATAAAAATAAATTACCAACCAACTGTTGTAAACATCAGCCTTTTATTGTATATTCTGAAAAATGAACTATGGAACAAGAAATAATGGCAAAGGGTGATTAACAGAAATAAATACTTACTAGGAAATGCTATTATTTGAAACACTGATCCTTATCCAAAGGAAAGGAACATGAAAAATTCAGTTATTTTCTTCTTGCTCTGAATCAAAGCTTTTACTTGAAGACCTCATGGATTCAAATGTAAAGGTTAGGACTCATGAAAGGAAGGCAGTTGCACTGTCCAAGAAGTTTCATCAAGTAGATATGGGTAAAACTCTCTCACTGTACTTCGCTGCCATCATCAAGGAAGAAATATTTATAGGAGGCTAATTTCTTTGCTGGAAGCTCTGTAGCTTCATTGTACAGAGTTTATTTTGAGCTTGTTAAAGTTAATTAGCAACTCTGTGTGATTGCCCACTACTTGCTGTTTTCTATTGTGATTTCATAGTACACCAATAAGAGCTTTTTAGCAGCACTTTCTTTGTACTTAAGTAATGTCAAAACATCAGAGAAAGACGTGGGAAAGAGAAAGGCATAAGTACCACATTTGTGCCTTTTCTCTCCAGCTCTCAGTATTAGACTGTGCTACTTGCCACCCTCCTCAGTCTCTGCTCTGGATACCTTCACTGCCCACACAACTTTTGTCTTGCTTCTTTCTTGTCCATGATCAAACATAAAAAGAGAAGAAAACAAATCTTCAGCATTAAGCAGCTGAGAAGCACATGGCTTGAGTATCAACATTTTCATCCTGAAGCAAATCATTCTGTGCTTGGTCAGTCTCAGCAATGTCTACTCCAAAAATATTGTTTAATATGACATGAAATTTCCTGCTCCAAGATGATTTTTCTCCTGAAAATCACCAGGTGATTTGATAAACAAGCAACCTAAAATTAAACAAATCACTTTTTTGCCTTTATGAGAAAAGATCATAGCGAGTTCATTATGTACACAAGTTCCAGTGAGTGTTGGAATCCTAGAAACTTGGAATTTGGGGTTTCAGTGTATGGTAATACATACGAGTCAAGATGCAGGATTTCGGGTGTTGTTTTGTCCTTCTTCTTTGCCGCCTTCTTCGCCTTCTTCTTTCTTTCTTCTTCATGGTATTGGGTGGTTTTCTGTAGCTGGATGAAAAAGGTCTGCCATGCAGGCCTTGAGTGGTCATTATTGGGTCAAAAATATAAATAATATACATGTCACCTTGGTATTTGGTAATTATCACTTAAATAACCTTGGAAAGAGTTAAGAGCTTGGCATTTTACCTCATTTCTCTAGCTTGCTAGTTAAGCTCATGGATTGTGAGCCTGTAAATACTGTAAATAGATAAAATATAATAAACATTCCAAGTCTGAACTCAAGCTTGGCATTTCCTGATTATTATTCATCTTGACCTTGGCAGAGAAGGAAGAAAAGAAGCCAAAACCTTCACAAGTGAAAAGTTTCCTTTGCAAGAAGAAAGTCAGAGTTGTTGTGCCTCAGGGGAAAGCTGCTTTGCCTGACTCTGTGGTAGCATTGTGTGGCTTTGTCTTCATGGTGACATGGGCATGGGTCCCATACTTCCCCATGTTCCAGCAATCACCATTTCAGATTTTACTCAGATCATGCAGACTGGACACTTGTGTGGACCACAGTGGAAGGAAATCAGAAGAGAGCCTGATTCCAGAGCATCCTCATTCCCAAGACAGCACACAGAGACATAGGCTGCTACAAAACAAGCAGCCTACTCACTACTTTCTTAAACAGTGAATTGCAAAATGTCCCTGGGACATGGGTGTTACTTGTCAACAAAAATGCAAATGCAAGCTCTGAAAGAGCTCTGAAAGAGGTTGGGTACCCAGGTTCATATTGATAAGTAGAANTCCCTGGGACATGGGTGTTACTTGTCAACAAAAATGCAAACGCAAGCTCTGAAAGAATCAGGTTGGGTACCCAAGTTCATATTGATAAGTAGATTGCAGAAAACATCAGGAAGGGCCCAGAAGAATCATCTCTGCTTTTCTGGCCAGCTGCATTCAAGAGTGATACGTTCCAACAGGGACCAGAAAAAGGCTGCTGGAGAGACCCAAAGAATACAAAATGATGATACAGAAAGTGAGTCTTGGAAAAGTGTCTTTTAGCTTAGCTAAGTGAATATTAGGTGGGTATTGGATCATACTCAAGAGGGCTAAGCATTAAGGAGGGAAAAGAACTACTTAAGTTAACTGTCAATGTTGACATGAGAAGAAATGGAATGCATTTAAGCTGGAAAATAGAAGAAGGATTCTAGTAATCTAAGTGATATCTTAAATAATTTTTTTCAAGACATATAGGGGCCACAAGTCAATCTAGTTTTAAAAAGTGCTTACTTACTCTAGGAAGCCACATGATACGACAACTTCAAAAATCCCATGCATTTCTGTCTGCTGGGTATGAAAGAAAATGCCTATGCTTTCCTTGAAAACCTTCATGAACTTCCAGGATTTCCTCTGGCAGTTGTTGTAGTGCATGCTGGATGTTTGTTTTACAGATGATAGCACATATGCAAACATATTGCAGTTTTCACAGGGAGCAATGAAGTTGGTTTTAATGTCTCAGGCAAATTCTAACATATGTGCTTTTTGGTAATCTATGTCTGAACCTTAGAGTCTTGGATTAAAGTTACAGAGAAAAGATCTGTCACAGAATCACAGATTCAAAAATGTTTAAGGCTTGAAGCGACCCTGGAGGTCATCTTTTCTGACCCTCCTGCTCTAGGAGATCTATTGAATTTCTTGAAGAGCCAGGTGCAATAAGCTCTGAAAGGGTTCAATACCTCTGAGAATGTTCTGCATTTCTCAGAATGGCTTAAAATAATTTTGCAAGATGGCTCTTCAGGTGTGTTTTGTAAAGCAAAAGGTTTAATAAAAGCAAAATAACAAACAATATATAAATAAAAAGAAAAGCCAAGCACAGGTGTCAGAGAAGCCCCACACCTTGCTAAAACACCCCAAAAAACCCAGAGCACCTTTGTGCTCATCCTTAAGTACTGAATGATCTGGGAGGGTTCTATTGGCAAATTGCCAATAGAAAAACTACAGGTTTTGAGAAACATTTCTAAAGCTCAGCCAGTGCCCCTGTGCTGGAACTGGGTCAACCACAGTCAGAGTATCACTGAAGATTCTTGTCCATTTTCCCTTTTAAATTCAAAGGTAAACTGAACCTCTTTTTCCTAACACCTGTTTGGGTGTGGGAGTGCACTCCTACAGAGATACACCTGGAAACAGTCACCCAGTGTGACATCTGGATGGCTTTGGAATGTCTCTAACAAGAAAGAGCCCACACCTCTCTGAGCAACCTGTCCCAGTGCTTGGTTACCTCACAGTAAAAAAGTGTTTCCTGATGATGAAAGAAATTTCTCTGTTTCAGTTTGTGCCCACTGTCTCTGATCCTGTCACAGGAGCACCACTGAAAGGCCAGTTTAATGAGTGCCAAGAGTTCTTAGAGCTTCACTAAAACAGCTATGAGGTAAATACTCATTTCCACAGTGCGTTCACTGTGGTTAAACTAGTTAAAGCCTGTGTATGCTTTAAATTTATTTAGGAAAACTAAATTATTCAATTTCTTGCTTGCTTGCTTTATGTGCAATTTAAAACAATTCACAGGCCTGGGACTGAGAGCAATCACCTTGAATCACTGATTGGAGCCTGATTCATAGCTCACTGAGGCCAACATGGGATCTCCTGAAATCTGATATCAGGTCTTCGCTTTTCTAAAAGAATTTATAAAGTCTAGGTCCTGATTTTTCTTCATACTGAATGGCTACCTCTATGATTTTATTACATTTCTATATCTATACACTGAAGTTATACATATGTCTATACTGTATTCCACCAATTAAAATAAACTTCTGCTTGCTTCTTATGCCTACCATAACTCAGTAAAGACTGGCTCTTCTTTGAGTGTCACTAAGGGATGTACAAATACAGAATGATGTCACTTTTTACTGAGGGTTGTTTAGAGGTAATGGTCTACAGCTGTGCTTGTTAGAGAACAAGAGTTTGCGTGTGAGAAACAGGAATTTTGTGTTCCTGTCAATGTGGTATGTTCTTGTTTCCTCACTTGTCTTTAGACCTACAATCAGGTAATTTTTGCTGATGAAATATATTTATGTCCATGTCTAGTGTTTTGCAGAGTTAAAAGGTTTTGTATGGAATGCAGCTAATGTTTTGGGTACATTATGTAGCTAATATCCTTACCTGAGTAAATGGAATGCACAGCGTTTTTTTTCCTGTGGTTTGGTAATGATGATAATAATCTGTATTTTATATGATGCCACACAGACAGCTGTCATTAAAATAATGTCAGCCATGCTCAAAGCTGGATTTGTACTCTGCATCTAGGGTTGGTGAACCGCTGTACCCTATGGCTTTGCAAATAATAAATTTGGAAATGATCTGATTTTACTTCTACCACAAATATAAAAACAACTTTAAATTTAAAGAATTAGACTGCAGTGTAAATGACACTGCTCAAATGGATTCTAGCATTGTAGTGAAATAGTGACCACTGTGATTAAGTTCTACCACTTGGAAGGTAGTAATTTTTTATTTTACCAAAACACCAGTTTGCTTTTCATAATCAGTCATCTGCATTTCTCATATCTGACAGAAAAATAAAAACTTATTCACTGGAACTTCTTTCTGGTCTAAAGTCATAAGCTTAGACTGAAGAAAATATGTAGTGTATGTAGTGTGCTATATGCAGAATGAAAAGTCATATGAAAAAAGGAATCAAAAGCTTTTGGTTTTGTCAAAAAGTCAAGATCACCTTGACTTCCTATTAGCTTTGGTAGACTTTAGAGGAGTCAGGAGTTAGGGGAGGGAAGGTGGGACTGGGGAAAAGGGAAATGAGGGGGACCATTTTAATGTTTGCTTTTGTTTCTCACCATAAACTCTAATTGGCAGAAAAATTGCATTAATTTTCCCCAGGCTGGCTCTACTTTTCCCATGGTGGTAGTTGGTAAGTGATCTCCTTGCCCTTTCTCTACCCATGAACTTTCTCATCTTACTGTCTCCCAGTTGAGGGAGAGCAAGAATGGGTGGGAGTTCAGCATATAATGTTAGTTTTAGATTTCAATAAGAATAAGCCAGCCAAAGAGGAAAAAAAAAAAAAAATGGGGAAATATGGCTGTAGTTTGTGTGTCTGTTTATTTGAATTTTAAGTTGTTGAATTTCCCAGGGAGCAGTTAGAGCCTAGTCAAGAAAAGGAGCAGTAAGTGCTTTACTGTGCATGGTATGTGCTTTGTATTTTAACTGTTCCCAGCAAATTTGGAATGTATTTTATCCCCTATGTCATACCAAGGAGCCTATCCAGCATATTTCACCTTCCAGATCAGGAGACAATAGAAAGTCACAGAAGAGAATTCTGGGTAGAGGACTAAGTTGCTGACAAAGGGCAAAGTTTAAATAAAGCATGTTCAGTGGAGTTGAATCAATATTTTATTTGTTAAGGAGAAGTAAAAGTACAAAAAAGCTTGTACAACTAGGCATAAAAAAGTAAGAAATCAATTCTAGTTAATTCAAAATGCTTGAAGAGTCACCTATGCCATTATGTATGAATAATTCAGGAACAGAAATTTATTGCAGACACATATTGTTTGGTTTGGATTTAGTTTTGCCCCTTGTTTGACCTGAATCCTGTAAAGAATGATATCCAACTAATTGAAATAACATTTTGCAAGTAAGACAATACCTTAGGGATATTTCAAGACCAATTGTGAAATAAAATTTGAAAGATTAAATATCTGATAAAGTTGATATAAATAATGTTATTTTACAGTGTGTTAGACGTTGTACGTGAAGGTCTTTGCATGCAAGTTGTGTTTCCCTGTTGAAAACAGATCAGATTTTTTCTCCTCTTTCTCTCCCTCGGTCCCTTTTTATTTCTCCCTATAGCAGTGTCATTCTTTGCCCCCCTCCTTTCTCTGTCCCCTTGTCCCCCCCCCGCAGTGTTTGAACATGTTTGGAAATATTTATCACCCTCCACCTTCTATTTGCAAGAGAATTTTTTGCAAGACATTATTGGGAATATCTGAAATAAATCACAAGAGTACAAGATGCCTTCAGATTGAATCAGCACAAGCATATTACTCATGTCCTGAGATACAACAGAAATATCTGAAACCATAAAAGATATAGGTTTACTATGCACGTGACTAGGCAGTCACTGCAATGAGCTCTCAGAAAACAAACAGTGTGGAATTTAAATGTTTTTCATTACTAACTTTTATCTGTATTATATTAGCATTTATTTGCTCTGCAGCAGGTCTATATCTGTGAGTTTCCAAAAATTTTAAAAGTATAGATGCATACAAAAATCAAAACAGCAACCTCAGTGACAAAAGGCTATTGTCACTGGTTCAGGCTTATGTTCAAATCCAGTGTCAGTTTTGGGCTTAGAATCCAGTCAATGGAAAAAATTGTGTAGCTAGCTCACTAAGCTAAATACCTGCCCTCAAACAGGAAATTAAAATCATTCACAAACAGCAGGACTTTTTCACTGAATAAAATATGTTCAATCTATTGAAATTATTCAGATGCAAGTTTTCAAAAACATCTGCTGTAACTCATATAAAACTGAGTGCCACCCAACATCAGTGCCTCCACTGACAGCAGCCACACTGGATGCAGCCCGTGGATAAGGCCTGAGAAAGTCCAGATGATTGATTTGAGATTTAAGATTTGATGCAAACATGTCAGATTGCCTAATCCCCAACAGAGTCTCATGCCTGGTACACAGAACACACAGAACTCCCTAGAACCTCTCTGGGGGGTCTGAGTATTGCTCGTACATCTTCACTCCCACATTCACATATTCCAAAACACTCAGTTTAGGCACTCTATTGCAATTTGGGTTCAAGCAGAGGAACCCAAATCAGAATATCAACTCCGATTAGATACTGTTAGAAATAACTAAGTTAAAAATGGGCAGAGGAATTGGCAGTACTTATGCTTTGTAGAGCAGTCTTCTGGCAAGAGCACAAGCACAGAGTGAGACCTTGTTCTGTTTAGGGACTGCAACCCACATAAACAGAGGTCATGAAGGTGAAGGTCACGTAGAGGAATAGCAGAAAGTAAAAGAAACAAGATTTAATTTGTCTTGATAGATGGATTCCCCATTCATTCAAGAACTGAGCTCTTTTCAGGAACCTACAGTTCACTGCTCCTTGCACTCTAACCTAATAATGGTGTTTCAGAGGCTTTTTTGGTTCGTAGGTTTTGGGTTGGTTTGTTTGTTTGTTTGTTTTCCCCTCCCTCATATAAAATGCATGAACAGCACAAACACCTTGAATTCAAACCCACATGTATTCAAGATGGGTGAAAAATAACTTTTTCTTTTTGGAGACCTATGTCCTAACCATTGGGCTATTGTCAAGGTATTTCTTTTCAAACCTTTCTGCTCAACATGCTCAGTTTCCACAAAATCTCTTTCGAGATGCCTTGCATTTGTTAATACACTCAGAATACAGATTGCATATCTCTGGAAATGCAACAGCAGATTAACTACTTTAAATATGGTAATCACACCTTTTTTTTTTTTTTTTTTTTTTTCTCAAACTAGGTCTTTTCTGAAGGCCTAGGATTTCCTTAGCTCTGGAAGATCTTCAAGGCAGAGCAGGCAGGGATTAAATAGCTGCAGTTCCAGCAGTAATATGAGATATTGGTTTGTTTGTTAATCCTGAGGCTAAGAGGTATGACAGGCTTGTGTCAGTCCATCTAGGATCTCTTAACCTAAAAAAGAGAGAGGTAGGATCTGACCAGCCTTTTGAAAATGATCTCTCATCTGTGCTGACTTCTGGACAAATCGAATAGAACCACACCATAGTAACACCATGACAGAAACCAGTCTAGCAATTTAGTAGTGTTGACAATTACACCCCATGGAACACGTTTTATTAATATAATCATTATAATCATAAACATTGAGTTTTAACATGAATTTTAACACAGAAAAAGTTTCTACCCCAAAGATAAATACTTAGCTGCACTTTATTGCAACTTCACTAAAAGTGGTATCTAAGCCAACAATTTAAGTTTTGTTCAGTGAGGACATTAAGAGCCCTGCTTGTCTAAAAAAAAAAAACATCACAATATCAAGATGTGAGAAAAGCATTTTATATTCAGTCATTATCATGATACAATAGACTCCAGCAAACCAGAACCAGAGTTTTCACATGAGCCTTTCAGTTCTAATTGCAGATAGCAGAGTTCAGAATTGATATTGTAGGGAAAATCAAAGTAACTGGGAAAAACAACAATAACAACAACAACCAAAAACCCACAACAACAACAACAAAAACCCACAAAAACCAAAAAAAACCACCAACCTTCAGTGAGCTAAGTGCCTTGTGGATAAAATTGCAATTATACCAAACACTTTTTATTTAGGTATGCTTCATTATCCTCTGGGTAAATTATTCATGATTAATAGTCTAAAGAAAATTGTGTAATTTATCACTTATAAAACAATTCTTGAAAAGCAGTGTCTTTTTTTATATTCTGTGGGAAGCCCAGTGTACCAGAAACAACCCTTTTGAGAACATATAAGCAACTCATATCTAATTTTGTTAACAGAAGCAAAATGCAGAACAAGAATCTCAGTGGAGACTTTGTAAGCTCTGCTAACTCCTGATGCCATTCATGCAAGTCATTAAAGCAATTTTAATCCAGATGGAGCAAGCAGTGTGAGAACATGCAGCAACTGAGAAAGACAAGGGAAACCAGTTTTACCACAAACTGGTTAGCATTTCTTCATTGTATTAGTTGTCTTAGCATAACAGTTTGCCAATTTACTCCACGTACATGGCAAATTCTGTGTTGGAAAATTGCTGCCCCTTTTCTTTTGCTGTTTTAATGCTGTCATTAGAGAAAGAAAGCTAGCATAGGAGAGACGACTTTCAGTTGTAATGCTTCTTGAGAACCATTGTAAGTGTATTTACTTAATCGGCACTTTTATTTGAATTATCTATACAATACTCCCCTGAGTATTTTTAGGTGCATATGTGAAACTTTTTTTTAACCCAATTTATTTGTAATTGTTAAATTTTGTGTCTAAAAAAACACAGTTGTTTGAATCTACAGATGTTTGCTCAAAAAAAGAATAAAACTGGTTCTCTCAAGGGAAAAAGCATTCTAATGCAGTGTGTTGATACAAGCAAGGTTAAGCACAAGGGCCATATAACTTTTGGCACATAACTGAACTACCTAATTTAGAGATATAACTGCCCTATACTCATTAATACAAAAGGAGAGATATAGGAAATCAATGAGAAACATAGGTCATTCCAGAGGTAATTTAGACTTCTGGGTGGGTAGTATTAATCTCTTTTTTGATAGAGTCTATATGAAGCCTGAGCTTGCTATCCTACACATTTAAGTCAGGTGCTCAAAGCCCAGTGAAGAGGATGATGGAATGGCCACTGCTGAAATAAAAGGAGAAGCTCCTGCTGATTTCAGCCACAATCAGGGTTAGGCCACAGATTAAAATTCCTGCCTTGACCAGAACCTGATGGCAGCATTTACCTTAGCATTGCTCTGGAGGAAAGACTATGTTGACCTTGCTTAAGGAGACAGTATTATGACGAGCTGTTAATAAACAAATTAAGTGTTTAACTACTTCTTTCTTGGGAGCATTGCTTTGTTTTGTTTTGTTTGTTGTGCCCTCCATGGTTCAGGGACATGTGCAGACTCATTGGATCAATTGCATACACCTTGAGTGCTTGAACCTTCTCTACATTCCTTCTTAGGACATTTGAACTTCCATAATTTTCTGATAGGTATCTCACTCAGCAGCTCTAGTGCTTTATGCCTGACTTATTCTTTAGAACTGGTTCCTTCTTTTAATTTTGTTCCCCCCACTTGCTGTAAATATCATTATTGGGTATTTCATATTCAACCCTTTTTGACCAGCATATACACTTTTCTATTTTGAGGATAACACATTCACCTATAATTTTATCAGTGCAGTTAAATTAATAAAAATGTTAATAAAAGTAAAACTCAGGTGAGGTTTGAAATCCAATAATAGCAATGAGCACTATTTTATTAGCTCAGAAGTACAGGTAACCATGGGAAATTAGAGATATTATCTTGCTCACCAGATAACATCCTTATTTGGTACAATGAAGTATATATATTATGTATTCATTGCATGCCAAATGCCTGGATAAAAGAGTATAAAGTAGAGTTTGACTGTACACACTCTCTCTGCTGGTCAGGAATTTCTCTGTAAAGATGATACTTATGAGATGAACTTCTCACCACCTGATAAGCTGCTGTCATGTATGACTCCTCCTGAGAATATCTGTGAGGATAGACAGAGAATACTAATATTGCTCTGAGGCATCTGAAACTGAGATTTTTCATCCTCTGCCTGTTACCCAGTGTGTGCACTGGGAACTGTCTATATCCTGTGAAACTTTGGCTTCACTAACTGAAATCTTTCACTATCTGAAATCATGTCCTGATACTATAATATGACTGTTAAATGCTTGTTTGTTTGTTTGTTTGTTTCATTTACAGCTAAGCAGTTAGAATGATCTCTTTCTTGAAGAAGCAGCATTGTCTCACACACATTCTGGTTGTGCCTCTGGTGTTATCCTGGTCAGGAACCATTCCCAGTGAACAGTCTGGGAGTGACTTGGGTTTGAAAGCTGAGGGTCCAGCAGCACAGCTGTGGGCTTTTCCATGTCTATTGCTCTCAGTGCCTGGGAATGTTCCCAAAGGTATTAACTAGAATCAGACATAGCCTCTTTGACTAGCTGGGGAAGGCAGATTTGAAAAAAAATGTGATGAGCTTTTGGGACAGTTGTTACTTGCAGCTGCCCAGAAGCCAGCCAATCTTGAAAACTTCAAAGAGTAAAGAGTAGCTTCAGAAATCCTGAAGATAGACTTCTTCCTACAAATCAAATTTATCCTAAAGCTGGAATTCTAGGCAAGAAAAGAGGGCTGTGTTCTGACTGTTTGTCACTAGAAATTCATCAGAACTTCTATAATGACATCATTTTTTTGGAGCTTCAAAATTTGTCTATCTTCCAAGCCTGAATTATTTTACAAAGTGTTTTGGTTGTTTTTGTTTTGGTCATTTACTGTTTTTGTTTGTTTGGTTGGTTTTTTGTTTGTTTTGTTCTTAATTTGTTTTAAAACAGCTTCTGTATTCTACCTCACGCTTTGCAAGATCCCAGAATGGGTCAGGTTGGAAAGGACCACTGTGAGTCATCTGGTCCAATTTCCCTGCTTAAACGGGTGTCATCCCAGAGCACAGGCACAGGATTGCACCTACAGATGGTTCTTGAATATCTCCAGTGAGGAAACTCCACATCTTCTCTGGGTAACCTGTTCAGTGCTTGGTCACTGCATAATGAAGAAGTTCATCCTCATATTGAGGTGGGACCTCCTGTGAATCAGTTTTGGCACATTGCCTCTTGGTTTGTGGGATCAATGTGTATTTAAACCTGGACCTTGTATTGACCAGGTACACACGGTTTGGAGGAGATATCCCCCCGTGTGTCCCAGCTGGAAATAACACATACCTGCTTTACAATTTCTAATTTAAAGTCCTTATTCTACACTTTAATAGTAAAAACATAAGGTGTTACAGCCAGTGGTTTTGACCTTCAGCTTATAGGGACTATACTGAAAGTGGGCAAAACAGTTTGAAGAATGTGTTTTGTACACAAACCCTGAATTCCTCACCCACCCATTCCCTGCCTTCTCTCGCTTCATATTCTAATTGGCTGTCACCCCTCCTGTTGGTCGTGGGTTGGGGAGGAAGGACTTCCTTGGGAGGAAGGCAAATGTCTTTCTCAGGTTGATCTTTGCTTCTGGGCAGGCACAATGGAGATTTGGTTATTTTTCAGATCGTTTTGCTCTTGCCAAAGTCTAGCAGCTTGATTTTGCTGGATTCAAGCCACAAAGTTCTGCTTTATCGATTTTTGGCAAATACATAGGACTTACTTTGCTAAGTTTCAACATTTTACATCTTACCTACACTAATTCTACTTAGAAACTACCTAACAACTAAGCTTAATAGCTAATCTATATGTTCTTAGTACAAGCTGTTTCTTTACATTTCATCAAAAGCTGCTTCTAAAATTCTGTATATTTATATTTATAAACATTTTCCATATCACTATCTTACTGTGGTGGATTTACTTTGGCTGGACATCAAGTGCACACCAAGGTGCTCTATCACTCCCCTTTCTCAGATGGATAGAGGAAAGAAAATAAGATGGAAAATGAAAACCTAGATTGAGATAAAGCCATTAATTGAAGCAAAAACAAAAGGTTGCACACAGACAAGAAAAAAAGAAAAAGAAACAAAAGGGGGCTAGTTGCCAACAGCAAGTGATGTTCAGCCACTTCCAGGGAAGCAGGGCCTCAGCATATGTAGGGTTTGCTCCCTAAGACAAATGTTGTAAATAGCAAATGCCCCCATTTCCTCCTTCTTTCCTTTATATCTGAGCTGCCATTCTGTGCTATGAAATATCCCTTAAGTTAATTTGGGTCAGCTGGACTGGTTGTATCCCCTCCCAGGATCTTGCCCACCCCTAACTTACTGATGGAAGGAATGCTGAGAGACATCACTGCAATGGAAAACGAATTCCAGCTCAGCCAGACCCAGTACACAAGCAGATAGACACAGAGAGGCACACAGATAAACTTCATTTTGAATAAGCTACTCTGAACTAGCCTCCAGATCAGAAGGCTGTTATCCTTACGATGTTGTTTCTCCGATAAGAAGATGTAAAGAAATATTTCTTCCATGTGTTAGAGTTGTTCATAATGATGCATATAAATATAACATTAAAGAAACTACCATTTTTTATTACAGTCAAATGTTGTTATCTGCAAAATCTCTCTCTAGAAGTACTGTAGGTTCTTGGAAGAAGACCTGAAGCAGGGAACTCTTTAAAATATTGGGAAGCTGGACCTGGAGCAAAACACATGTTCGAACTAATATGATTCTCATATGTTCTCCCCTTATTCTGTTCCAAATGGCTGTTTAAATGCACTTGGAAATAGTTTACAGTTACAAGTGTTTCTCATTGGTACACACCATAGAAAAAAATGCAAACAAATACTATTTATCTTATTCTTAAGGTGGCTAAAAGCTTCACACTGCAAACTGTACTTATTAATACCTAAAAACTCTTTGTCCCTTTTGAACACCTTAATAAGGAATTCTAACTGTGCCACAGGCTTCAAAGGCCTTGAATCTGAGCCTCAGTCTGGGATAACTCAAATCTCACTCATCTCACTCTAAAAAACTCTGCAACACAGACCCGCCTGTCCAAAGTGTTTCTGCTCTGAAAACTGGGACCTTCTCACTGTGTTTGCTCACCTGCATGATAATGCCGAGTGAAGGATCACCAGCCAGCTCCCTGGCTTCATGAGCTGGAATCCTCTGAGACCTGTCACATGGAAATGTCAGCAAGAAGGCAGACACCTCCATTCTCTAGCTGGGTGGTCAAAGGGCATGAAGAAACTTTGTCCTCCAAAACTGCTATGTTAATATCTGAAAGGAATATCCAGGTTTGCCTTTTTTCACGAGCCTGTGCTCAGGTTTGGATAACTGAACAGTAACTCCACTGTCTACAGGGAAAGAAAGTTTGTATTTTCTCTTTTTTTTTTTGGTGATATACATAGACCAAAGAGGCAGTTTTTCTTATTCCTTCCTCAAACGGCCAATATTTGTCTCTTTTGAGAAGAAATTGCATAGTTATCTTACTGACCTTCCCTGCCTCTTTTAATTCTCTTCTGTATCTGTCTCCATGACTCAGTGGAGCCTGGTCCTACAGACAGTGTGGCTGTCTGGAGACAGCTGCAGACACTTCTCCCCCTTGGAGCCCCCTGTGCCATACAGCTACAGCTGAGCACTGGCTGGCAATGTCCACAGGCTTCTCATCTGCTCTTCCCATGTGTCGGACACAGTAAGGCACACAGCAAGACCCAGCAGCCCCTTAGACACAAATATGACATCCATGGCACAATTAGAACAGACAGATTGTGAACATGTGGCTTTCTGACAGAAGTGAGGGATAGCCACATGCTGCTCATTGTGGTGGCCAAGCTTTATAGAGATGGTTTAGTGTGTGTCCAGTTTAGTTTTTTCTCCATGGAGAAGTGGAAGTGAAATAAAAACAAAACAAAAACAGCAACAGAAAACAAACAAACAAAAAACCAAAACAGAATAAAAGAAAAACAAAAACAAACTAAAAAAACCAAACCAACCAAAAAAAAAAAAAAAACCAAAAAAAAAAAACCAAAAAAAAAAAACCAAAAAAAAAAAACCAAAAAAAACAAAGAAAAAAAAAAAAAAAACACAAAAAACTAAGCCAAACAAAGAAAATAAAGGAAATCTCTAAAGCATAGGTTAATTGAAGGTTCAAACCACATGCTGCAAAATGTAGATAATTGTCTTTGCTCTTTGAAACAGCTCACATGGGTGCTAATTGGCCCATTGAATTTACACTGTCTCTGAGGGTTGAATTTCTTGGTTACTATGGGTTATAGGCTTACAGTCCAGCTACTCCATTGCATGCAGATCAGGGCAAAATGGTTTGGCAGCTACTCAGGGTCCTACTCAGGCAATAACACGAGTGTTTCTTCCCCAGTGTTCTTGCTCCAAACAGGTTTTATATAGATAGTCCTGACCCCCACCCCTGCTGTTATAAGCACTGCCAAGCAAGGCCTCTTTCTTTCTTTCTTCATTTTCTTCCCTCCTTGTAGTGAAAAATAGCACTTATTTGACTCAAACATAATCTCCCTTGTATAGCTGTAGAGTTTGTCTGTATTATTACCTTCCTGAGAGCAGAATATTCATATATTGCACTGGCAAAGTGTTCCTGATATGAATGCAGGTAAACAGCACGGACTAAAGAAACTGTGCCAGTCACAGAAGGACTTGGCCTGTCTTTACCTAAGGAGCTTCTGCCAGCTCACATTTGCCAGTCAGGTGTCAGCCCTATTGCCACTCTTGCTGCTGAGGCTGTGCCAACAGAAGTCAATAGAATGAAGCCTTTTTGGATGCAAAACCATTCTGTGATTGACAGGAAGGGACATCAGGTATTTGCATGCCAGGGCAACTGCATGGCCGTTCAAAGTGCATCTGCACACAAACTAGCTCTACCTGTAGGGCAGACCTCAGGCTGTAACATTCTGGTTTTGGCAAAAAAAAAAGAGTTGTATGAAAAGGTGTGAACAGAAATCTAGGTCTCCTGCTGCCTCACATCTCTCCCTTAAGCACAAGTACATGCTCCTGGAGGGTTACAGCATCTGTTTCTGAAAGTAGCTCTGTGGCGCAGCAGTGTGATATAACAAAGGACCAGTTCCTCCCTGTCCTACCCTCCTACTTTTATATCCAGTTTTTAGGCTGCAGCACACGTCTGCATGCCTGGCCCATCTCCGTGCTGCTCATTAGCTCACAAGTGTTGCGTTATTTCTCTGTCAAGAGTTTTGTTTGTTTTCCAGTTTTCATGCACAGATTCCTCCGGGGAAATCAGAGAATACAGGTGGACTTCCTTATTGCTGCTTTGTTGTCATTATGGTAATCTCTAAAACAAGAACAAACCCACAAAATAAAGAAAACAAAGGGCACGCAACATTCTTGTCAGAAGGAAGATGCATCTTTTGACTCTCTTTGAAAAATGATTGGTGCGTGTAAAAATAAATATATTAGGTACTTTCTCTAACTGTAAATTTATTCAGCTCCTAACAAGCAGAAATGGGCTTCAGGAACTGGAAATGTGTACAAAGAGATAAAAGATATGACAATTTTAATCTTAAGCATTAAATGCTGAAGTTTCCACAGAAAACCTCATGGTACATGATGATATTTTTCCCAAGTGAAGGTCTTGAGACAGATGTGTTATATTTTTGTTATTCCTATTGCCTAAGAGTTTCAGCTTGAGAAAAGCTTCACTATTCTCTTGAAACAAGAGGAGCTGGTTGCTGTTACAGGCAAAGAAGGTGGGAAAGGACTCTATGTTAGGGCTATGTGAAAGTTAGAGATTAAATAATGTGCTGTGGATCACTTGGAGTTTACATCTATATTTGTGAGTTATTAGCACAAGCATGGGATTAGATATTGTCTGTGATGACCCATACTACTTGCTAGTGTGATTTTTGACATGGTTATAGCCAAGGCACTATTCTGCTGGGCAGAGTTTATAGGGCAGCATGACCCTCATGGTATGAGGCTATCACCTGCTTCGGGGAGAAACAGAGATGACCCTTCAGGTTGCCGGTTGTGCTGTTTCACTTGAGCTCAGAAATGGATCTGTTCTTTGTTTTAATTATTGGGCAAAGAAATGGTCTGATGTGTGCTAAAACTCAGACTCAAACTTCAACCTCATATGCAAGCAGATGTGTGCCTGTAAAAGCATCCTTTATTTCTTTATGAGCAGTTTTCCTTCCAAACATAAGTACTAATTGCAGCTGTACCTTCTCATGCTTTCCTGCATTAGCAAAGGGAGATAGCAACGTGTAAATAAATCCACATGTGTAGGAACATTTAATTAGATGGGGTTAGATGAATTCTATAAGGCTTATGCTGGATACCCGCAGTAGCAGCCAATTTATCTGCTCTCTCATGAGACATGTTTATGGTTGGATATTCGTAGTAATCATTAGCATTGGTAAGTGTTGTTTCATTTTCTATGAACCTTTTACAGATGTTTTCATATTTTCCCCCCTTGTTTGCCTGCTTGAAACGCTGCAGAGAGATCTCTGGGGGAAAAAAGCATGATAGCTATTATTTCAAATACCTGCAAATTGTTTTCTTTGGGATCACAAATACTAGCATTTTCAGAAACAAAATAACAGTTTCAATTCCTGTCCCATCTGTGTCATCCGTGTGTCATTCATGTCCACAACTGCCTCTGCTGTGGTGGAAGGCTGACAGGGAAGGACATGGACTGCCTTTAGCTGCACAAAATTGGCTAAATGGTTGGACATGCATTCTTCAGGAAAGAAGACTTTTAATAATATGTGTGAACAGAATCTCAACTGTGTTTTTAAACTATTTTGGAGCAAAATTTTGGCTGCCCATGTGAAAATCCTTGGCTGTAATTCAGAAAGCAATCTTTTGCAAAACTTGTGCTTATCAACACCCCCAAAAGTTTTCTTTGTGTAAAACAATTTCTGCTCAAACATTCTCACATGATGGGGAGAAAGGGGACAGAGAGGTGTCTAAAAATGAGCAGAGGTGGGTGAATAAGGGATTATGTGATATGCTGAAGCAGAATTCCTGCTGAATTCCTCTCTCCAAATGACTTGTGATCTGGTGTGCCCAACCCAGCACACACCTAATCCACCATTATTGAATATCTTAAGCCTTGTACAAAACGTAGATTAACAACTTGAACTACTTTCCTGGCTCTGGGGGCAAGAGCAACTCCTTTTGATCATTCTCAAGGATGAGACCTTGAGGTGACCCATGTTTAGTTATGTGCATTCTGCACCAGGAGCCTCCCAGCAGAGGTTGGACCAACCAGGTTACTCACCAAGGATATGAATCAGCACTGAATTAAACGAGCAACAGAGAGAGGGAATTCTGTGGGACTGACAAAAATTCCCACACTGGAAAAGTCCGGTCGAAATAAGTCAAATGAGTTGCTGTGAAGCCACCTAAGAGTTCAGCCCATTATCTTGTTTTAGGTGGGTGTGCTGTGTCACTTGGGTGACTGATGAGATGGGGAGTTTCTGGACCAGTCTTAAGGGATCTTAACAACTTATATTTACACAGAACTGCCCATATGCACACCTATCTCACAAATATAATATAAACTTGAATTTGATCCTTATTTCAGTCTTAGAACTTAAAGTCTATAGTTCTTACCTCAACCCTAATGATACTATGAGTCCTGACAATTTTAGCCTATATTTTGCGGATTTTTTAACATTACCTTTGAATTCAGTCTCACAAATGATGAAGAAGCATCCTCTGGTCTACTCGTTCATTTCATCATTGATTATTTGCTCTATTTCAAAGATCAGCCACTGAATTTGTAATTTTTAGCAGCCAGCTATTCAATTTTTCATACCAGCAAGTGATTTGAAGAACTCAGTTAAAAAAATTTACATCCATCATCAGGTTTGAAAACACTGAATGTTTTGGCTACCTCATTGTACTTGACCTATAATAGAGTTTTTGTTGGATTTGGGTGGTCTGTCAGGTTTGTTGGTGTTATGGGTATGTGTGTCTGAAATTCATAGGATTATGGAGAGCCTTTTGACTTACTTTATTTTGCTTCTTTTATTCCTCTGAATGATCCTTTAAGAAACAGATCAATGTGCTTGAAGATTGGAAACCTCGGCAAAAAAATTATGAAAAATTATGAAGACAAAAATTAACCCCAGAAAACAATGAGAGTTTGATTTCATATAATGAATAAATAAGTGTCTGAATAATTTATTCAGCAAACCCTTGCTAAGTATTGAATTCTTACCCACAGTGAAAGGTATGTGGCCAGTTTTAGCACTTGCCTATCTGCATCTTTTAAAGCTTAAGCCAATAAACATCACAATCAATAAAACATCCTGAAAACACTTTCCTATTTGAGAATATACAGGGTTTTTTTTCTGATTTAAGAAATATGATGTATTCAAAATCATGTATTCCTCCCATGTCTCTGGTTGGAAATAACATGACCTGTTTCTTCAAAAATGTTGGCCCAGCAGATCTACTATTCTTGTAATAAGCCAACATGAAAGAATGTAAGTTATTCTCTATTATCCATTTGGCAAGATGCAGAGAAATGTTTGCAGATTGCACTTGGGATGAGAGACTGTATCATATAAAGAAGAGCAGCTGGTGATATTTATGCCTAGTAGAGAACAATGTGTGCTCTTCCCTAAATTACCTCCAACTTTTATCTTGGCTGTGTGCCATACCACATTTAAAAGATAATCAATGGGCTGACTCAATATTAATAATGCAATTCGCAAGAAGACAAATCTATTTGTGATTGAGCTGAATCTTGGAATACAGACCTTAGGAGGAAAATGTCTCATGTAGATTTACCTACTCAGAGATACATATATAAATATATAAGTTTAGACGAGTCAAAGAATAAGGCTGAGAGCAATAACTTTCCAGTTCTAATACTTCAAATGCTTGAGGAATAAGGGAAAGAATATGAGTGGCATTGTATACAGTGGGTGTTATCCTTCCTGCTGAGTGTGTATGAGCCCATGTGAGCTTTTGTGTGTGACTGATGTCCCTGTTATTTGCTGCTTTGTGGTTGTGTACACAAGCCAACAAAGCAACCTGTTTGAAACAAAGGGTGATGTTCCTTCCTTTCCATCACTGCTTACTGTGATTTCTGAGCATTATATCCAAACAAAAACAAAATAAAGCATCCTGTCAAACTTCCCTACAACTTTCTAAGTTACCTTGGGGTCTGTCTTGGAAACCTTTGAGGCTGATTGCAGTGAATCACTTTAACTGCCAGCTTATCCACCGAGGAGACAGAGCTGTCATCACATGAATGAGAGCCCTGCAACACAATATTGTCTGGAGTTTATATTGACATGGCTGAACAAAATTGCATAAGCCAAATTTCTAGTTTTAAGGTGCAGCTTTAAAGGTTCTGCTTTTGAAATATGAGCTTAGAAAGTTTTCCAGCCTTGTGATGTACTGCTAATAAGGTGGGAAGACAATAAATTAAATGAACTACTAATATGCTGCCAAATATCACTATTCACAGATGACTGCTACAATTATTGCGAGGTAGTTTGGCACGACTCCAAGACACCTAATGTATAGTCTAGGGAAGTCAAACAAATGAGCAGCTTCTTGGTTCTCTGCTGCTGTAAGCACTGCCAGCTTTGCACTTACTAGAAATACAACATTGTCCTCAGGTAGAAAATAAACCTCACTTCTGAAACATGTCTCAGATCTGAGCAGTGTCTCTATCATGGGGAAAAAATCTGGAATTATTTCCAGGTGACAGTATTGAATTGGTTTTAGTACTATGGACAAATGTAATTTTTATTCTGACCATTTTGTACTTTGCTATTATTGCTATTTTTAACAAGGTTTTGTCTTAATTGTTCTTGTTACTTTGTGGTATCAAAGGGAAGTGAGGACTGTATTTATTCCCATTTGAGCAAGAGGATAATTTCCCCAGACCTTGATTTCAAGTTCGAAGAAAGTTTTCATGTTCATTTTAGGTGAGGAAATGGGAGAAAGTAAGGGGTGGGAGATGGAGCTGTGATCCGACAGGAAAAAGAATCAATTGTACATATGAAAGAGAGTGTGAGCTCACATCAGACACCTTTTTGCCACTTTACAAGGATCAGATGAGTCCCAGTTTCCAAGGGTGAACTTTCTGTAAAGGAACTGAACTACTGTAATTGCCTTTGGCTCAGGCAGGCTGAAGAAGGCTGAGACTCCGGACCCTGATGCAGATTTCCTGCACACAGGCTGAAAAGTCCATATCCAGACTCCTGCTGCTGGCAGGTACCAGCCATATCAGAGTCACTGGATTTGAAGCAGAAATAACAGATTCACATGACTTGGGCAGAAGCAGTGACATCGAGAGCAGGTCAGGGAATTGAAACAGGCTGCAGGTTATCCTCTCATGTACATATATATTTCTGTTGCACAAAATGCATGTCTTCCTGTATTCATGCTAAGTACAGAATTGAATGATTTTAGAGCATAATTGCAAATTTAACAAGAAGGTAAAATACCTTCCAAGCAAATCTTGCTGTGTTGCTCCTGTGGGGGTGAAAACCTCCCAGGCAAAGTCAGAGATAATGGCTTGTATTACATTAGAATTGATTCTCCCAAGATGTGTTGCCAATTTAGATGAGATAATAAGAATTTGTTCTGAATTTGCATGTAAACAGATAGAATTCAGAAAGCAATGTTTATTGTTAAATTAGCAAAATATCTTATTTCCATAAAAAAAAAAAAAGAAAATCTTTCTTAAAGAGTCTCAGGAGGGAGAAGGCAACAAATAGCAGTTATGGCTTGAGGTCTAGAAGGTCCAGGCTAAAACCCGTATAACATTGCTGATCATTAGATCAGACCTTGATTAACCTCTCTTGTGTCAGATACATGTATTAACAAAAGCTTGGCTTCCTGAATGAAAGAGCAGATCTTTGTCATCTTGGCCTGTTTCTGGCAAGTTGTTTTTTTGTTTTTTTTTTTTTTTTTTTTTTTTTTTTTTTTTTTTTTTTTTTTT
>VXBN01005158.1:169896-201472 GCA_013397395.1 Sinosuthora webbiana | reverse complement strand
TTTTTTTTTTTTTTTTTTTATGCTAATTTCTAGTTGAAGTTCTAGTAATCTTTCAACATTTAATTTTGGAAAGATTCACATCAGGGCTTAGGTACTGTAGTGATGATCGGAATGGACACAGTGTCTATAGCCAGGTTTATATCTGGGTGAGTTTCTTCTCAGCCTGCTGGAAAGGGTAGATCTAATAGTGTAGGAAATTCTGATTAGTGGCAAAGAACATTTTTCTTTTTTTTTTTTTTTTAACATTCCTGTGAAAGAACTCATCTTCTTGCCCTCAGGCACTGAAAATGGGAAAGAATAGAAAACATGGGAATTAGTAGAGAAAGGAGAGGCAGGAGCTTTAAAACCACTTTGCTTAATGAGGATTATGTATATTTTAGTGTGAGTATACTTACATAAGTATTTTCTCTCTTTTCATAAATTAAGTTCTGGGCATGTTGGCTATAAAGATGAATATTATTAGTTTTGTGACTGTGTTTGTGTGTACGTGTTTGACACCAACATCTTTTTAAATAGATAAGAAATTATCTATGAACCTGGTAGATAGATCTGTGACAATGTGGATATAAAAAGATTAAATTAGATAAAATTAAATTAGATTTGATGAGACTAGAGATGAAATTTAGAGTATATAGAATTGATTTCCTTAGGCACAAGGTGAGAGATTAATCTTACCTAACCTTAACTGTCTAGAAGTTTTCTGTCTGGATTATCATTTAGAATCAAACTACTGCCGATGAAGAGATAAATGAGCACTTCCAGAAGGTTATTCATCCCATTTTAAGATGTTTGTCTCTGGAGATCCCAATCTGTGTCTTTTATTCTTTGTACTGAGTCTAGATTAGCAGTGTAGACTTAATCCCTAACTGGGAACAAATAAGATTATAAACTGTTGCATTTTAAAAGTTGTCATCCATTGTTCTACCTTACATGCTTGCATAGCATTGGGCCTTTTCTCCAGACAGGGATGAAACAATCATCATTTTGGTCATAAATTATTTGGTCAGAAAGAGATTTAAACACAGAGAAAAACTTAAATTTCCTGAATATACCTATGACTTGGACCTCAAAATTATGTCAATACTTTTATTCTTTATGAAATTTTATGAACCTTCTTCTCTTCTATGACACAGCTTGCACTCTATATTTACATGATTGGGGGTTATTAATATTTCTCTCTTTTTTATTTTTTTTAATTGATGTAAATAAAATCAATACACATGTTGTGATAACCATTAGTAACAATGTTTTGGTTAAGAGGTTCACCTGCAGACTGGAAGAGTCTGAGGTCATACTGTTTTTAAGAGATTAGAGGTACTGACTCAGTCATATATAAATCCCATACCTATCCAGAAATCAGGCACTGGGACAGTATTTAGGCAAGCATCACTAACTATTTATTAATATTTTCTCATTGTTTTAAGTACCCACTGTTGATTATTATCAAGAATAAGATGTCAAACTGGTTTTATATAAAGTCATTTTAAATTCTTCTGCTCAGTCATGGAATTATGAAGTTTGGAAAATACCTCTAAAATCATCAAATTGAACCTTAGATTGGTAGTATGCTGGGGTTCAGCAGGTTGGCTGATTTTTCCATTGCAAAATGTAAATATATTATTGTTAATAGAAGCATTTTTTGTTCCACTTTATGTTCATGTTTAACTTCTGCAGTGAACCTGGTAATGTCAGCAGAAGTTTAGCCACCATAGTATCTACCTTCTGTAATTATGCCAGACATCATTTTCAGAAATGGGAGTAGAAATAAATTCAGTAATGCGTAGCTTTCTGTTTTTCTCTACTCTAGAGCATGAATGATATGCAGTTTCAAGGAAAATCTGGCTTTAACCTATCTCCTGCCAGCATGAGGCCAAATCACAACCTAAACTTGAACAGATTGTATGAGCAAGTCAACTTTTTGTGTTGAAACATGCTCGATTTCTGCCCTGCTGCTATTCCCATGCTGCAGATGGGAGAAGCTGTCCCATTTTATCCCATTGTTTATAGTGTGGATCCAGTGACTCACATGGAGTCTTCTAGCTGGTGTAATTGATGTCAAGACACTGAAATATAATGAAGAAATCAACTCTTTGCCCTTCTATACTCCTGATAGGTCCATTTAGACTGAAATCCATTTGCCTAAATATGTTTATAAATAATATAAAATAATATAAAATTGTGGCTGACAGTAACTTCAGGTGCAGTTGTTTTTAATCAAAAAATTTAGATTTAAGGTGAAGCAAGGAGATATAAGGGTCCATGTTGCCTATGCTGCAGTACACAATTTTCTTTTTCCTCTTCAGCAAAATAGAGTCTTTTGTTCGTTTTACACAACCTAGGATATCAATCCCAGCTGTGAGCTTTTGAGGCAAATGCATGAACACTGGGGTGAATAAGAACAGAGTCAGGTCTGATGTGCTGCAGTATTTTAAACATGTATGAGATGAACAATGGAAAATGCTGGAGAAGATAAAGGGAAGGGAAGGATAACTTCTGTGGAACAGAGTAAGATGGAATCAGACTGTGACTGACGTTAGAAGAAGGGTTTTTTGGTGGGAAAAAGATCCACTTCACATGAAAAAGCAGGGACCACCTTCACTCATGACTGTCTACTAGACTGCTCATCCCCATTTGTGAAGTCACTACAGCTGGTGAGTTTGCATGTCCAGCCACACCCTTTCCCTCATACACCTGCAGGGCAACAAACCAAATGAAGGGATGACACCCCACACCATTTCCAGGACTTTGCCCTGTTTTGTTTTAGACACAGCTTTGCTTATATTCACCTATTTTTCATGCTAGAACAGATGATTTTGCAGAGCTGTCTGTGTTTAACTTCTGAGGAATTTCAAGATCCTGAGAGTAATGAGAAAGAGACAAAGTTTGCACTGAATAGTTAAATGAAGTCTTCTTTTAATAGTAGGGAGCATGACATAGGTAACACTGAAAATAAAAACAACATCAAAATATTTCTTGTATTGCTCCTCACCAAGTGCTACCATGATCAGTTAAGGTGGTTTATTGTTTTCATGACCCATACTGCTCTGCCTTTATACATGAAAACTAAGACTGTATTGAGTATAAAAAACGAAAATAGGGTCCTGAGTCATGGTTCTAACCTGAATTTCAATGTACTTTCAGGTTGCTATATTTTTTGTTAAAGTGAATATCATTGTGAAAATATTTTTACTGGATTAAATCTCTTCTTCTCAGAGCTTTAAAGACAAGTAGGTTTTTGTCCTCTCTTGCATTCAGTGATTTGTACTTATCTACACACTAATCAGCTTGGTGTAGCACCACAATCATGTGAAATACCAGGCTTCCTGGGAGTGCAGGCAGTTCAGCCTTTCTCCCTATCTTACACCCTCTGAATATATTTGGGGTTTTGGGGGAGTGCTGTGGGAAGGGAATGAAAAAGCAGGTATTCATGAACACTTCAAAATCCCTTCCTCCTTCATTTTCCCTGGTAGATTTTTTCATCCAACCTGTAACATCTGTCATACAAAAACTACAAGAAACTCATGTTTCATGTAGTCATTAGTGCACTCATTATACACAGTACAGATTTGACCAATATAGTCAATAGAATTTGATAGGATTTCACCAGATGTAAATATCTATTTTAAGATGAAACTGTCTCCTAATCTCCATTATGTATCCTGACTAACTCCCCAACAACCAGACGATGAGCTTGGGGTCACTTGTTGGCATAAGCACTTGCATTTGTAGATAAGCACAATTAGTCAGATGGACTCCATCTCACTGGAAGCTGGAACCAGGGAATCAGTGCTCAGCAACATGGGGTGGATATCTGCAAGCTCTCTGCCTTAATTTGGTATGACAACTCTTCTTCTTTGAGTTACACCTAAATTCCTTGAATTATATCTAAAGGGTTTGGAGTCACCTAATTGCAGCCTTCAAGTAAGATGGAGTAGGACAATTAACAAGAGCATGTAACGTCAGGACAAGGAAGAATGTCTTCAAACTGAAAAAGAGTAGGTTTAGATTAGATATTAGGAAGAAATTATTTATTCTGAAGGAGGTGAGACACTGGTTTCCCAGAGAAGTTGTGGCTGCCCCATCCCGTGAAGTGTTCAACACCAGGTTGGATGGGGCTCTGAATGACCTGATCTGGTGGGAGGTGTCACGGCCCATGGCAGGGGAATTTGAACAAGGTCCCTTCCAACCCAAACCATTCTATGATTCTATTATTTCACTTTTCTATGATTCTATAACTCATCATTTTATATCTCTGATTTTCCCGCAAAAAAAATAAAATAGGTCTTTAGAAATCTTGTGTTTGTTCCTGAAAATGTCAGAATGGGTATGATTACAAAAGTATAATTTGGACACTATTTAGTGGTTGCTTTACTAACCCAGATTCATAAATCAAGGCACACAGAGCTGAAGGAAGAATTAAAAAATCACCTATTTCTTTCCAATTCATTAATTCACAAGTATATTTGCAATTCTGACAGGTATTTCATCCTGTCAGTTATTAAGAAAAAGACCAAAGATAAAGATTTAACAGTAACTCCATATGGGTTGCTCACATTCAGCAGTATCTCTGGAGCTCCCAAACTGCAGCACCTTTGAAGAATGGGAAGAACTGTCCTTTAAAACAATTCCTTCCCCTTTCAGTGGACAAATAGAATACTGAAGTGAAATTAGCTCAGGTGATGGGTAGTATTCTATATATCCAAGAGCCAAAATAGGGTGAGAATAATGTGGTAAACTCCAAGAACTTTAAGAAGTAAAGAAATTATTAACTCGGAAAAAAAGATCTGATTTACCATTTTAAACAGCTGAAACACAACAGACACATGCAAGGAATCATTTGTGCCATGATTGAGAACAAAGCCAAGAATAGCCACACTCCTACTCATTATGTATTTGAGAAATAAATAACCCATTAAGGATCTTGACTTTGTTGGTGGTATTTACCACTTGTGAACATTCAAAGATATAGGAATATGTAGATGCATGGGTTTGTGTGGCAAGGTTTTAGAAGTAAGGGGGCTGCAGGGGTGAATTCTCTGGAAAACTGCCAGAAGTATTTCTCATGTCTCATAGAGCCAATGCTGGCTCCAAAACAGGCCCAGTGCTGACCAAGCCTGAGTCCATCACTGGCAGTGGCAGAGCCACAGCTCTGCAGACACCCAGGCCAGTGGAGAAAGAGTATTGAGTTTCTCAAAGAGCCAGGTGTATTTAGCTCTGTGAGGGTTCAATACCTCTGAGGGTGTCTAGCACCTCACAGAAAATGGCTTAAAATAACTAGCGAGACGGCATGATTGAGTGGGTCTTGAAAAAACCAAAGGTTTTAATAAAAGAAGAAAATAATGCAAAACAAAAGAACAAACTGCACACAATGTAGGGACACGTCCCACACACCTGCTACAACACCCCAAAATTAGGCTGAGAAGCCTCATGCTCTCCCTTAAGTACTGAATGATTTGGGTGGGTTTTTCTGGCAGACAGCCCACTAGAGAATAGCTAGACTTCTAAGAAACAGCTGAAGAGACCTGTCAGTGTTTTTGTCTTGGCATTGAGCCAATTACTGCCAGAAGAGCAAAGAAACTTCTAGCGTTTTTCTCTTAAAAGTCCTGAGAGGAAAGTGGAACTCTTTTCCTTATACAGAAAACATTTACCTGGTGCAGTGCTACAAAGGAGGGGCAGGAGCTGCTCCAGGTACCAGAGCTGAGGTTCCCCTGCAGCCCCTGGTGAGCCAGCTGTGCCCCTGCCCACATAGGAGCCCCATGCTGGAGGAGATGGATGGCTTAGAGATGGCTGAAACCCAAAGGAAGCTCAGGCTGAAAGAGGCTTCTGGTAGGACCTGTGGTTCTGGGGAGAGAGGAGCCCACGCTGGACCAGGCTTTTAAAAAGATTTTTCAATAAATCTTATTCAACTAGGCATTTCTTAGTCACAGACAATAAACACTATATTTCTTACACTCCATTTTGTAAATGGAAGTGTTAATCTCATGATATTTTCTCAGTATAAGCATAGCAAACAAATAAAAAATTGTAAAAACACTATCAAGCAAGAAAATTGATAAGACTCTACAAAATCCAAAAGAAAGCTAATATAGGACTCCACAGTGGAACACAGGTTTTTTGATCACCATATTCTGATCCTCATCTCATCCATCTTGACTTTTTTATTAACAGATTCCTGTCTGATTCCAAGCTTTCTCTATTCTGCTTACATACATGAGGAACAGTGCCTAAGCTCAGAAGGTAACTGTGTTTAGTGCAAGGCAACCATTATCTGAAATTATTGTACAATAACTTTATCAGTACTTTATTTGAGACAAAAGCCTACATATTTTTGTCAAATACTATCTTCAGCATCACAAACACACTAATATTATACCACACTTTTCCCACTCTATATTAAGACATATCACACCTTTATAAAATGCAGTAGGTGTTAAAAGGAGGTCTGGACAGGCTCATGCATTCACTTTAAACCTTTCTGATTTTTACACCTTCAGCCTATATAAAAGCCTTTCAGACTTTGTTCCTTTCCTTTAAAAGCATGTTGGTCTTTTAAGTTACACTCCTCTAAGTTTCAAGAGCTCCCAGGGAGCCAACACATATGCACAGTGATTCTGATGTTTGTTCCTGCTCCACAAAAATCAGGCACAGATGTGCTCTTTTGTTTCCTTTGTGATGTTCAGATGAGCTAATCCCACTCAGGAAGCTTTGTGAAGCTGTGCTGCTCTCCTCACAGCCACCCATTTGCAGAATTAGGTCTTTGAACACTTGAAGGTGTGCACAGACAGGGTCCTCTGAAGATGCCTAGGCACAAAGGGACACTGTGCACAAGTGACATCTTCAGAAGTGGACAATTCTAGAGACAGAAACCTAAGTGGACAGACTTCCCATCCAGTACAGCTCCTTTGCAGTTAATCCCTACTAAGTTGCAACTATCACCCTATCGAAACTGGAGGGAAGAGCTCTGGAAACAAGCAGGATTGCTTCATGATGATTCTGTTGACTGAGGCTGTCCACAAAAGGAATGCTCAAGAATTATGGATGCACTGAATGCTCATTCTGGGGTTTTGACTACATGAGCAAAGGAGAGCACAGTTAATACAGGTGTTTGGGTGTGAAGCAGAGAGTGAGAACAGTGTGGTGGACAGGAGGCTGTGAGTGTTGGGGTTGCTCAGCCTGGAAAAGAGAAGGCTCCAGGGAGATCTTAATGCAGCCTTTCAGTACCTAAAAGGAGCTTACAAGAAAGCTGGAAAGGGATTTTTTACAAAAGTGTGGAGTAATAGGACAAGCAGGAATGAGTTTAGGCTGAAAGAGGAAACGTTTGTACCAGATATTAGGAAGAAATTCTTTACATGAGAGTGGTGAGGCAGTGGGACAGGTTTATGTACAAGCTGTTGATGCCCCATCTCTGGAGTGTCCAAGGCCAGCTTGGACGGGGCTTTAGCAACCCAGTCTAGTGGAAGGGGTTCCAGGGGTTTTGGAAGAAGATGATCCCTTTCAACCCAAACCATTCCATGATTTGTGTTTCTGTGACAGAAGGAAGATGCAACTGCTGCAACACAAGTGACAGGCTGTCCTGAGGAAGTCCCTCACCATCTGGAAACTTCTTAGACAGCTCCATGCGTGAGTGTGCTCTATGGCTGCATCTACTCCAATGGACTGGCTGCCCCCAAGCAGTGGAGCTCCACTGTCTGCACTGTTTAATTGTTGCAGTGCAACAATTACCATTCACAAATGATTTTGTGTGGTTCAGGAACTGTCTCAGGCCCAAAACGAAATTTGTCATACCACCGTGTTCCAGACACTAAGTGAAATTATGGTGTGTGGGCATCTCCATGCCAACGATAGAGGGTTATCTCAAAAACACCTAGTTTATCAGATGTAGTTTTTTTTTTTCTCTTTCTAGTTTCTAGAGCTCCTGCAAACAGAGGAAACTTCGGTGAGTCTATGAATGGAATACATTTGCTTTCTTGAAAGCCAGCCTACACCAGAAATATCCTTGTAAGTGAAAAATGTTAGTATAAATAAGTGAAATAGTTACATTCATATATTAGCTTGCATTTGAAATATCTGCACTTTTTTTTCTGAGTTCCACTGGAAAAAAAAATATTGCAACGTGTTCCCAATCCATTGATTTAGCTAATGAGATCGTTGTTACAGCCACAGATTTAGAACAACAAATGGCTATAAAATGATATCAACGGTTGAAGCAGATGTATGGAATGACCTTTTGGAGATTGCTTGAGGAAACCTTGTAAAATCCATTTTTGTTGGCTAAACCCATGTTTACTGCATAGCTAATGTTTTTTCACTGCCTTATGTGCAGTTAAAGACAGTAATTTGGACTGACACCAGACATAACTTTTCATGCTTCATGGCAGCCCCCACCTAAGCTATTAATTTACCACCTGCTTAAGTTCCTGAAGCAATGAGCTGTCAACAACTTTTCTTAAGCTCTGAGACTGCTTTCAAACAATACCCAAGGCCTTAAGAGAATGAAATATGTACTATATCCCAAAGAATTTATTCAAATTATTTCACAGAGTTCATACAGAATTAAAAAGTTGAAGGTTGAGGATATTTAGCAAAGTTCTGGGCATAGTTTCAGTCCAGTCCTTCACTACCGTTATTTACTCTGCATGCTTAAAATTCACACTCAGTAATATTACAGTAGCTTGTTTAAATATGATGGTGGAATTGGGCAGCTGTTCCTTGTAAGTCCTTTGGAATTTTACTAGGATAACTGATAAAAAAAAAAAATCATTTGCTAAATATAAAAGTTTGCATTTCAAAGTTGGCTTGAAAAATACAAACTTTGCTAAACCTCTAAGTCAAAAATGTGTTGGCTCTCTGTCATGCATGGAAGAGTATATTTTAAAAAAATGTCTTCTGTGCAGACTGGAAGCAAAAAGTTGAGCTGGATGGTATAACTGTGTACTAGATTAAATATTCCCCATTTTCTGGTTATTTTTTAACAAGTAAATGACTCAGTGTGTTTGTTGCCCTATTCTCTGAATCTGTTGAGTGACAACACCTTCAGAAAGCCCCTGAATGCTCAAAGATCTTTGGGGATTATGAAGTAAAATCCACATTTATTTATTTATTTATTTATTTATTTATTTATTTATTTTTAATCTGATTTATTTAGTTTCTAAAATGGCTGCAGTGTCCTGTGTAAAACTATCCTTTTTAATGGATTTTTACTGGATTTCTTAGGTAAAGTAAATCAACTGGTTTCACTCCACAGCATGGAAAATACACATGGGCCTTTGCTAGGAAACTCCATTTAGTCAAATGTTGTTCTGGTCATCTTTGTGACCATGATGTGATTCAGCTATTTTATATGTGAAACATTGGTCATTCTTATTAATTCTCCTCATTTTACATTTCCCCCTTCTTACTAATTTCTGTCTTCCTGAGTTGCTTCTGCTCTCCAATAAACTCTGGATCTTTGGTGAGAATACTTCCAATATAAAGACTTTTGCACATTCTCATCTACTCCTTTCTGGGAGCTGGAAGTAGTATCTTACCTAAATAAATATGCCTGATTTTAATAATTAATCATAATTAGAATCGTTCTTTACAAGTTTATCCATTAGGCAGTTGAAGAAAATTATGTGGACAGAGTAGGTGTCTGACACTGAGAAATGTGAGTAAATTCATAATATAGGTCAAGACAACAGGCAGACCCTGTTTCTCAGGGCTAAAATCCAAAGTTTTACACATATGGAGGAATGATCTCTCTCTTTTCCCTCTGCATTCTGTAAAATTGATCAGGTAATTCCACCCAACCAACTTCTAAGTAAGTCCTTCATTAAGGTGCCTAATTTAGGATATCATTTCTCTACCCCTCCCTCTATAATCAGTGCTCAGTATGGGCAGTTCAGCCTGTCTGTCATCTGCACCAGACTGTAATTTGCTTAATTCTCTCCACTGCAAAGAACTTTAAAGGTGCATTGGTAAAATGTGACCCAAACTGATGTCTTTCACCATCCCCAATCCTTTGAGACCTCAAACCATCAAGCCCTTGAGAAAGCAGTCAACTTTGTCTTGTGTACAGTGTATCTCAACTGTTCATTTAAAATTAAGCACTTTGCTGAAGAGGAATGAAGAAGAAAATGGCAAAATGCTTTGTTAATTTGGAACCTTAGATTGAAGCTAAACTGGGCCAACTGTTGTCCTGAAACATAATAAAGTGCATTTTCCCGACCAATTGTTTTTGAACAGCTGAAATACCAGGAGTTAAAAATGATAAGAACAAGACTGTCACATAATCATTTGTATAACCTTGTTATCTGGATATGTGGAGACAAAACTGTGACTATAAAATAATGTGAAGTTCCACTTAAAAGAGAGAAAGCAGGCTGTGGCCATGAAATGGAAGGTGGTGGCTCTGGAAAAGGGCTGATGGTCACAGCAAATATGACCTCTCCCTTCCCAGTGCAATTATAAACTGCTAATGAAGTCCTGGATGTTTAAACAAGGTATTAAAGTAGAGAAGAGAACATTTAATCAAATTTCTTAAAAGAATGGGGTTGATAATTGAGAAACTGTGAGATTCTTTTGTTCAGCTTAACAAAAAAATGAATTTGTTAATCCTGGACAAGGTGAATAAAAGGTATCTGAAGATGAAAGATTTTAAAAAGTAAAAAAAAAAAAAAAGAGTTCAAGCTGCGTAATTTATCATAGAGAATAGTGAAAGGTGACTTGTACACTTTTAAACTAATTTAAATTAACTCCTAACTGATGTTTTTATTTTAAAGAACCGATAAACCATGAGAATTCATCTCTGAAACACTCAGAGTAGAAGTGTTTAACAAGGCTGATGGAAGTAAAGCATTCTGTGTTTCCTTTTATATTTATATCATGCAATAAAATGTTTTTCTGGAATTCATTGATAACACACCTAGATCAAGGTCTCAGTAGTTAGTTCAGGTGGACATTGTAGATATAAATTTTACCAGAACCCACCTAAAGAAACTGTTCCCCCAAAAATCTGTCCCACTCCTTCCCATCTGGCTGATCTGTCCCAGTTCTCAACCCTGTGGTTTCATCCTGTTTCTCAAATTAGACAGAATCTGCTGTCTAATAATGGAACAATCCCCTCTGCCCCCCCACCCAAGGTGAGATTTCTGCAGGAATATCAGTGTTTTGGTGAGAATGATCTGTCAGTGGTCCGAGCTGTGGGAAGGAGGGGATAGAAATGTGGTATCAAGAGCACAGAGGAGGAGTAGGTAATGACAGGGCAGAGAATCAATTCCTCCACAGGTGGAGCTATTGGAGCAGATGAGCCATAATGCACAGTACCCTTGCACTCTGTTAATTAACAAAAAAAACCCAAAAAACAGTTTCTGCAGAATTTTTTGTAGAAATGAACCTTAGAATGTTTTCATAACTGTTCCCTGCATTTTCCAAGATGACAAAGAGTTTATTACCAAACCACAGGATAATTCAAAATTTCTTCAAAGCAATTGGTTGATAATTCAGAGACAATTTCCTATATGTAAAGCAATTAAATAATTTTACATTTACTGAAATGGTACCTTATTTTTCATACTGTTTTCTACTAAGTTTTTAATCTTCTGGGCATCTGGTTTTATTAGTTTCCATTTTGAAAATAATTAATATTTGAATTCACAGGTTTTTTGAAACACAGTGCATAAAAGGTAAAATGGTATTCAGTCAGCTTTTATCTGGAAAGCATGAAACCTTCTATAATATAAAATTTTAAATCCTATAATACAATATATTTGAAAATGAATTGTGTATGACAGGAATCAGTAAAAATTATTAAGAATCTCAGCATTTAACAATTTAGAGTTACACTACTTATTTAAACTTATACAGCTTCTGTTTCTCTGTGGTTATTAATTTTCTCTATATATGTCTTTATATTTTTTTTATATAAAGGTTGGCCTTTCCCCATTTCTAATGTTTTTAGGAGAATTTAGGTCTGTTTGGTTCTTACACATGTTGAATTTCCACATTTTTATTATTACTTGCATTACCTTCAGTATGAATATATTGACTGTGTACTGTTATATAGCAAATGTTGTACACAATATAGTATAATTATTTATCAATGAGAATATATTCTGACTCTAATAAAATAGGAACAAAATAATTGACTTAATTAAAACACTGTCTTTTAATGTTTATTAGTGAAATCTTACCATTTATTTTCATAAATAAAAAGCTTTTATATATTAGAATATGGTTATTGGGGAAAAAAAGCCAACATATTGCAACAAATTATCATCTGGCAAAATGATTTTGCTTTATGTATTATTTATTCATTATTTACTCTCATTGAAATATATATGATAATGCTCATTGAAATGCTAAGAAGATCTAGGCAAACAAGGATGTAACAGAAAAGAAAACATTATAAATTTAAATTGTATAAATAAATGGTGAAGCACATCACTGAGGATAAACACTTTGTGAACATTCCGTAGGCTGATAATGTCCATATACACCATTTGGTAATTACACAACTAAATGTCAACACAGGCCTGCAAATAGTTACTGAGAAAGAATAAAGGTCTGCACTGCTGTGTCACTAGGGTTTATTTGTTGTTTTTTTAAAGACTATTCAATTTGCTCTCAAGAAATACAGGGACTTTAAACCACAGGAACCTTAAAGAAAAATCCAGGTTATTTAATTTGCCAAAAGTTTCAAATGTACTCCTTCTCTTAAAATAAAGCAAAGATTTTCAGTAGGGGAAGATTCAGGAATGACTCCTAATATGCAGCGCTAAAGTCTGCAGCAATTAGAAAATCAGGCAAATAGTCTCTCCTTTGTGGTACATATCTCCTACCTAATCCTGTAGTCACAATCTATATATGTTCTTTACTTCATTGAAACTTTCCACAGTGAATAGAATTCAGTAAATTATCAATTCTTTTGATAAGGAAAGTCCAAAATTAAAAATGGCTTGGCTACAAATTCAGATTATTTCATTGGTGTAAATACATGAAAACAAAGAAAATCAGTCCACACTGGTTGACTAGGCACACTTGCTCATATGTTTTAGAAATCAACAAAGTTTTAGAAATCAACATTTCTGTGTTTTTTAAACAAGAATACCCTGTGAAAAGGTCTGAAGTTTTCTGAGTCACAAAGCAAAGAACAATAATACCACATGCCCACATTAATTTTCATTTTCTATTTTTGCTTTGCTTACTGAGCTGATGAAATAATAATTAATTTATTATTTTATTTTCTATTTTAAACTGCTACTGTAACATAAACACCCTTGACCATGAAAACAGTTTAAATGTTTAAAAAAATACTAAGGTTAACCTTTCAGTTTGCCTTCCAGGAAAAATAATTGTTCAGCCATTAGCTATAGCAGAAAGTTAATAAAACTGCCAGGAATTATTAGAAGAAAAATGTCTGTGCCACACTAAGAGCAAATAAATAAATAAATGTAGACAATTCAGAGTAAATGAAAACATATTGACCTCATTTCCAAGTGACTGTAAAAGCTGCATGAAGACCTGCTGGTATAAATTATGTATTTCCTATGTCAGCAGAGAGACAGGAATGAGTGACTGGTGACCAAATTTCCCCTGATAATTATCTTTATTTTTTCTCCTGGCTCTTCAGTGAACTGGAAAAAGTTAACAGTATTGCATTATCAGCATCAGATTTAAGATGCTGGATTTCTAATGAGCTGGAGGTTCCAGAAGAGAAAATTGCTCATAAAGAACAGTAATGCAGGGCCAGGGGAGAAAGGAAGAGGCCTGGTTTCTGCCTTCTGCTTTCAGTAGCACAATGATAATTAGAGAAAACCTTATGGTGAATACAGACGTGTCTTTAATACCAATTGAAAAGTACAATTGATCCATTCAACCTGCAGAACTTAATCTGAAAGCAAATGACCTGGAGCAGACAAGTAAGTTCCTAACTTCGGTGAGGCCATTTAGGATTCTGAAAAGCTCCACCCTTATAACATACTGGTAAAAAAATTTAAAAATCACAAGTTAGAGCTGAACACTAAACCCAGTTAAATGCCAGTATCCATTTGTGGTTTTTTTCTAACAGTACTCTTCTGATTGTTTTCTCAGCCTCAAGATTGTGCTGAATTCTCATGCTCATTCTTTATCCATGATCTCAATTTATGGAATAGTGTATAACACATGAGTAGCTGGGACCTAAAAGAATATTAAAAAAAAAAAAAATGCTAATCACATCATGGACTGCGGAGATAATTTTTCATGTTTTCATGCAGCTAAAAACTCTATAAGAGCTGCAGCAGGCCTAAGACAAGAAGGTTTAGAGAGGAAAACATATGAGCAGTGAGTGAGGTCACTTGGTTTGTTCAGCCTGGAGAAGAGAAAACTGAGGGGAGAGCTCAGCTCAGTCTGTAGTTTTGTCATGAGGGCAAGAGGAGGGGCAGCACCAACCTCTTCTCTCTGGTGACCCATGACAGGACCCAGGGGCACAGCACAAATCTGTGCCAGGGTGCTATAGCCTGGATGTTAGGCAAAGGTTCTTTCACCCAGAGTAGGGTTGGGCACTGGAAGTGATGGCAGCACCAAACTGAGAGAGCTCAAGAAGAGTTTGGATATTGCTCTCAGGCACACGGGGGATTCTGGGGTTGTCCCCTGTATTGCCAGGAGATGGACTTGATGAACCTTATGAGTTCCTTCCAATTCAGTGTATTCCATGGTTCTGTGAGTCCGTGATTTATATTCCCCCCTCAACCCTTCTCAAGTGCTCTGCTGCTCCCAGGACAAATATCCTCTGCCAAACCTTCAAGCCTCATGCACAGTAAAACACTGGATTGGCTTCATTTTGTTGTCACTGACTTTCTTCACTACAGTTTTTGACTTCAGAGAAAAGTTCACTGATCTGACACAGCTTTGGAGTGGTGCTGCAGGGTAACAATTTTCCAGCATGGTCACATTAGAGGGTACTTGGACTTGCACGTTGCAAGTGATGTATTTTCAAACAGCTGCATGTGATTTACTCTGGATTGCTAATTGCAATGCCTGCAGTCACTAACCCCTGACTTCAAAACCGAAAGCACAGAGTAGTTGTGTTCATATTTCTCAGTGCTAGACCTCTCTGAAAGTGACTGGTCATACACCAAACAGGACATGGCCTTGGATCCCCTCTGTACTCCAGGCAGTGTCCCAGAGTCCTAACACATGCTGATGTGCATGTTCACTCCATTTTGCATTATTTGGGTTCTAAGTGCAGCAATAATGGGAGGGCTGTGTTGCAGTCATGTAAAGGATTTGTGTTTCATACCAGAAACCTGAAGATGTGAGTTGTGTGCTGTGGGGAAAGGAAGGAAATATGGGAGAATGCTTGTGGACATAAAAGCTGCTGCAATGACATGGGGCATTGTTGAGGATAAAGGGAGACAAAACTACCTTTCATCTTCTGTTTATTGGCACAAGCCCCTGAAACAAACTATTTATAGGAGGCAAGTTTTGTTTTAGATGGAATTGAGTTATTCAATAGAAAACACTAGCATCTATGCAATCTGGAGGATGAGAACTGTGAGTTAAGCTGTCTGACAGGGTAAACACATTTTTCATTTCAGCAATACAGTCATCCTTTGAGTTGGGTTTATATAAAGGTTATCTTATTTTTATTCACTGATATGAAATGAAAACAACAGGGAAAAGACAGAGCAGGGATAGTCTTTTATTCTGCCACTTGCAAAACAATTGCTGAAGAGCCTTGTCTGTAGTAAACTGCCCATCTATCTGGCTTAGCACATGACCTACTCAGTACCCTAGAGCTTAATCTAATATTCTTAACACTAAATTAACCTAGAATATGAAATTAAAAGAGAGAGAAAATGTGCAGTTATAGTGACAGAAAACAGATTTTAATGATTTCATACTTCTGGGCTAAAATTAATCAGTGCAAACCTTAAAAAAAAAATCTAATATTGTTGAGACTTCCTTAACTTTAAAGAAAATTATTATTTGAATTGCTATATAATTTTTTATTCCTGAAAATATCTGTCTTTCTGAACATGACAGTGCAAAAGACCAGTCTTACACTGGCCATGACTACTGTAAATTGGTGGTAGGAAATGGGTGTGATTTCATCACTGAAAACATGGCACTACATCATGAGTATTGGGGCTGATTGCATTTTTTGAGAGGAATAAAAATTCAAGAGGTTATGCAATCCTTGGCAAACCTAAATGCACATTTCCTTGTGTCATGTCACATCCAGCTGTACATCTGTCACCAGAATGCTGGGAAGGATAAATTTCTCTAACACCGTAATTTCAGTATTAGAAAACATATATATTTTATGTTGGTGCAATGTGTGGGGAGAATTGCTCCTCGTATCATTTATCTATACAGACCATATAAATTAATCTAAATTCCCCGAAATGTCCTCCCCCTTCCCAGAAATCATCTGTGGGTGCAAATCTGTACACTTTATATGTGGGCCTGCAAATGCAATTTGGGAAGAAGTTTCAAGAGGGTGTGTGGTGGTCACTCAGAGAATTCCCACTTCACTTTATCCTTTCACAGTCCCAAGTCACCTGAGAATATCACTCAAGAGTTGGCTCATGTCATGCTGTCTTGGTTGAGAAACTTGTCTCCTTGACCGGGAAACATTTTTAAGGTTTGTGAGCCTTTAAAAAATGGGTCTCAGTTTCTCTTGTCACAACTGAGGTCTTGCAAACAATATACCTTTTGGGTATTTGTGCCATATCCTCTGTGCCTCTGCTCTTCACCCCTCTACTCTGCTTTCATGAGAACCTACCTGGAGTCCTGTGTCCAGGTCTGGAGTCATCAGCAGAGAAAAGGCATGGACCTGCTGGAGATGGTCCAGAGGGCCACAGAAATGATCAGATGGATGAAAAACCCCTCCTGTGAAGACGGACTGTGTGAAATGGGATTGTTCAGGCTCGAGAATGCTCAGCAGACTTTCAATACTTAAAGGGAGCTTATAAGAAAGATGGGGACAGATTCCTTTGTAGGTTCTGTAGTGATAGGACAAAGAGTAATGATTTTAAACCAAAAGAGGTAGATTTAGACCAAATATAATGAAGAAATTTTTACAACAGGAGTGAGACACTGGATCAGGTTGTCCGGAGCAGCTGTAAATCCTCCAACCCTGTAAACATTCAAGGTTAATTTAGATAGGGCTTTGAGCAACCTGATTTAGTAGAAGATATTCCTACTTATTGCAGGAGATTTGGACTAGGTGACCTTCAAAGATCTATTCCCAAACCATTCTTTTCCCTCAATGGGATTTTTATTTCATTATGGATCAAACAATATGGAACCTTGCCCATTTTCTTAATACAGGAAAGTAGGAGAAGAAGTTCCAACACACAAAGGTACAGTAAAGTCCCTTGAAGGTGAAGCTCCCTCACCCTGGGAGCTGAGGCTTTGTCAGAGAAGCATCCTAGAGACACAAGAGTTTTGTGAGCTCATCAGAAGAAAAGTGGTCAATATAGTGGTCTCTCAGTGTCACAATATAGATTGAAGAACTGAGAAACCAAAGCAGAACGAATATGAAGCTTTTAATTTAAATATTACCTCCTGCAGATTTTAGAGTCAGAAAGCTCAAAAAACCGTGGCAAGATTCCCACCTAAATCATTTGGAATACGAAGAAAACTCACCTTAAGATTGCTGAGCCTCAAGCCTTATTAAGAACCCCAAAAAAGTTTACAATTGCTTTCTCTGATTGGAGACTTAGCTCCAGATTGAAATCCAAGTCAGTTCCATGTGATACAAGTAGTACAAGATGAATCTCCATTGCTAAACATAAAGCACTACACCAAGTTCAAGTAGGTTCAAATTTAATTACAGCTTCCCAAGACTTATAATAAACACAGTGATTAACAAGCTGCTCAAAGTAACCACACCACAGCAATTATTGTTCTGTTTAATCCAGAAGTGAGAGATCAGGTTATCTTCTTCAAGTATTTCAAGGTTTTAAGAGATGAAAATTAAATACCTCTGTGTTTGTTATCTACTTTGTTATATTTTGTTTGTTATATTTCTGTACTCTTTCACAACAGTTTCAGTTATCTTTAAACACTGACTTTAAACCTGATATTTTATAAGACATTTTATATATGATTAGAAGAAAATTTCTGGGATTCAGTTATTATTTGCTAGAATCAAAATAACAAAATTAGCTATTGCCTTGCCCAGATTTCTTGCTAAAACACTGTGTTTGAATGCAGCTAAAAAGCATTGTGTTCCTTTCTTGATACCAAATAATGGTGAATGCAGCCAGCACCACGTCTACCTCAGCTTGTAAAATACTTGCTCATTAACGTTAGAGCAGTTTGCATAGATGTATTTTTTTGGTTAATAATGAAATAAAAAAATCATTTAAAACACAGAGATCAAGCTTTATTTTTACAAAATCAAGAAAACACTATGTTCTGTTTTCCTCAGACTTTGTTAAACATTTTAATTTACTGTGATTAATGGACATTTACAAGATGTTCCAGTAAAAACAAAAGCTCAATTTTAATAAAACTTATCAGGTTAAAACAAGTGACATAAGTGTTTTGCATTCTCAAATCTGATACTTTAAATAGCATTTATTCCTTACATTAGTAGATGACTGTATAAGCAAAAAAAAAACAAACAATTTAAAAAGGGAAAAATTGAATTCTAAAATGGAACATTAAGACAGGAAATAGTGAAACATATATTTAATGAGAGGTAAATACTGAAAAATTAAAAGTCAGCTGGCATGCCCCTGAGCAACTGACCTAGAGATATATTTACAGGCTTCATCGATTTGCCAAGCCTGTGGGATGAGTGAGTCATAAAATCACTTGAATATAAAGAGGGAATCACATAAATTCACTGCCTGATGTTGTGAGGACCCTGTGAGCTGGCAATGTCTGAGCAAGCAGTAAAATAAGACTTTCTTTTTCTGAATAATGATTGCATGGAAGGTATTATGTGTCAACAAGGCATGAACACCCCTCGTGCAGAGGAAAAATGTTAGTGAACTGTCCAGTCAGTCACCTGCCAGGAGTAGACTAGATGAATTCCCACCAGCTACAACAGGTAGTTTTACATGTCTTGTCCAAAGGCACAAGTTCTAGACAAAGAAATATCTTCTGAGACAAAATGAGAGTGAATGAAGAAAGAAGAGTAGATCATCTGTTGCATGAACCACTTTGAAAAGTGTTTTCTGTTAAAAAGTCCAAATATCAACCTGCTACTTAGGTATGTCTTGATCAATGTGACAGTAAATATCACTCGATGATTGATTTATATCTGGTGGAAGTTTCAGTGCCCCTTTAGTATCATCTCCAGAACCTCCAGAAAAATAACTGCCTTTGGCTGGTTAAAGAATTACTTTAAAGAGTAAAATTAATTCAAGAACTTTCCCAAAAGCCACTGCATTTTAATGTACCTTCAGTTTCCTCCTTATGCCCCCAATCACTTGTGTATGTTTCCATAGTTCTCGAGGATTCTATAATGAGATGGTATAAACCAGAATCAAAGAGCTGGCAAAGCCATTCTGATATGAAAGGTTTGCACACATCAAGAATTATCTTTGTTATCAGTTAAGCCATTGGGTCACAGCTATAGTGAATTCACTCACACCAGAATCAACACTTCCATTTTTTGAGGGATGATCTGAGACCTTTTACTAATGGAAGTGAGCAAGATGAAGGGAGAAAGCACAAATAAAGAAGGAATTCTGTATTTTCAAATATGATTACCTGACAATCAGGTCATTAGCATGGTTTAGTGGGCGTGGTACTTGGTCAGAGGTTGGACTTGAGGAACTTGGAGGTCTTTTCCAATCTTAACGATTCTATGAATCTATGATTACGGTTATTAGTTGATTTATGCAATTAAACTACAGTTGGTATGAAAGTTTGAAATGTTCACCCTAAAGGAAGGAAGGGAAGAGAAGGTTAGAACATCTTAGTGACTTCATACTGTGTTTGCAAAGGTGACGATGAAAGGAGAAGTCATGTGGATTTGTGGCAGCTGACCAAACACAAATGGGTGGAGGTAAAAAGAGAAGTTGAAGTGTTTCAATGCCAAATCCAGAAATTAACTGACACCATATCAAATGCTTAAAGAAAATCCCCAAGAGGAGGAGATGTGTCGTGTGTCTAAACAATAGCAAATACAGTGCTAAAAAAAAAGAAATTGAAGAGATAAAGAAGGAAAGAGTTCTATATGTTTCAATAGTCCACCTAAAAAAAATCCCTTATAAAAATAGTATATTCATTGGAAAGTAGAATTCTGATCTCACAAGACTCAGGGGTTTTGGAGAGGGAAAATAATATCTCTGGTTTGATTCATGAATGTGAGGGAAGAAATCTCCTATTTCTATCTGCTGCCTTAGGCATGGCACTCACACTGCCAGTGGGAACAATGCCTGAAAAAGTTTCAGCACTTTATTTTGTCTTCACTAAGCAGTGGATTACATGCTGCTGGCTTGTTCAGTTTATCCTGTTGATACAACTCTAGATAGGTGTATATAAGTAATTAAAACTGTTCCAGGGCCAGGAGAGGATCTTGGCTGTGTTTGAAGAAAATGATGTTTTTGCATGTTTTTAGGCTCAGCTTCATCCCATGGCTACTCTTGCTCTTAATAGTACCAGAGAAGTCTCTGGACATTCACATGTGATTAAAATTGTGTTAATGTATTTGTATGATCCCATATTCCCAGGGACACCAACTGAAACAAGGAATGACACTTAAAAATAAGAAAAAAATAATTTTACTGTGAGGGTGCACAAGCACTGGAAAAAATTTGGGCAAAGAGATTTCATTGCCCCTATTATTAGAATTGTTAAAAAACATGATTGGACACTGTCCTGGGCAACCTGCTCTAGTTGACTTTGCTTTGGATAAGGGAAATGGTACTTAATAACTTCTACAGAATCATAGAATGAAATGTGGTTTGGAAGGGACCTTAAAGATGATCCTCTTCCAACCTTCCACTATCCCAGGTTGCTCCAAGTCCCACCCAATCTGGCCATGACCACTCCCAGGGATGCAGGATCCATAACTTCTCTGGGAAACCTGCTCCAGTGCCTGATTGTTCCATGCGTTGTAAATAAGCAACTTTCCCAGTCCAGCTATTTCCTTATGGAAATTTTTCACCTGCTGTGGATGAAGAATAATCCTGGTTTTTTTTCCCTTAGTTTTCTCAAGTGAAGGTGATTATACACTTTCACAAAAAACCTGAAAGAAGAAAGAGTCAGCTTAATGACAGCCACAAAAATTATTCCTTTAGGGCCTTAAAAAAATTATAAACATTTCATTTGAAGCAGCAACACCAATAAAAAAAGGGAATATTTGTTACTCTTGCATCTGTGAGATTCAATTATTAGATGAGTAACCGGGTGAAATGAACTGAGAATGGTCAAACCCAATAAACACCCATTGTGAAGACAAATACAAGATGAACTGCTGCTGCTGTCAGCACTTGGAGATGCATGGAATTATTAACAATATTTCAGTGGGACAGGTCATACCTCAACAAGTTAAATCAATAACAGCACCAAAATCACTGCTGAGCCTAATTTGTAATGGAAGATCGGCATACCTGACCTTGGCCCTCTCTAACAAGCATGCCATCATTAACAGAATACCTAATAAAGGATAAAAGCATTATTTCAGACAGCCTTAGAAACTGCCTTACAAATTAAAACCTCATCATGTAAATTCACAGACTGGGGACAAAATATTATCAAATGTTATTGTGGGTTTTTTTTTATTCTGTTACCACCATTCTGTTACCACCACAGATGTTGAGCTGTGGGTAAACCATGGTACCTAGAAATCAGGTGAAATTAATCAGGGCTATGTTCCATTCCCCATTATTTCTGGAGGACTGAAGCTGCTCTGTGCGTTAGAAAGTCAAGTTTTGTTCAATGGTTGTCACTACCCACTCAGATTCAAGAGCTATGTAACACTATTACCCCACCCAAAAATTCTCTTCCTTGTTTGTTTGTTTGTTTGTTTGGGATTTTGTTGATTTTGTTTGCGTGGAGTTTTTATTTATTTTAAATTCATTTACAGGAGCTACATTATTGATGAATTTGAACCATAGTTTGATGATACCAGAGTGAAAAATTAGATCTGTTTGAATGATGAAAACCTTCCAAGAAAATCCAGAGTATCTGCATCATACACCTCCTACAGAAAAAAAAAAAAAGGAAAAAAAAAGACTGTTATCTGTCATTGCATCTGGGGTCACCTCTGCATAAAATTAGAGGTAATTGTAAAGGTCATATAAATGCTTAGGATTTTTTTTATGGCATAGTAGGTTTTTGGTGGCAGAAACTGTACAAGGTGGAATCTTATGGAAGGAAAAGGTATCACTTTTCATCAGATTAAGATGTGGATATATTTTTTATTTTCCCTTTCACTTTCCACCTTGAACTCTCACAATTCCCTTACATTTCTGGTAATTTTAATTCTTCTCTAACTGCTCCTACCTTGCTACATTGCTTCCTGCCCCAAGTGTATACAATTAGGACCTACCAAGCAATAAACAGACAATAGTAATTTTTTTTTTTCCTACTCTCATTCCTGTGGAATAATTTTATCCAGGGAGAGGACCTATTGTGATTAACAGATCTCTACAGACAGTGAAGTGACTTGATGGAAACTGGAAGCAGAATATCGAAATGCAGGCACAGTTAGGATGAGGAGTTATCAATGGAAAGGAAGGACTTTCCTTGTCACAGAACATGGGTTTTCCTGTTGCTTACCAGCTGTTCCTTGTGCAGCTCAATCTCTAGAGACTTGGACAAAATACTGGAGAAAATGATTATTCCTCAAGGCAACACACCAGCAGATTATTAAGCATCCCATGGGTTAAACCACTTAAGATAGAAGTATGCTGATTATGCTGCTTTTTTCCTTGGAGGTGTTTTCTGGAGCTGGACAGGTTTTATTAGATGTTTCAGTGATATGGAGAGGATTTAGGTACATTAAATTTATTCCCCATTGAGCACCTGCAGGCAGCACATGACTAGAGTACATGGTTTCAGCTTTTATCTTGAGCTCAGTGCCTGTGAATGGGAACCTCCACCCTCTCACTGTAAATTTTCCTTAGGGCATTTACTGGCCTGCACGCCTTGATGGTGTCTCTTTAAATAAAAGAGTTTATTAAAAGTGGATGCAAGGAAAACAAAACAAGTTTTATTAGGACACAATTGTGGTGCAAGACCAGCAGTAAAAGGGGCTTAATGAGCTGATGAAACTCATGGGATAAATTTACCAATGATCTCTAATTGGGGAAAAAGTGATACAGGGCATTGAACCACTTTTTAATGGTGAAAAAAAGAAAAAAAAGAGAAAAAGGAAATTAAGGCATTCTGGCTATAATGTAATTTTTTGTGTTTTGGTCAGCTAAATAGCACTGTACTCTTAAACTTGGTCAGACCTTCATAAATAAAGTATGGATTTATTGTAAAAAAATAATGTATCCTTTCTGTTTCAATGGGAACAAAATCTCTTGCTTATATCCTCCTTTGTTTTATTTGGCAATCCTCTCCAGCTGTCTAGCAACTTGCATACGTGTAGCCCTTAATAAAAAGATACTTGTTTTAATGCAGTCCTTTTCAATACCTGCTTCAACTAAACAGAAAATACATTGTTCTTAAGTCTTTGACAGTGGAAATAAATTTAGTGCATAGTTTTATTTTTACCCTTACTTCTGAACTGTCTTATCCTGGTAAAATTGCTATGAGATGCGGGTCTTATATGTGTCTAAATAAAGGTGGATTTCTGACTTCATTTTATTTTTAATGGGCAGATGCAGCAATGAACTTCAAAGACTCAAAAGCAATTTTGTTTTTTTCTCTGGATTTAGCCAGAGCCTGAGACTGATTTTTTGTTTTCATGGTTCAGCATAGTTGCAAAAAATGCAACATTTAGAAGTAAATTTTTAATGAGCTAAAATGTCAGGATTTTTAAACCTTTTTAATTTTGTTTTCTGCTGTTTTCATTCAGTGATTATTAAAGGAGTCTTGAGCACTATAGAATGTGCATAGGATAATAAAAGAACCTAATGAGTTGGGAGTCAACCCCAGAGATATTTGAAAATTGTCACATTGCTGTAAGCTGCAGCACAGACACCTCAGAGAGCTGAGCTGAGGGAAAGGCAGTGATCATTTCCATCATCATTCCCAACCTCACCTCCACCTTGTGATGGGGATAGGGCAGATTTTCCATCATGATGTTTGCACCCTATTAGCAATAGGTGTCCCACTGTACCTCCCTTCCTACAGAATGGTTGACTTGGGTGACATGGTAAAGACATCTTCCACCTGGGAATGACAACTATTTTTCCTTCAAAATGTCACAAAAGCTTCCTGCCTTGTAGTTCAGCAAGGCAGATGGGGAGCTGCTGTAAATTCAGAAAGCCTGAGGATGCAGTCAAAATAGGTCCAGGAATGAGAAGTTTGGTGGTAGCTGAAGGAAGAAGGAGCTTCTCTTGGTCCCAGTCACTGTAAGATCTGTGGAACAGATCAGGAGGAGATAGCACAAAACTCCCCTCCTGCTGCCACCTGCCCCTGAGGCAGGGTAGCTGAAGTCTTTCTTACTAACAGAAGTCCTCAGGAGTGGATTAGAGTGAGATGACACTGAATGACTGGTATGAGGCAGATTTATTTTCAAACAATGCAATTGCAGAGGAGAAGAAAATAAGTATGTGGTTGTTTTGGTTTCTTTTGTTTTTATTTTATATGAAGTAAAAAATTATAATGAAGAAAATATATAAAGGAAAAAAAATAAAGAAAGAGAAAGAACAAGAGTATGTAGTGGAAAGGAAATGTATCACCACGTGTAAATCCAGAGATTTGATTTTTGTAATTTTGATGTCCATGACTGAAGTAAATGTCACAGTCTTAATTTGTTGGAGAATCGCCCAGGAGACAAAGAGTTTGTCATGCTCTTTACATGAAAATTAGCATAAGAACACCTAGATCCATCCCCGGGGAGGGAATTCTTTGTGTCTAATGCAACACTATGAGGCATGTGCAGTCTTCTGATGGAGAGTCGAGGGGGCACTTTGGGATCCTTGGTGTTCTTGATCCTCCTCTCTTGATCTTGGCTGTTCCTTGACCCCATTTCTCCATTTGTGCCATAAGATGTGTCATGGACCTGAAGGAAAATTGGCTCCAAGGAGGTGGTGCCCCACCTTTTTACAGCCCCCCCCCATTCAGGCATGCCCTTTTCTAGCTTGCCTACTTGAATGGTCAGCGGTGTTTAAGGTTTAAACTAAATTAACTCCTCACTGCCCAGTCTTCTAAAATTCACTTTCCATTCTCCTTCCTAGTTCTTTTCCCTTTCGCCCTTACTTTTTCTTTTTTTTTTCCCAAACTGAGCCTAAAAACTGAGACTGCTCCGATGTGCTTAATGACATTTTGACCTTTTATTTTATTTTATTTTTGTGTATGTGATAAATACCTCTAGCACTGAAGAGATGACAATGCAAGATATGGTAGATCTCAATAAATTCAATTTTTATTCATATACAGTGACTTACACCAGTGACAGCTCTATTTTTATTTATTTATTTATTTATTTATTTATTTTCTGTCATGGATGTCTAAAAAAAAAATTTTGTCCCCACACCTGTAAAATGCAATAGATGTTTTAGAGATCAATGTTACACAAAAGATATTGTACCCAAAAAGAACTACTACTGAAGAACATCTTTGTAGGGGAAATACTTCACAACTGCTTCCTGGTCAAATTTATGGGACTGCCAAAATGTTGGGACCTTTTAACTTTCTCAGATGCTTCTCATGTTTAGCCAAAGTTGACAGAGACCTGTATGATACAGGTGAGTTTATGAATAATTAACCCTGTATAATTTCCTGCAGTGCAGACCATCCTCAGACCTTTTGTTTTTTAGCCATTTGTGAATGTGTATTCCTTAAGAAACTGCAGCTGTCCGAACCAAAACTGAATTAAACACAACCAAAAAAATCTCATAACATTTCATTTGTCTTGCCTCTCTCAAGGATTTAGTAGCATTCATGGGATAAGTGAATTTTGACATGGAACTTGCAGGCCAGAGTTACCAGATGACCCAGGACTCTGCACTGTTGTAAGAAAGGTCCCGCACATACACATGAAACAAGATCAGGCTGGTTCTTCTATACCAGAAGGTAAGTGTTCATGACAATTCATCTCAAGAGTGCTTTGATGAGATGCTTCCCAAGGTTTGCCTTTCAAAATTCAGTGAATTATTCATAAACTCTACAGGTTGATTCCATCTCTACAAAAAATTGATGACCTCTTTATTCACTTCTTTGCTACTGTCAGACTCCTCAGGGCTCAACAACTGTTTTATTAAAATGTCATTCCAACTACTGTGCACCATGGAATATAAACTTTTCTGGAGCTATGAAATGAGCTAAATCACATTTTGATTTTTCCACTATTATCTGATATGATATCAATTAAAAGGTGCTGTCATATCAGTATTAAAGGTCATACATAATTTTGCCACCGTCTCAGACAATTGCTAAGGGCAAACAAAACAAAACAAAACGTAAACACCTAAAGTTTAACATATGATTAAGTCTTCATTTCTCTGTGACATAGAAATCAGGATGTTTAATTATAGGAAAAAAAGATTTAGAAGTATCTATTCCAATATGTTTATGCACTTGTCCCATGCATCATAGTTAGACAGAATTCTCCCTCATTTAATGAAAATTATCTCCCTTTAATGGCTGTTTTATTAAATGGATAAACATCAAAATATCCAGGAAATACTTGCTCTTGAATGTGCAGCGATAGTTTCTTGTGGAACACAACTTACTTGCCCAGATTATCTAACAGAATCATCCAAGTTTGGAGAAAAGAAGGGGGGAGAAAATTATATTTACGAAAAGTCTTATTTCAGACTAAACTTGCTAATATTCAGAATATGAGCTTGTGAGTTAGAAACCTCAATTGTCCTATTTCCTCTCTATCTTTCCTGCCTCTGCACCATTCTCACAAGCTGTTGTCATTCTTGGTAAATAAGACTGGTGATTAAAGAGCCACACTCTATTAACTGCTGGAACTTAAACCTCTCATTTGCATGAGAATTAAGCATGGAAAACAGAAGTTATCACATTCTCAATTCTACTCACTAGTGCAGGGCTGTGTGGGTTTTGTTTTTGATTTGTTATTTTTGTGTGTTTTTTTCTTTTCTTTTTTTTTTTTTTTAATTATATAAAGCAAATCATATACAGGAAAGAAAAAGGATGAGGTCTTTATTTTTCTTCTGTAACAGCTTAGCAAATTCAGATTCTGGTTGGGAAGTGATAAGGGTTTCCTGCACTGGTTCCCTGCTGTAAGCGGAACAAAAAAATTGTTCAACACAGAGACCTGTGAGACAACAAATCCACATGACACTCTGTAGAGAACTTATGGAGATAAAGACACATTTCTATTTACTGTGAAAAAATATTGTTTCAAAAGATCTAATTTCCAGACAAGATCACTTCTGTGGAGCATGAAGATGAGAAAAGTGCCTCAGGCACCAAACCAGATTTGAACTCAGAGTTTATGCTTCTAATTTGAGATCACAGTACTCACACAACTTTTCCACACTCCAGCTTGCTGTTGCTCAAATGCTGATTGAAATTGTCCTCTTTTCTTCATTACACTGCCAGTCTGAGCCCTGTAGCCAGTCAGCACTTCAATAGCCAGTATGTAAAAAGATGCAGGTCATTTTTAGATTGGTCAGGAAGATTTAGATCAGATAATAGGAAAAATTCACTGAAAGGGTTGACAAGCATTGGAACAGGCTGTCTGGGAAAGTGGTGGAGTCACCATCCCTGGAAGGCTTCAAACAATGTGTGGATGTGGCACATGAGGACATGATCAAGTGACCACAGTGGTAATGCTGTGTTGACAGTTGCACTTGATGATTTTAGAGATCTTTTCTAACCTTAATATTTTTATTGATTCTAGATTCTATGACCTGACTGAGCAATGCACTGTATGCAACTTTCTTGGTCAATAGGTATTTGAACTCTAAATCTAAAATCATGGGTTCCCATACCACTGGATAAATTGTGACAGTCACAGCACATAATCTTTGGAGATCAGGATCGGCAACCTTGCAATAATGCACTCCCACACCTGAGGAGGTGTTTCTATATAAGGGAAAGGGTTTCAGTTTACCTCTAAACATGTAAGGAAGTTAAACTAGAACTTTCCATAGTCTTCTCATTGTAATTGGCTTGGTGCCAGCACAGGGGCACTGGTTGGGTTTTACAAATGTCTCCCAACATCTGTACCTACTTCTACTGGCAGCAAGCCAAGTCGTCCCTCCTAAGTCATTGAGTATTTATAAAGGTGCACAAAGGAACACAAGTGCTTTCTTGGGTGTGCTACCAAGGTGTCAGGGCTTCTCTGACACCTATGCTTGGCTTTTTCTTTTGTTTCTGTATTGTTTGTTACTTTGTTTTCATTAAAATCTTTGCTTTACACAACAACCCTGAAGAGCCATCTCGCTATTATTTTAAACCATTTCTCTGCAAGGGCTCGACCCTCAAAGGTGACAGACCTTCATGGTGTTTATCACATCTGACTCCACACAAGATTCCATCAGGACCTGGGGTTTATGTGAAGTGAGTTGTGTTTCAGCTGCCTGTCCTCATGCAGCTATTGAGATGCTATGGGGAACTGGGTCCTTGAGCCTTGAAGTTGCAAAATCATAACTACTCATTTACTCTTCCTCAGCTAAATCAGTAATAGTCCTTCAATTCATCTGTCATCAGTTATCCATGGATTATAAACCTTGGATTATAAAAAGAAAAAAAAAGGAAAGTACTTTTCTATATGTATTTTAAGCGATCTGCATAAATAACCTGCTAACAGCAGAAATCAGGCTTCAAGACATAATAACATATTGCATGGACAAAGAGAAACCAAACAGCATGATCCACAAAAGGATTTGGATTACTAGAACTAAACTTAACAGCCGTTCAGTCATTCAGCTGCTTCTTCAGTCCCACCTGAGGGTGTTTTTTTTTTTTTCCTACTGCTTTCACACTGGGTGCTTTCAACACTTTTCAACAGAAAACTAAGAACTGATGGTCTAATGCTGCCTAGAGAACCCATTAGAGTGCATCTTTCAAATGCACAGCTACTGAATCAGGCATCATAAAATCAAAGAAAAAGGCAATATTTCAATTTCCTCTTTTTTCTTGACATTATTTTTATGTAACACCTTCATGGCTTGCTACCAACTTCTTGTGTAGTGAAACACTATGCTTTGGTTTTTCTCTAATACTTTTCCTGTTTCTGTGCATGTGTATTTTACTGAGATTTAAAATAATTTTCCAAAGGCAGCTAGCACCATTTACTAGACCACACAGACACAATTCATCAGGAGACTAGTAATGCTGTGTTCATAAAGAAGCATGCAAAATCAGTTGGGGATTGCATAAAACATCCATGCTTAGCCAGGTTCTATTAACATCTGATAAACCAGAGTTGTCTGCTGTTCCCTTTAATTCAGAGTGATTGTTTTGCCACGAGCAGCATGATTACAGAATTCCTGTGTCCAAGCAGCAAGGTAGTGTTCGTATTAGAGGGTGTTAAAACTCTAGAAAAATTTGTCTTATTAAGTCTCATATTTCCTGCTGGCTTTGAGAGCTCTGAGACACCCCTGGACAGCAGCTGGAGGATCAAGTTGAACAGTGGAAGTTAATTCTGAGTCATTCAAGGCTTATTTTTGAGAAAAACCCTACCTGTTTCTTGTATTTGATGCAGAGAAGTAGAGTTTCACTGCACTCGAAGGGACTGCATTGATTTGCCTCATCTGAGGGCACAGCTTCTGTTTTACACTGAACTAAACACACAAAAACAGAAAAAAGGCAGACTTGTGGGGGGTTGTTTCCATTTATTTTAGGTTGTATTTGTTTGTTTCTTTTATCCACTACAGTTGCTAAAATTATTGTAATTTCAGCAGCTCAACATTAAGTATTCACCTGCTAGAGAAATCACCACCCAGTCAGTGACACACAAAACTTTCCAGAGTTTTAGGATGACAGATTTCTCCATAAACTATGCCAGAGATCAAGGAGTGGGCAGTGCATGTGAAATCATGCCAGCTACTGAAATTAAGTGGCATTTTCTCTTGTCTTTCTACATGGGCATCATAAAAGGTCCCCAGGAAAGACACTTGATGACTGACAGTAAGACTTCACATGTTGTGTACAGCACATTATTGGATGACCTTCATCTGCTGTTCTATTAAAAGAACGAAGTCATTATCTCCTTCAAAAAGGCAAGGGTGATATATAAAATTTCATTTTGTACTGAGATGCCACATGCCTCAGAAGAGGTATCTTCTGTGCTGGTCCTTGGAAATGGGACTTATCTTTTTTCTCCATGTTTTAAAGACTACAAAGAGCACTGGGTAGCAACACAATGCCTTCAAATTCAATAAAAATTCTCCCTTTTCTCTGATAAAATTACAGGCTTTAGGAAAGCTGATATTTTGGTATAATTCCAATTAAGCTGTTGGTGAATTTACATGGAAGATTGTCAATAGGTGTCAATTGTCAAAGGGTGGGGAATACAGGCTCTAAATGCACCTTCAAAATTTAATAACAAAACTTCTAATTCCCTCTGAAAAACGTGGGCAAGGATGCAGAACTGGAAAACAACAAAAATATTTGCATATACTGTAAGTGCAACTGTATCCTTAAGACATGGTATACAGAATTTTAACATGTAAGCAGACACAGATATGTTCACATGTGTGTGTATGGCCTTTTTGAGGATATAATTCCCTATTTCTCTGCTGTGATGCTGTCCAAGGTTAGGTTCAGCAAACCTCTGGTGGTCTGAGGAGGGGTGTCCCTTGGGCCTTGTGCAGGTTGGGTTTCTGGCAGGAGCATCTCTGTGCTTGTCCTTGAAGTTCCAGCACAGCCCTGACACATTTTTTGTGCTATATCTTGTCTCCCTCACTGGAAGTATCTCTTCCCCTTGTCTTTAAGCTTTCCCTGGGTAATCTCTTTAATTGGAATTAATGTGATTTATGTCCACTCTTTGTTTCTAGGCAGACGCTTTTCTACATTTTGGGCTAAACAATAAGGCAATTATGAAAATTTAATCACACTGCATTGTTAAGCAGGTTATCATCCTGATTAGAGGGCAAAGACTTCTCAGAATCACGCAGTACAAGTGTAGTTCAACCCATGACACTTGATGGTCAGTAGTGTCAGGGAGTCCAGCCTTTAATATTCCAATATTCCACTGCATTCCCCTTAACAAACACAAAGCCTCATGAGAGAGTTGGCAAAATAATCAGGGACACAGGAAGAGAGAATTATCAATGTGTTAATTCCACATCTCCTGTTCTGATTCTATTAAATTTTGCTTTGCTTTTAGTTAGTTGTTTTGGGTTTGTTTGTTGGTGGGTTTTTGTTTGTTTGCTTGTTTTCTTTCTTTCTTTCTTTCTTTCTTTCTTGATACAAAGGTTTAGATTACATAGGTTACATGTCTTTGTCTAGTGTTGAGCCCATGATGATAGAAGATTTTCAGAGAACGCTGGGTAGAGTTGGATATATGTTAAAATGTACATTATTATTTTAATAGTTTAAATAACCT
>VXBN01005158.1:156633-169838 GCA_013397395.1 Sinosuthora webbiana | reverse complement strand
TATTTATTATTTTCATTAAAAAGACATAAAAATAAAATAAGGACAATTACCTTAATAGTCAATATATATTTCTGATAAAAAAATTAATCTCCTTGTGCAGTTTAGAACTAGGGAGATTATATATATATATATATATATATTTTTTTTTTTTTCCACATGGTTCAGAGATGTACTTTTTAAAGAGCTGATATTTCACTAGGCCTAAAACTAGACTAATAACTCTGGCCACAAAAAATGTTTAGTTAATTTGAGGAGTTTCCATCCATTTGCCTGGAAGCTGTTGTAGGTACTCAGTGTGGTGATTCAAAGCTCTGTCATGTCATGGAAATGCTGGTTTGGGAAGAGTTTTGGGTTCATCCTGTTTGATGGGGAGCATTTACTCTGTTTGACCCTTTTCACGCACAGAGATCTGAGTTATTTCTAGAACAATACCCAAATCATGACCTCCTGACCAGGTTCCACAGCTTTTTCTTCCCTCTAGATCTGCACTTGCCATCAAGAGCCTGCATGACGCAGAAGAAAATGTAACTTAGGAGCTCACTAACGTGAGGTTAGAAAAGGTTTCTGTACCAGCTCTGTGAAAATCCTGTGGGCAGAAGCCTTGCTTAGAGCATATGAGCAACAGCAGCAATGAAACACAGACATTATCCAGAGGAAAGCACAGCTCCCTCTTCATGAGTGTCTAAAACTTACGTGGTACAAAATATCTGCATATTCAGTTTAAATTCATCTTTTTCTCTACATGCAGGTGCTAAGTAAAAGTTGTTCTTTGAGACCATGGGGGACAACAGTAAGACACATGTTATTATAGTAAAGAGGAGAGAGAGATTAATAACTACTTTGATTGAAAAACATGAGAAAATATGATAAAATTATCTCTTTGCTCTTCAATTTGCTTTTGAAAAATGATCAGTTGACTTCAGGACAAGGGGATTATTACCTAATACAGTGTTTACCACCAAGTTTCTTTTTAGCTTCTGTAAATGTGTTTTGTTTGTCTGTTATTTTTTGTGGGTTTTTGTTTGTTTGTTTTAAGACAGGAGAAGTATTTTGACAGTCTAGAAGATTTCTAAAGCCTGAAGCATTTCAGAGGTAACTCCACGAGGCTGAAAAAAGCAAGATATATCATTTATGAAAATATTTACATGTTCTTACCTTAGGTGTTTTAGAAGGCAAATGCTATGAAAAATTGTACCTGATTGGCAAGTACCATGAGTGGCATTGCTGAAAAAAAGCAGAAAATTCTATGATCCTTCATCTGATGTCTGTTCCTTTATGAATATCTGGTGTACCTGATGTTTACTGATGTTGCTGAAGGCAGGTAATGTATAGTAGCTTCCTTTTGAAAAAGCTATGAGTATACTTAATGTGAAAATCTTAAAATATGGACTTCTAAAAAAGAACACATTTGTTTTAGGATGCCCAACGCCAAACCCTACTCTAGGGAATAAGTCCCAAAACTTCCATTTTTTGAATATACATAAGGATTTGATATTTTCTGTTGTCAAGCTCTTTAAGGCTGGTATCCAGAAAAAACTGATCGTGTTACAGGAGAAAATTAAACCATCTAAATACCATCCCATGAATTGGCACTGATCCTTTTCTGCACAGCTCACTGACCCACTTCAACATGCTTCATGTGTAACTCAGAATTTCAACTTGAAAAATATTCATAGAAAAAAAGAATCCAAGCAGAAGTCACAGTGGTGAGTTGTCAGAGCAAGGAGGGTTGAAGTACAGAAACCAAATCTCTGTTCCATAAGAAAGGTTAATCTGAGAGGCAATCAGCTCTAAAAAGAGCTTTGGATGAGGAATTTTGCAGAGGCAATGATAATACTTTTGCTTCTCTGGGCATCCTGTTGGAACTAAAATATTTCTATTGATAAGCTCTGGCACCTCCACCCTGTTTCTGTATTTAAATTTATAAGAATTGAGGGGCAATGTCAACAGACTTTTCAGCAATTGTCATTCATTCAGACACTATTACAGTGTGGAATGGAAGTTGTAGGTTCAAAGCAAATATGTTTTGGGTTTTTTCCCCCACTAGGAAAAAAAAAACAAAAAAACAAAACAAACAAATCATGCTCCCTGCACTTCAATTCACAAGACACATACCCTGAAAATCAAAAACCAACAGCAACAACAAAAAAACCCAACCCTCCACTCTAAAATTTTGGCTAGGAAGGTGGTTACAAACTCTAGCCTAATAAAAATATTTTTTAAAAAATCTGGTATTTATAGTTTTTGCTTTCCTATAGTAGGGATTTTTGTGTATATTTTAATGAGTAAAATGCAAAAATAAAATTAGAAAATGAAAATTTTTGTTACAGCACTGTGTATATGTGTATGTGTGTGTTTGTGAGTGTTCAATAATGCTTTATTCCTAACAGCAATTCTTGAGTCTTGAGGTGCAAAGATTGGTTTACAACAAACTAAATCTTGTGTAGAAAAGACAGGAAACTATCAGTGATAAATGTACCACTTCATGAAGACTCAGGATTGACCTGTAAATCAGATCATGAAGCCCCTTTCCTTTCTGCCCTCCACATGAATTCCAACGTGATCAGGGAAGCTGGATTAAAAGATATTGTTATGTAGTGTGGTCACATAAACTCCTACTACAGGAAGAGGTTGGACAAGAAAAAGAATAACAAAGATACAGGGAAAAGAAAAAGAAATAAAGATACAGGGACAAATCTCAGAACTCTACAATATGTCAGAGAAGTAGCACATGAGGGAAAAAAAGCAGGCCTAGTATTTTTGTTAGGGAGAAAAGTGTAAAATTAAAACAAATAAAAAAATAACAAAGCAATTTAAAAAAATATGGTAAAAAAAATAGGGAAATTGAGAAAAAATATTTCAAATACAAACATGAGAATGAATGCCTGGCGTAAAATACTGGGCTTGAAAATTAAGCAAATGCAGATGTGGTGGATCAAGGAATTCACAAATAGAATTCAAAAACAGAGAACTTGATAGAAAATGAATAATCAAGAGAAGATGAAGGATCTTTGTTGAAAAGACAAGAAAAGGACAGGCTTGAATGCTGCCTAGCTACCAAGCACTCCAAGGACTGCACTGTTTTGATTCTGCTGCTTCTTTATTTTGCTTTCTTAGGTCACTCCTCACTTCTTTATGGTAACAGCTGCAGGGGTGAAGCCCTGGAGGTGTCAGTGGAGCTGTAAGGAGGAAACAACACGCAGGCAGTGGCTGCATCACTACTCCAATGGACTGAAGGAGCAGCTGAACAGGCCAGCTGACACAACTGGCCATGTTTTATCAGATTTTATCATTTTCTGCCAAGAACTGCAACAAAATCTGACATACCTTGGGGGAAAATAGCTTTCACTGCAAAAAAAAAAAAATCTGTTTTGGTGTACCTTAACCAAGCTCAGGTCTGGGAGAGAAAGAAAGGAGATTTCTGTCCTTGAGCTTACCTTTGCTGAAAAGATATCTAAGGTATATTACCTAGTAAGAAATCACAACTTGTGGTGATAGAGTTCTGTTATTGTTTGGGGGTTCTTTTTGTTTTGGTGCGTTTTTTGGTTTTTTTGTTTTTTTTTTTTTTTTTTTTTTTTTTTTTTTTTTTTTTTTTTTTTAATCTGTCACTTAATTGTAACGAACTCATGGATTTGGAGTTGGATACTTTGTTCAAATAATATTGGCAAAGATTGTCGTAAGTATTTTGCTACCAAACTAAACTAATTAACACCTGTATTAACTAATTAAATTGCTCTTCACTCCAAACCATGACAGAGGAAAGTACTTATTATTCTTCTGCTCATGAGAAGACACACACATCTGAGTTACTGCTCTTGGATTTTGAAAATTGTGAAAACAGAACATGCAAGGAAAAAAAGAGGAGAGTAAAAAGAAAAGGCTAGAAATTGATGAAGAAAGGATAATCCTGGATGCAGAAAGAAATCCAAAAAGCCATCACATAAGGCAGCTTCTGTTGATAGGTTTGGCATTAATTTATGGCACCAAGTTTAAGGTGATAAGGAGTAGGAAGACTTGGTTTCATACATTTGCAGCTCTACAACCCTTTCCATCATGGTTCAAGCCCTAGTTCTGTGCTTACACCTCCAAGTTTAAAAGAGAGAATATTTCCCTTTCTGTCAGGATAAACAGATGAATATTTAAGTACTCACAGTTAAGGGAGTCTGAGTGTTGAAACAAGACACTGCCAGTTGTTAGTTAGAGCTCTGTGTGTAGTGCTCTAATATCAAGATTGATTGCTTCAGGCAAAATTATCTTAATTTTAAATATAATTTTTTGTAAATATAAATTCATTCAGAGCTATCATTTTTTTCTATTAAAAAAAAATGGTCTCTCCATTTTGTGAAATTAGCTGAGAAGTGATCCTGTCTCTGACCTCACCTCACTCAAAGCTGTGCAAATCCATCTGTCAAGAGTATTCTCCCCTAAAAACCTACAAGTTTTTGCAAACCCCTGCATCTAAAGAAGAGAAATCACTTCACGTGGAAGATTTCCATTATACAAGCAAAGGCTCCAGATGGCAAGTGTTCTTCAGTCAAATTAGGAATGTGTAAATGAGGGCTTGTTTATATTTACTTTAAAATATATATCATTTAACCTGGACACCCATTCACCGTGACCCTGTTAAATGATTTACTAAACAAAACATCAGAGACTTGTTTTGTTCTTAAGACTGAAAAAACTTCAGCCCAGGGGAGTACTCTGGCAAATAGATTAATATTCTGTCAGGTCACAGGCTGTTTGCATCATGTCTGAGGCTAAACCCAGCTGAAGCAGGAATGGTCAAAAATCAATCTTTTTGTAGAGGTTGTAAAATCCAGAAGCTTAGTAATTGTATACACAATTATTCAAAAAGTATATGAAAGTATTTTTCTGCATAAATCCAAAATAAATCAGCACAGGATTATATGCCACTGTCAGTTCTTGGAAAAGGGTGGATAATGTATTTTATGAAATGACAGTGCCTTTGCTTAGATTGCAGAAGAACAAGTCCTTTCCAAGATGGGAATAGAGTCATACACAAGATGCATACATAAAAGGAGGACAGGACTATCACCTACTGCATGCCAATGTTTCTCCAGCGCTGCCTGTCATGGGCATTTCATTTCAAGGGCAAGGACAAAACCGAAGAAAGGACACTTCTCTCAGTCACCAATTCAAATTATTCCCAGATGGAAATAACGGTACTTTAATAATCATCTCTAATTTTGATATTATGAGATCATTACAGTTGTTCGAATCTTTTGCCTTTTTTTTTTTTTTTTTTTTTGAATGAATGAATGAATTTTCAAATCTTCATATTACTCTCAGGGAATAAAAATTAATTCAGACTCTGAAAATGAACAAGTAGAGGGAAAAAAAAACAGTCTTCTGCCTCAAGGTTTGAAAATATTGGGAGTCTTGTAAAATAAATTCACTGATTGTCAAAAATGGGGTATCAGTTTGCTTCTAGGAGCTACCTCACCATCATCAGTGCATCAATCAAGGAAACTGCATGAGAAATGATCCATAGATCATGGTAGGTCCTTGAATAAATTCAGAGTTTTCTAACATCTGTGCTGGGAAAATTTTTTGAATGACTAAGGACAAAGTCATGAGGCTTGCAGCAAAAATACATGCATAAATGTTTGTTGAGTTGCCAAAGTATTGCCCCAAAACAGAAGAAAAATCTTATTTGTAAATAAACTTCAAGAGGATAAACTGAAAAAAAAAAAAAAAAGTGAGGAAAGGCATCTGTTAAATTTGTTTTATGTAACCTTCATCATGCTCTTGTGAGATGAGAGAATTTTTATGTAAGGATTACATAACATTTTCTTTCCCAGTATTAGATAAAAATCTAATCCCCAGGAATCAGGCAGCAGAAATGGATCTTCCCACCAGATTTTTGTAATTGTTATTATTAATCATTAACTATACTCTATGCACTATTAGATACCTCAAAACTATGAAATAAGTTGGTCTTCTATGTCTTAGAAAAATCTAGAAAGTATAATTTGAGTTTTCAGAATATTTGAAACTGTATGTGCCAGTACCAAGACTCCTACTGACATTTCGTACCATTAGTCATGGCCAACACCTCCACAGATCACATACTGAGCACCTCAAGCTGTGATTGAGACCATGAGGACTTCAGGTATCACAAGAGGAGGGGATTCAACATCACCCACTTCTCATGGGACTCCCCAAACCTCTGTTCTTCTGGATTTCTGCATCTGTATTTTTAGCCTGTGGTCCTATGTGACTGCTGCAGGGTACGCACAAACTCACATTAGTATCCTAAACTTTTTCCAAATATAACAAAACTATTTTTGTGGTTTAACCTCTGTCAGCAGCTCAGCCTCACAGAGCCAGTCTTTGGAGTAAATGTTTTTCACTTACTGAATCAATGGCTAAACAAAGCTTATACTAAAAGTCATAATTTTACCATAAGGGGCTCAGCCTTGGAGTATGAGGGATAATTACACTTCGTTACTGAGGAAATTTTTGCTTATATCCTAGATTCGGGCACAAACAGTGGTTTTGGCATGTATGGTAGGTGGAGGTTACAACCTACAACAAACTTCATCAGAAAATTCTTGCTTCGTATACAATGGCTGTAGGGTGAGGTCGGGGGGGAGGAGGGTAAGTCCTTCTCTGAAAAAATATGAAAAACCTACTTATCCAGAATCAAATGAGTGAGACATATTTTGTGATTTTTTGAGCAAATGAAGTGTAGGCTACCTCTTTGGCTTTGGGAAAAAACCAAGTAGATTCAAAGTGCAGAAAGAAAGGTCTTCTAGGGTCTGACAGTTTCCAGCTGGAAGCTTGGATTATTATTTCAGCTAGCTTGCTTTTAGGACACTTTGTATATTCTCCTGGGAGAAGGTGAAAGAGCTAGAGGAGGATAAGTAGTTTTATCCTTTATTTAAGCTGAAGGTTGTCCTCATGAGGTGCTAATCTTATTCACTTGCCGTTGACAATCAATTTATGATGCAAGAGGGAAAGCTGTGGGTGTGGGCTTTTAAACCACTGAATATTACGTGACTGGGAGCAGCTCTGGCTCTTTAAGAAAGCTTCTTCAATTGGCAACACTGTCTATAGAAAAAACATGAAATCCTCTTTCAAGCCTGTCTCCTTTAATTATAATCTTCTGAAGGCTTTGCAGATAATAGTTCCCATTTCTTTCATAGTAAATTAAGTATGAGGAATCTGTGTTGGCTTCCCAATGCCCAAGACAAATAAGGCCTTCGGTCTCTCCTCACAAGTTTGTCTCTCAACAGAAATGTGTTGCTATTACATGTTGCTGTACAGACTTCCATTCTTGACTCGAGGAGGTGAGAGGAACACAGACCCTCCACACTCCAAGAGATTGATTGTTAGGAAATCAGTAAGAGCATTGCTGAATTTCTGTGTCTTTTATTTTTTCTTTTTTTTTTTTTTTTTTCCTTTGGGTTGCTTTACTGCTTTTCCATAAAAGCTCAGAGACTTTCTTGTCTACAGCTTATTGAATTTCTTACCACAAACTATTCTTTAAAGGCATGAAAATGTACAACTGTTGGTGGTGGTTTAACACCATCAGGAAATTAAACTCCAAATCAGCCACTCCCCTTTCTTCTGCCCCTTCCAGTAAGGGAGGGAACTAAAGCAGAGGCTATGGGTTGAGGTAAAAAATTTACTACAAGAAAAAGTAATGGATTAAAAAAAAAAAAAAAAAAAAAAGTTCAATAACAGTGACAATATTAACACGAAGAGAGATGTTTTACCCACAAAAAGGCATTCACCACCAGGATCAAAACAAAATTGAGGTCACATCCACACTATGCTAAGCTCTGATCCCATCTTTGCAACCAGGACAGTACTGCTTCAGAAAAAGAATCCATCTGGACAAAGCTGTGCCTAACTGGGAATATGCAGACCCAACAAACAGAAAGAGCAGGACAGAAATACTTGCCTGGAGTGTCCTCTTAGCCTATGACTATTTTCTGCTCAGAGCATATCCTGAGCCTAACAGTCAATACCAACCCTCAGAAAATTTCTTTTCCTCAGCGTTTCCTTTCTCAATTCTAACTGTAGGAACTGTGTCTGCATTACTTCTGTTATGCTTAAATCCATGGTTAATGATGAGAATGTGATTAAGAATGTAGTCTCCATGGAAGTTCCTCTGGAGTTTTTCATCACCAGGAAGAATTTAACAGAGTTTTGGCTGTCATGACACCTGAACTATGAACAAGGATGGGTTTTCCATTTCCAGGGGTGTTTTCTCAAAGGTAGAATAATAAAAACATAGATCATAGAATCATGGAATTACAGAATATTTTGAGTTGGAAGCAACCTTAACATCATCTAGTTCCAATCCCCTACCATGGTCAGAGACAACTTCCACTGAACCAGATTGCTCAAAATCCAATTCAGCCTGGCCTTGGTAACCTTTGGTCTCTGCTGGATGGAGGGCAGGGTGGATTTCTCCAACTACAGATACTCTTACACTTGGAAAAAAAGATTTGAAGAACAGAGAGGTTTTACTTTCCTTTCCCTTCTCTGTAAGCACCAAGAACAAGGGAGCCATAGCACACAGTCAAGACACCTAGCACTAATGGCTGGAAAAATAATAACCTCTCTCTGTTTCGCTAGTGAATCAAATTTACATTTGGTAGAGAGTGACCGATTTTTTTGTAGTTAACTTCAAACATTAAAACATTCCGAATTTAAAGTTTTTAAAAATCTTACACATGGGATAAAATTGACTTTTTTAACCTTTGAAAGTTTTAAGACATGTGACAATGCATGCCACATATTTGTCAGAGAAAAAGATTTTCTAGTCAAGGATTGGCGTCTACTAATATCCAAATCTGTGAATGTTTAAGTCTTTATTAAAATATTAAGAATTCTAACAAAAGAGATCAACTGGATTTGTGTAAATAAGTGTCCCAATTTGAATTCAAAGGCAGGCTTTATCTTGGATTATCAGTTAGATCTCTCCAAGGGAAATCTCAAGCACTGCATAAGCTTTGGTTTTCTCCCCCTCCACAGACTTCCCAGTTTCTCTGTCAAGGTTTCAAATTCTCAAGCACCCCCACATGGAAGGGCATGAAACATGTGACTTTATCTATTGTTATAAAAATACAGTCTGGTGATCTGCAGTGAACACAGTACCATTGTACTTGTTTTCAACTAAAACAAACAAAAAAAGAACCAAATCAAATAAACGGAAAAAAAAAAACAAACCAACAAAACAAACACAGAAAAAATATATTATTTTTATTTTTGGACTTAATGAGGCCAAGAGAAGACAGAAGGTTAAGGGCTTTACGGTGCAAGTGTAGTTAGTTTGCTCTAAGAGAAATAACCCCGAAGTTATTTATAACCGAAATGGTCAGAAGTCCATGCCACTTGCTCCCAGAACCAGGGATCATTCTCTGTTTCACATTCAATTTAGGAGTAAACAGTAAATACAAGTTGTTTACAAGGTTAAGATACCTTAATAAGTCACAGGAACAGTCTGAAATCTGCTTTTTCTTGTGAATGACATAAACAACCGGGGGTATTTCCATCAGCAAAGGTCCAGAACTGGCTTGTCCAGAACTGCCATCCTTGGATTAAGAACATTTTTCCAACAATGTTGCCAACCTGTTGCAACCAAATAATAGCCTTTGAGAACTAGCTCTTTCTCTGTATGCAATGATTTTAAGCAAATGGCATAGACTATAAACCTGATTTTGGAGTCTTTATAGTGAAGGAAAAAGAATCTTAACTTATATCTGGCATTAATTTGGTATTTTATTAGTATTGTCACCATTATATTTGTCCTGGGTAAAAGAGGTAGATTGGTGTTTCTTGTTAGGATATGTTGGTATGAACTAAACATTTCACTGTAGCCATCCAGACTGTTTCCTCATGCTGGCAGAGGACAACTTTTTGTTGGCAACTATATAGATAAGACTTTCCAGAAGACAGTATGACTGTAAACTTCCTGGTTACCATCTTTTGACTTTTTATTTCTCATTGAGACATTTCCACTCCCCTCTTTCATTTTAACTCTGGTAAGCCATCACCCTGCCAGCCTGTAGTGGTTCTGGTCCTGGATGTTTTTGACAGTGGCCATGACAATGATAAAGGCTGGGTGTTTGTAGGAAGAAAAAGTGATCAAAAATCTTTATTCAGGTTACACTCATACTTGTACTATAAAGCTACTACTTCAAAATAAAGAGATGAGCCACATCCTGTAGATATGTTTTGGATTTGTAGATCTCAATTTGTCCTATCATCCAAAATTATGCATGGAGAGAGACTTTCCTTCTTCCAATTCACTGTTCTCCCTTCAGCACTGAGGTTTTAAAACACTTCCAGCCTACTGAACTGCGAGTTCAGAGACATTGTTACCTGCAGCAGGTTACATTTTGCATGCCAGAATTACAAAAATCCCCCTGGTGCTTCAGTGGTCCAACGCTGAGGTGGATTCCATAGGGCTGCAGAAAACCTCACACAGAAGAGCTCAGGTCTTTAATGGTAAAGCAGCAGAAGGACCAGCCACCAGCATGGTAGCTTGAGGGTGGCTCAAAAGGTGATGGGTGCTGCATTTGAAATTTGACCAGAGCTACAGAGGCACAACAAGGTTTAAACAAGAAGGTAGCCCTAAGTTTATGGTGCTGAAAAACAGCACAGGAAGGCAGGCACAGGACCATAGATGTCACAGTGTCCATCATGGGTCAGGAAATCCAGAGCTGAAGGCTGTGCACAGCAGTATTTGCCTTAGAAATGAACAGGAAATCAACTCCCTAAGAATTGGGCAGTTCAGGTACTGCTGGGCAGTGGTGTGCAGAGGGGTCAGAGATCCATCGGGCTGCACTGTCTTGCTGAGATCCTGGGAAAGCATCTGAACAGCTGGAACACTGCCAGCAGCAATGAGCTTAAAGCCAGGCTGGGAATGTCCTCCTGCTCTGTGTTTGTAGTCCTTTGTTTGAGCTGCATTCACACATCTCCCAGATCCCTTGGTGCTGTCAAGTCTCTGTGCCTTGACAGAGCACAGGTTCCCCTTCCTCTTGTTTGCTTCTCCTCTCCCTTAGCAAAGTGCAGAAAGGCAGGCAGTGGGAGAGTTGTTTGTGCTCTTTGGCATCAGGTGAGAGCTCCTGTATGCCACAGAGAATTGCAGACCTTTCAGCAGTTCCCTGAGCAGTGAAAAGTGGCAGGAAGGGAAAGAGGGATTCTGGCACATGGCTGCATGCACTGTCATCCTGTCGAAAAGCTTGAGCTGGAACAGCCACTGAACACAAGAGTGAGCAGGACAACCTCTCTGGGGTGTTAGGGATCATACAGTTATATGAGCTTGGGACAAGATTCTGGACAAGAGCCAGGCAGAGACTCTTCCAGATAGGTAAATAAAAAGTAGTTAAAGCAAAGACTTAGGGATTTTGATAAAAACCTTATGAAGTTCAGACATGATTTTCTCCATCCTGATCTTAGCAGATGTCTACTCCCCTGTTTCCAGCCTGCCTGGGTTTATCCTCCCAGCATTGCTCCATACCATTCCCTCTAAACGCCTCCCAGGTTTCCTACTTCTCTCCTGTATTCTTTCTCTCAGCAAACATAGTTTTGGAGAGATCAGGAACAGGGAGCTACAAATAAATAAATAAACTAATAAAGTAGATGAAAAATGGTGAGTGGAAAATTACAGGGCAAATGAGCCTCTCAGGGAAACTTTCATTCTGAATGTCTGAAGAGGTGATAAGTTAAGTGGTATTTAGCTTCCTTATTCCAGGCATATTTTAAAATTCTTTTAGACAGTTCTCAAAAGACGTATCATTGCTTTACAGAAACACAGTGGGGAGATTTTACCAAAATAATAATTTTTGCTCCCATCTTTTCTATCCTTAACTCCTACAGCAGTTGAGACTCTCTTACCAGCTATCTAGTAGCTTAATTTACAGTAATTTAGTTCTGCCTTGCTTCTGATGGCTTAATTACTTTCTAATTATTTTTTACTGTGGGAGGAAGCCAGGTGAAGGCAGAAGAATGAGCTGGTATAAATTATTTGTAATCTAGTAAAGTTACAGTCTCATTCCAAAATCAAGCCTGTCTCTTGCTTAGCATGACACGTAGAGTGATAATCCCAACAGACAAGAGAGGAGCGAAAGTTGTATTATGAGCATCCCTGTTTGGATTGAAGAGGTGGTTAAAGATCAATCAATTTATTGCCTGTCAAAAAGCAAGCTCCTTTCAGAAATAGTACTCCAGTCCTTCCTGCCAGCCCCCAACAGACTCATACTCTCTATACTTCTATTTTATTATAAATAAGAGGTCTTGTGTTGCTGTTGATCTTATTTCATTCATGAGTAACAAGAACAACAAAAAGATTGAGAAATATCTCTACTGCAACATCAAAGGTTATCAGCCAGGAGCAGAGGTGTATTCTGAATTATTTCCCAAACCCTGGTTTTAGTAGGTTTCTCATGTAGGCCTTTTTTTTTCTTTTTTTTTTTTTTTCTTCTAAATATTAAATATGAGTCTGAGGTACCTAATGTTAACCATCTAATTATGTTTGAATTTTCATAGAAGTCACACCCAGTCTGTTTCAGAGCAAGGATTTTCTTTCCAGGTTACTTTGATTCACACCAGTCACTCCCAAAACTTCCATGGCAGTTTGCAGTTTACTTTCATTAAACAATTCTTCCCTCCTCCCATTCTCTCCATAATCTCACATTCACAAGCACAAAATCTTCAAGACTTCATAGAACAAGCTCTAAAATAATGGAATATTTTACTTTTCATGAAACAAAACCCAGCAGTAGTATTTCATTTATTAAAACATAACAATAAGCTCTAACGTAGTTCAGCATAACAATATTTTCTGTCTTCATGGGTATATGAACATATCTATCTATATCTAGAAAGATATATGGCATATTTATGTACCTAGATACATAAAAGGTTTGAAAATACAAATTAATCTGTGATTTTTTTTTTTAGTCTGAAACCACAAAAAGAAAAAAAAAATAGCATAGATTTTGTGCTAGGTATTACCTAGTGACTGTACATACATAGACACACTTTCTGACAAAAAACATAATATTGTGATGCTTGGCTCATTCAAATCCAAGAAGACAAAAAAAGTGCAATGCAATTAAAAAAAATAAAAATAAAATAAAAAAAAAATGAAAAAAAAAATGAAGCTTCAGGCATGAGGCTCCAGACCAATGATAGAGATTTCAAGTTAAAAAAAAAAAAAAAAA
>VXBN01005158.1:98092-156623 GCA_013397395.1 Sinosuthora webbiana | reverse complement strand
AAAAAAAAAAAAAAAAAAAAAAGAGCTGCAGGCCAAGCATTGTTATGTTTGCCAATTTTGACATATTGTGTGAAAGCATAACACACTTAGTCCTAATCTAACACATAGTCCCATTATAATTAAAATCTAGCATATTTTGCACAAGGTCACATTTAGTTTTATTGACCACTGTGATGCTGGAAAAAGATTTATGAAGATGGCTTAAAAAGTCTCAAGTGCTAAAGCAGATGTAAAATGTTTCCCACTTGAAAGCCAGATAGGCAATTGTCCTTTTCTTCTGTGATTTCTGAAGAAATCTCTCTTTTTCTGATGTCTATGATGTACCAGTCAGAAAATTCTCTGTGCCATTATCAGTAAGCTGAAGGTTTTTGAAATGTCAGCTATAAAGTAAGGCCATGAGTGTGCTAAGGTCATTTTTTTTTCCCCATAGTAGCAGAATTTTGTAGATATTCTAACAGCTTCAGGACACCAACAGAAAATATTTTTTTCTCCTGCCTTTTGATGTGATTCCTTTGAATACCTTACTAAACTGAGCATGGATAAAAACAGGTTTTCTTTTTCCATCCTTAATGGAGACAGAGTAGATGTGCTGTAGCTGGTTAGGACTGAGATGGAAATTGAGTAGGACCTATGCTGGCTTTATGCAAGACTGGTATTTGGAAGCTGCAATTGTAATTGAAAAAGTTAGAATTCTCATTTAAGTACATCACTTACATCACTTTAGCAAAGTGTGTAAGGCTTAAAATCAAAGCAGCAATGCTGAATATCTTTCTTATGAAATATTAATGTTACATTAGCTTTGAATTTCATTGGAATACCCTGTACTATCAGGGTCTGCTTCAACCAATGGAAATAACCAAATCATAATGAGTTTGGTCTCTTTTTCTATGCTTACATCCTCATAAGAGAAGAGAAAGCAAAAAGTAGTTAATTTTCAAGCAACTATCCAACTTCTTTAATAAATTTGTAATCCAGTGATAGTGATTGTTAGTACAGATTGTTTTTTCAGGAAAGGGGAAGTTTTACCTTTCAGTATAAATATAGTAAAATGCAAAGTACTCTAATCAAATCTGTGTGGCTTAAGGCAGTAAGAAAGAATTTCATTTTGAGATGACATCACATAAATTTAAATATCTACATGTTTGTCTCTGTAGCCATTATGGATATTTTCTAAGTGTGTCTGATGGGTGTTTAAACTTTAATTGTATTGAGCAGAATTCTAAACAATTTGGTTAGTAGATTTTAGGCATCTTAAAAAACATTTCAGTTTATCTTAATGTTTACAGAGAGTGTGGTTTAGACTGACTATTCAGTTTCTGTTTCCTATGCCTAAATGTCTAACATCATTTTGCTAAAGGCTGATATTCTACTTGGCTTCCAGATCTGGGAAATAGGGCAGCCATCTGAACCAAAAATTTGTGGAATTTATACCAAAGATGAATTACCTGTCTAATCACTGTTGTGTCAAAATGTTTGCATATCAAAAATTCCCCATTTTCTGGCTCTTTGGATCAAGGGAAGGAATGGAAATAGCATATATATATATATAAAAAAAGCCTTTAATTGATAAACTCTGTCTAAGGTTTAGAGTATTTACTTAGCTAGCTGTAATGATCAGCTGCTATTAAATGAATTTTAAAACAATAATAAATTTTTAGATTTCTGAGTTTATAGTGAACAACAAAAAAAGTGAAAATAACACACAGACTAACACAGAATGTTCATACTTGGGAATTTTAATTTTTCAGAAAATAAATATGCAAATTTTGTATGTCTTAGCCTCAAGACTTGATTTTGAGACTCTCAGTTTCAAAAGTGTTTTACTGCTGAGACAAAGAATTTGCAAATAAAATTATCTTCACTATTCTGTTTTTCAGGGACTGAGTTTTAATGGAAGGAAACATGGAATGGATCCATCATATTGACCACAGGCCCTTGACTAGTGGCCACAGCTACAAGACTGCTCCAAAGCAAAGCCCATGTGGATGGTCTGATGCTAATCACTGAAAGTGAGGGATGCTGGATGTTTGCAGGGGAGGAATTGCTACAATTCTGAAACTTGCTGGCAGGAAGGCACTGTAAACAGAAATAACGAAGCATTTGGTACTGTTTAAAAGCAGAGAAAACTGGGGGACTGTGCTAAGAGAATTAAGGGCACTGTCAAAACACCAGCAGTCCAGCATGCTGCAGATGAAGTGACAACACAGGAATCATATGCAAGATAAAAAACATTACAAGAGGTCTGGGACACAACTGCTATCTAAACTTTGTTTGGAGCTTCACTTAAATCTCCAGGAAAATTTCTTTGTTTATGCAACTAATTTTCTTGAGGTAAGCATTAAAGATTTATAATGCTCTGTGGAAATAACAGGTTTCTCCGGAGGGCAATAAAAATACTCAAATTATATCTTCCTAAGAAACATTCCCAGAAGAATCTCTATTGACTAAACTTTACCTGTGTAATTCTGACATACGGAACAGCTCCTGGCAGTAAAAGCTTTGCAGTGAGTTTGCAACACCTCAGGACTGAGGCTTGTCAGCTTTGCTCTGTCTGAACCTTTCCTGACCTGGCTGCAGCTTTTTTGCACTTGATTTATCTGTGACAGCAATTTCTCTAATTGACCAGGTGTCTTTAATTAATTTGATTTACTTTTTTTTTTTTTTATCATGAGTCAGTTTTATAGACGTGACAATAACAAGCAGTTGTTCTCTGCAGAATGCAATAGTCTTGATTAACAAAATGATGATAGGTAGAGAAATGGAAGTCTTGTAAAAGCGGAGGTCTTGAAAAGTGGAGACATGGATGGAGCTGACGATCAGAGGAAGGGCCAAATGTATAAAAGCATTTTACAAAACACTAAAAATTACCCCAGATGGATCCTGGAGAAGAAGACATTAATATCTTAATAATTCCAGTGGAGGATTCTGGGTGCTGAGAACTATCCATGGCATCCCCATCAACATTACCTAATACCTCAAATATTAGTGCCTAATATCTTTTAATCACCCATGAGGAATCAAATAGAGCATTTTTCACTGGCACTGCCTTTATTTTCCCTATTGAACCCAATGTAAGTACCAGGGAATAGTCAGCAGAGAGAGGCCTAAAACAGCCGCAGTGTGAAAGATGTTCTTTGCTTGGCTTGGGAAAGGAGCTAAAAAACTTTGAGGGATTTACCTTAAGCGGATTTTTGAGATTTCATTAGCCGTGGGGTACCGTGAAGGTCTTGGCAGCCTTGCACATATGATTAAGTGAAAATTAAGAGTCCAATTCATTCTACATTTAGACATTAACTGAGGTGGTAAGATCATGAGTATGACTGTTTCAAATTGTCTCATAGAGAGAGAAATCTGCCTCCAGTTTGATCTAAGACCTAAACTATTTTCAAAGTTTACTTCTCTTTACTACAAGCAAGGTCTGAGATAACCAACAAAGACAACTCCTTAAAATGCTAATTTTGTGTGAAATTAATCTAGGTTTAAGGTTGACTATCAAGTTAAGTTCTAGTAAATTAAGGCTATGAGAATGTCAGCAGTGCTCAGTATGGTGGATTACCTGCTAAAATCATTACAGAGGTTGAAGTTTCACATCATTTGCAAACTAAGTGAAAGTGTGACTTTCCAGGGCAAAACCCTTAATATGATTGAGCTTCATGTATATTAAAGGGTGATACAATGAAGCTGACTTTAATTTGATAAAAATGCGTCTATTTCAGAGTGATATTAACCAACATATAAGCTCTGGCTATTCTGTACTCTGAGGTTGTCTTGTGATCTCTGCTGGTTCACATCCTACCTGTTTAGAGCAAAGATAAATCTTGCAGATGACCCAGGAGGAGACTGAAATTTCTCACTCTCTTAGGGCCACTGACAAAAGGTTTTTGATGCATGTAAATGTATATCCAAGTTCTTTGTTTCTGTCTCTAACACCATCTCTTGACTACTTGCAATCATCATATTTTTGGGTAATGTACTAATATTTAATTCATTTTCACCCCATTGAGAAACTAAACAAATAGAAGAAAAAACAAGGAAATAAGAACATGGGGCTGTAACTCCCATTAGTCTTCAAATCTTTCATTAATCATTTCCTTTTGTTTCTAAAAGATGTCATATGTGTATTCAAAAAGAGATTTATTGTAACTTGAATCATATAATCTGATTTTTTTCATGACCTTATCACAGACAGTCTTACAATGACTTTGGTTATGTGAACAGTGATCTATGGATGTATTCAGTAGTGCAGCTGAGATTTCCTAGACCAGTGATTAATGGTGGGTTCAGGCTGTCCATTGTACATCCTCTACTATGGCATAAACACTATATTCCCAAGTCCAGAACTATGTTGTAAATGTACAATCATAACATAATTTGGTGTCATAGCACTGACAGGAGTTCTTAGCTGTAATTAATTACCATTTATTTTAACATATTTAAGGTGCAGTTTAAACAATAGGAACAGATTAGTGTAGGACCTCAAACTCTCTGGGAATGGTCGCTCAAGCCAACAGTGACTAATCATGAAAGAAATTACTACCTTATAATAAAATGCTCTTTAATTCCAAGAATTAATATTTGGATATGAGTTCAATACACTTATCAAATGTTTGAGCTGTCTGAATTCTGTTCCACAGCAGACAAAAGCCCTAACTCAGTCCTGCCTTTCTAACAGATTTTCTGTTTCTCCAAGACATAGTAGTGGGGCATCCATAGCTTATCTGGCCAATCTGTTCCAGTATCTAATCACCCTCATCACAACAAATTACTTCCTCATGTTCAATCTAAACCTGCTATCTTTCAGTTTAAATCCATTGCCCCTTGTCTTGTCCCTGGAGTCCTTGGTGTTTCTCTGTCTTTCTTTCAAATTTTTTTTAATATATTAAAAGGCCACAATAAGGTCTTCCCATGACTTCTCATAGCTGAAAAGTCCCATCATTCTTGGCCTTTCCTCACAGGAGAGGTGTTCCAGTCCACTGGTCATTGTCATTCTCCTCTGGAACAATTTGGACAATGTCCATGTCTTCCTTGCACTGGGGTCTCCTAACCTCTTATTCATTGGTACAGACGTCTTTTGATCTTTGAGGATATGATACTTGAACATTAACCATCTTTACCCCATCCAATATGGGATAAAGCCCTCTTTCCTCCAGGGCCTTATTCCATGGGACACTTGTAAGCAGATCTACTTGCCTTCAAGATCCAGAACTCCACCATCTCTTGGCCACTGCAGCCAAGGCTGCCTTTGATCTTCACACCTCTGATGAGCCCCTGCATGTCAGTGAGTGTGAATTTACCATTATCCTTGATGTTAATTCACAAACATGTCTAGACATTTAAAATCAAAGGCAATTTTGCAATTTCTTCTTGATTTCTGATTTAAAAATCAGTCTCATATCAATCCCTGTAAAAGTCCTCTCCTAGTAATATATATTTTTGAATGTTTACTTTCTATTTCTTGATAAAACTAACTTCTAAATTTAATATTGGGGTGTGTGTGGGGGGGAGGTTTCTGCTATTCTTAAATTTTCCTGCTATCTTTCTTTTTCAATCCTGAATAATTTCCTTGCACTCCCAGAATTCAGTGCTGCAGCAGTCCAAGAGGTCTGATCTGAAGATTACTTTTTATATTTTCTATCACACTGATGGAACAAGGATAATTAGAATATAAAAGAGTATCTTGCAGCTACCCAAAGCCCCCCTCCATCCAATGAATATTTCCTGCATGCCACTGATTTATGCTGGAGGAACAGCTTACAGAGCATGTGGTTTATTATATAAAAAAAAAGAAATAATTAAATAATATTTCACCTCATTTCACACAGAGGGTTAAAGCACATAGAACTAAAAGAGAACTTGAGAAACATTGATTCTTAAACTGTGAGCAATTAAAAGCACTACAAACTTCTGCTAATCTAGATCTCATTGGGGGTCACAGGGTCTTGCTCCAAATATTATAGTACAGTTAAATGTAGCTGAGAGGATATTTAATCCTTGCAGAGAGATATCATAAAAATGATAATAAAAACCACATGAAAATGTGAGCTTAAGCAGGAAATTATGATCTGGGAAATTTATAGAATGGATGAAAAGAAAGTTCATGTTCCCCTTACTTTTTCACTATCACTATAAAGGCACAACTATTTTAGAGAAAAGCCTTAGTATGAAATACAGGGATAAGAGTTAAGTTTTTCCTATTATGATTTGGAGCAATTCCAGGTTTCACCCTATCACTGCTGATTCTGATCAGATTGCCCTCATTTCTTTGTAGTGGTAAACTGTGAATATTAATTTCTCTTTAAAAAAGAAGGAAGAGAAACAAAAGTTAACTTCACCCCTCTATTTAATTTTGTCATCTCCTGTAGTCAGATCATGCTTTTAAAATTATTTTCTGACAACATTTTATTGGTAGCTGCATATTACAACAATTATTTGGCTGATAAACAGACTTATCCCACTACCCTACACTGATGCAGAATAGACTATAGACAGAAAGAAAAACAAAAGTTAGGAAAGGAAGTTTTTCATAATCATGGATTTTACAAGTTTGTGTCAGAATTCCCAGTAGCAGCCTTAACATCCCAAGTTCTTTTCCATGTATTTGTGGGAATGAGAATTGAGCTGAAAATATGAGTAAGCAGTAGGAAAACATCGACATCACTCAAGTAACAGTGCCTTAGCACAGATTAGTTGTCTTGAAAACTCTGTATAATTCCTCATGCAGAGTCAACTCTGAGTAGTAAAGGTTGCTCTGAGGATAAAAAAAAAATCCTTTTTTTTTTTCATATGGATCCATGAACAACCTGATCTATGCCCATGTGAGGGGATTGGAGCTAGCTGAGCTTTAAGGTCCCTTCCAACCCAAGACATTCTGTGTTTCTATAATAAGTGAAGGCTGGAGAGCGTCTTTACAGAGATGTACAGGCTGTGGGAGAGCTCTTTGCTCTCAGAGTGTGAGTGACACACACAGCTCAGAAGTCCTGAGAGCACTTCACTGCTGCCTCCTTCCCCACGCTGTTTGCTGCCATTCAGAGCTCAGACCACAAGAAAAATCACTGCAGTTGACTGAGCCAAGAGAAACCAATTATATTAATAATGGGAATATTCTGAAAAAATGTTCTGCTTCACCTAGATTTAAATGAGTCTGTTTTCCACAGTTCATCACATTTCCTGCTGTATCCAGGCTGATAATTTCATAGTTGTTGGGTTTGGGGTGTTTTTTGTTTGGTTGTTTCTTTTTGTGGAGTGGGGGTTTAGTTTCTCTGCTTGCTTTTGGTTAACATAGACCTTTTCAAATACCATGTTTTTCAAATAAATCTATTAATATTTTGGAAAACACAAAACACTTCATACAGCTTTCATTTTTCATGTAATTATGTAATTGTTAAAACCCCATTTAAAGCTGCACCAGAAAATGTGATGAAAAAGGGAAAATCACTGTCATTATTATTCATAAAAAATTCTCAAGTTTTGAAAAAGAGCTTTTTTTCTAACAAAATTTGTCTTGCATGAAAATTGATGTCTTTTTTTTTCTTCAGTCACTGTGGTATAGTTATTTATTGCTCACTTCATGTATTATAAATTATAAACTACATTATGCATATCAGAAAAAATATAAAGTTATCCAAGTATCCTTTTGCTTTAGAAGAAGACATTGCCATTGCACTGAAATGAATTTTCATTTATCAAGCATTAGTACATTAAGTTTTGCAATGCTGTCTTAAAAGAAAACAAAAATAATTGTGCTATCAGTTTCCTGTTAATTAAATAAGTAAAGATTTATTGTCATAACAGTTTTCTCATGTTGAAATTTTTAACTTAACAGCTTACATTATTGCAGTCTGGTCTATATAAACACATCCTTGTCTTATCTCCATCTGTGACTAAGTTTTATTTCTGTTATTGCAAGTTGTTATTTTTCTCCGTTCCTCAAATCAGGTAAGAATAACTTGTTTGTTTCTTTTCTGTTGACACCCTCTTACACTCAATTTCCTTTCCAGTCTAAATTATGCATATTCCTAGCCTGCTTCCTTCACACTCTCCAAGTCTGCCAGTTGTGATTATTTAAAATAAAATTAATTATTTTCCAGTGTTTTGAAGTGGACAGCTTCTGTTCTCAGTTCTACCTTGCCTAAAAAGAAGGAAACCTGACTAACACCAAACACGCTACCCTATATGGAATAAACATGCTACCCTATAGAGAAATGATCAGATACAATGCAATTCTGTTTGCAGGGTGCATTGACACCTTGGTTTTGTCTAAATTCTGTTTGAAGTTTGGATATGATGTGGTCCTTTTGGACTTTACTATGATTTTTATTAGAACTGAAAGAATTTATTCAAACTAAAACTGTTTTTTGTTGTTTGTTTGGGTTTTTTGTTTTGTATTGGGTTTTTGTTTGTTTGGGGTTTTTTTTGGTTGTTTTTTTTGGTTGTTTTTTTGTTTGTTTTTGTTTTGTTTTGTTTTGTTTTGTTTTGTTTTGTTTTGTTTTTTAAATAAAAGGATTCCAGTAACAAAAGTGGAGTATGACTTTTTCCTCCTTGCTGTCTTCCTCTCTTTCTCTTCTTGGTGTTCCCCCCTGTTTCTGCTACTATAATCAGTTACTGGGCTGCCAGTGAAGGGAACCTGAGAGCTACCCTAGGCTAACCATGTGTGTTATGGGATAAAAGGACTGTTTATAAAACAGAGCATTCCTAGTGGCAGTAGTGGGGATGGAGGGAATGAGAGGATCTAGTGGGACTGAACGTGAGCCTGGGATGTTTGGTGGACAGAGGAGAGGAACCTTTTAAAAACTGTTGAAAACTGACTGTGCTCTCCAGGCTGTAGTGGACATTGGTCTTGACAAGGAGGTGTTGGGTGTTACTACAAGTTTTTTAAATTTTTCCTGTTGTTCAATGAGAGAGGATGAATTCTCCTGTGTCCGAGCTGTCATTTCTGTTAAGCAGGAGGCTGCCAACATTTCCAGCTGATACCCTGAGATAGGTTCTGACTGAGATTACTTCACAAGTTCTGAAAATTCCATCAAAATATTTTCCTATGTTTTGGGTTGGTTTTTTTTTTTTTTTTTTTTTTTTTTTTTTTTTTTTTTGTTTTTTGGTGGGTTGTTTGTTTGTTTGTTTGGTTTTTTTTTTTTGCCTTTGTTGTGGTTTGTGTGGCTGCCTCTAAAAAGCTGTGTTTATGTGTTCATATGTTGTAGCTGAAAGAAGAGTATGTCCTGCAGGCAAAAGTTTTCCTAATGCTGTAAAGAGTCAGAATCCACAGTTTGGAAATGGGAACTATCCTAGTAATTTATCCCAGGTGTTAGGAATAATGACAATTCCCAGTAGTTTGCTCATGAGAGTAAAGAAGGAAAGATAAAGGTAGGGTTTACTGCAAACCTGGTATGCACTTCCCAAGAAGGAAGCCAGTCTGAGTCTAAAGAAAAGTAAAATTTAGAAGACCAATTCAACAGATGTGCATTTGTATATTGATTAAGATGGAGACAATAACCAACCAAATGTATGCAGCATATGCTCCCAACCCTAAGCAAAGCTCCAGTGAGGCAGAAGTTCAAACGGGCAACCTCAGCATAATATCTGAGGCAGTGATATTTATACGGACTTGTTTATGACTTCCAGCTCTACAGAATTACCCAATCTCCATCTGCTGATCTCGGAAGCAGATGAGCAGAAATAGCACAGTACCAGACATGCAAACCATTTCTGCTGGCATCTGTGTGCCATTCAGGGAAAAGGAAGTATAGAAGACATCCTGGTCATGATACAGAGGGAAGAGACACCAAAATAGGCCTGGATATCACATCTTAAAATTAGACTAAAAACATGCCAGAGTTTCTAACTGGGCACTCAATATAATTGTCCAAACATTGAATTACACTACAGCTATGGATAGAATTGTAAAAGACTAATAGGCAGAAGAAACAAAAACATGTAAAACAGTAAATATCAGCAGAGGGAAAAAGGCTGTACAGGGAGATACAACTTGTCAAACTAAATAGCTGAAGTATTTAAAACAAGTCAATATTGGAAAAAAAGAAGTGTTTCTGATCTTGTTTTCCTAATTGACACTCCAGTTTTAAAAATTAGGGAATGTGTTTCTACTTACAGGCAAGTAATTAAGAGAGATGTACATTTCACTTGTATAAGGTCTCTTTGCAATTTGCTGTCAGAGTGATGGGACATTACCTAAATACAAATGTAACCTACAATGATTGTAAAACAGATTCCAGGCTACCCGTGCTGTTTTCATGGATGTGTAGTGCTGTAGCATGAACTTAGAACCTCTTGTTTCAGTGAAAGTGAAAAGTTTAATTGCTAAAGTATTAGTTTCATTGTATAAATCGAACTCAAGACAAGAACACAAGATTAATCATAAATTACAACTGACCTTTGCTTCACGTATAGTATTCAAGACCAGAGTGTTTTTTGGAGACTAAATAATCCCTTGTTTGGAGAGAAAGTAGATTCTCAGTTTCAACATATGAGTATGTAAAGCAATTAATCCTGAGACTGTGTCATGTCTTTCATCAGATGAGATGCACATCTCTCATCAGATGAGATGAAATGTACACCAGTAAAATAATCTGTAAACATGTTAATAATGATAAACTGATAACAAAACCAGCTATTATAAAATCTTCAATCTACTAAGAATTATATATTATAATTCTACTCACAAGTTGTATTAATTAAAAGGGTTTTTCCATGGACAAAGCAAGGAAAGACAAACAGCAATCTTTAAAATTAGGGAAGAAAAGTTTTGATCTCTGCCAGAGTTTCTTCTGAGGTCTGGAAAAGAACTCACAGAATTATCATATTTATACCCACCCAGCATAAGTCTTAATATACTGCACTTAAGTCTTGTCATACTACATCTCTTGCAGAAAACTGGATATTGGGGAAAATGAAACTTTGCTCTGACTCACGTACTGGCCACCCTTATTTTAGGAAGATCTAATCATTGTTGTAGGAGAAGGAATCTCTCTATTTTCTTTGCACACAGGGCATTTTGAATCAACTCTGAAAAAAAGAGATATTATACCTCCAAAATGGCTAGTAGCAAGTGGTTAAACTTCAAGCTTCTGCTACAAGCATCTCCACATCAACTTCCTGCTAAAATCTGAAGGCATGGGAATTTCTTTGCTACTACAGAACATGTGGATTTCCCAGGTCATTAAAACAGAGATCTTCCAGGGAAGAAACTCAGTTTTAATAGGATGGAGCAGTTGAGTGTACAACATACACCTCAGTGTAAGTAGGTTTCAGAAACAAGGGGTAGGACTCATCAGTCTCACCTTTCAGCACAGGAACCTACAATTTTAACTGGTTATTTGTGATTTGTGCTTCCATTATCATCAACAGAGATCTGATCAATTCAGTTAATGGAATTTAGGACGCAATTCCTCTAAACAAAAGTAGGCATCTGTTTAGGATAAGATGAATCACACTCTAAATTCCATTGCCTCTATTACTAGATCTTCTCTGGCAGTAAAGGGAATTGAAAGTGACTTGCTTGCACATCAGCACCCACATTTAGTCAGATGAATCCTGCTGTAAGGGATGCCACCTGAAGAACTCAGTATTATAAATGTTCCAACAATTTGTCTAACCCAGCCTGATAGGACTGAGCAGGTCACCAAGCAGCAGCTCTTTTTTCATCTCACAAAGAGGACTTTCCTCTAACTTATTTTCTCTGCAGTGCGGTGGAAGAAAAGGTGACACTTGACTTGTAAACTGGGAGAAATTACACTACATAACTATCTAAAAACAAACAGAATGGCCATGTGAAAATCTGAGGTCAGGCTCTCTCAAAGAAATAAAACATTTTGTTCTGACTTCCCTGGAGGAAATTTTCACCTTTGGAATAGGGCTAAATAACTTTTAAAGTTTTTACCACATATATGCAGCTGCCTTTAGAAAATCAGGCCAGCCTAATTTCTATTAGGCCAGCTTGCATGATCCTGCCCATGGCATAAACAGGCTGTAAGAGTTGCTGAGAAATTATATAATGCAGGGAGCTCTGAGATGGACCTATCCAGGAATCTGAGGTAGCATATCATGTCTGACAAGCTGAGAGTCAAGCTCTTAGCCCAAACACTTAAGCACCTTGTGTCACACAGTGTGGCAGATTTAAGCTAAATTTGTTCTCCCATGGCACTTGTCCTGATCCATACCCAATACCCCCTGAGGGTTGTGTAAATTGCACTGCCTGATAAACTGGTAACAACTCACAGTTCAGCTGAGCATGTTGAAAACCCTTGCTTATATTCCCTTTAGGGCATTCAGTCTTATTGGACATGAATACCAGCAGAATAATTTCATTTCTGTTTTCATCTCTCTTTCTTCCCCCTCCACCTCTTTTTTCTCCTTAATTCATGAGGTAGTAAGAAAAATTGGAAAACACTATTCTTTCAGCTGCCATGTTCACCCTCCTTTTAATGTGTCTATATTTTGGATACTAGAAAGACTGTGGAAGTGAATACCAATGATTGAAATGTTCATTCATGATGAAATAAAAAAAAATTAAAAAATAATAATGAAAAAAGCAGCTGAGGTATAGCTGGATGTACAGGGATATAAATATCACTCAGCATTTTACCAGAGCTCATGTTGTCTGTTGTAAAAATCCAATAAACCTCCTCTTTAAAGGCAAGTTATTTACAGTGTTTTTTCTCCCTTAGGGAATACATTTACAAGCTCGATGCCAATAATTCTAGGCAGGAAACATTGTGATTACATCTGAAAATAGTGTTCTGCAGCAGTTGAATTAGCTGTCCCCTTTGCTGGCAGATAAATTTATTTGTGTTCTACAGCCATTGTTTTAGTTAAAAAAGTAATTTTTAAAAGTTAATCAGGGATTAGAAGTACAGAGTATCATAGATACATGCAAGAACTGTGGCTGAAAATGATGTCTGGATATTGCGTGGTTCGACCTGCTTCTCAAAGCTGGTCTAGTTTCAAAGTTAGTTCCACAGACACCCAAATATTAGAGCTTCAGTGGTTCCAAAAATCTGTCAAAGACCTGTAACTGTCATTAGATCAATTTCTAGTGTTTGGACTTATTTGTATAAAATTCTTTTGTATTTGGAATCTAGTCAGCTATCACTAAAGAATGAGGACAACTGACTGCAGAGGGCACTGCTACTGCAAGGTGTGGACTAACTTACACATCCGGCTTAGTCTTCCATGATTTTGAGCTTCCAGATTTGTTTCTGTAACGGATTTTCTGATTTTTACTCTGCAAAAAAGAAGTCTTATATGACAAATCCTAAAGAGGAACCTGTGAGTAAGAGCATGCAATATAGACTGAATATTGTTTGGAGTCCTGAGGGAAATTTTCTCTATTCAATTTGATATCATTCTTAGCATGCAAAGCTTAAGGGTGAGATAATGATGCCTAAGGTGTGTCTAAATAAAACCCCAAACTGTTTATATTATTCACACTCCTAATGAGAAATGCACAACGAGGCAGTCTGAGAATCACTGGAGACCCGCTACATGACTACAGCTGCTTTCATTATCCTTATATCCAGTTTCCAACTGTGCCACAGGTGCACCTGGAAATAAACGTAGTATGAAGGCACATGATGAGTATGTTGAGCTGATACAGGAGCAGAATGTAAATGCTCTGATGCTGAGTAGTCATTCCCAAAATGCAGGTTAGGTTGTGATAGAGGTTAATATCAGAGTAAATAGATGAGGGTGTATTTTTTTGTATGATAAGATTTAGGGAGTGGGGGAAGCTTTTGTCAGAAGACACCAGGCGCTCACCCTGTGTTGGACACAGCTGGGTCCAGCTGACTCCTAAATGGCCCCACCACTGGCCAAAGGCTGCTACCTCAGCAAAGCTGGTGATGTCTCTGCAAAAACAATTCAAAAAAGGGACTAAAACACTGAAGCAGCTGTGAGAGAGGAGTGAGAAAAGATGTGAGGGAAAAAATCCTGCCTTTACATCTTTTCTTCTGCTGTCCTGTTGATGAGGAGAAGTGAGAAAGTGTCTAGGTGAGCATCCAGAAGCCAGCCAAGGTCAAACCCACCACAGGGAATCTGAAAAAAAACTTCAAGAACAGAAAAATGACCAGTGGCATAGAGTAACATGAAACTGTTTCTGCTGATTTTTTTCAGAATCAGCCCCTTACTTACCTTCAAAATAATATAACAGATGTCATGAAATCACAGTCCTTTTGAAGTCTCCATCACCGGTTCTGTCACCTCAGCTGGTGTCAGGTAGGGGGATTTTAAAGGTTATCATCCTGTGCTATTGGATACTTCTCCAGAGTTTCGAAATAGGAAATGGTGACATGCAGGATTAAAACCCTTTCTGATATAGTAAAGAAAATTAATAGAAAAAGCATCACTGAAATTCAGACTTTTTAAAGGGGATTTGGGATTAATTGAAAGTATCGTGCATGATAGACTTGACTGAAAATAGGTTTTTACCTCACGTTTCCATTTCCCTGGAAGTTAGGAGCACTGAAGAAATCTACACTTTCTAGAAGTGACTATTTTTTCTTTTCATTTACAACGTAGCATGTGAAATTCTTGCTTAATTCCTTATTTTAAGTCTTAGTTCCTCTTTTTAGTCTTAGTTCCTCATGCTTTATGGGGATGGCATATCTGCCAGAAAATATAAGAAAGATTATCTAGAAAAGTAAGGGAATTACCTACAAGAATTTAAAGAAGACACCTGTTTTTTATGATTACGGAACAAAATACATCAAACCCCTTACTCACCTAAGAATACCTTATTCACAGGATTAATCTTCCTGATTTACAGTGTCACAGCATGAGCAAGGAAGACACACGGGAGGAACTTTTGTAGGACTGGGCCCTCAAGTGACCCTCAATGGTGATTGGTTTCTCCTTTGGCAGTAAACTTTTGTGAAAACAAATTGCCCAATCTGCAATTTGTCCCTGTAGTGTTCTACTGTTTGCGGATCATTTACAACACTCTTGTGAGCACCTTGCTAAAAGTGCTTTGAAATATCAAAATGGACATTATTTGTGTAATAAGGTTTGGGGTTTAATAGCTTCATTCACACATGAGGAATCACAGGCTTTCCTGATAGGCATCTATTAAACAAAATGTTTTGCAACCTTTGCTTAAGGGGAGAAAACCTTTGTGTTACTGCTCTGGACTAAGATTAAATAGGTCTTATGGCTAAGCATGAGGGTTTTTTGTAGCAAGAAAAAGCAGAGGATTTTTAGTACAATGCTTTTGTTAGGGTGATGACTGAAGTGGGAAATAATCCATGCTGCTGTCAGAAATAAAACAACTGGGAGAGGAATTTAAAGCATAAGGAAACCTAATTTCTGAAACTATTTCCTTAGGTCTAATTTCCAATTTTTCTAATGTTTTTGGAGTTGAAGGTGGGTGACCTGGAGAATTTTCTAAAATTCTTCTTTTTCCATCTTCTTAGCAATCAAAGAAATTCTATTCTCAAACCATTTTGGTATCTATGGCACTCATCAAGATGGGATGAGCAAAAGTATCTCTTTCAGGTACAGAAGCCATCTATTGTCTATATCATAAATCACTTCCCTATGACTTTTGTACTTAATTAAATAGCTTGAAGAAACATTGATGGCTTCTGAAGTTTCATTCTACCTACAGTGAAATTCTGATTAACTTTGGCATGATTTTAATCTGGGGCAGCCTTAGGACAGCCTCATTTTAGGCCTTCGTGCAAGCTCGAGATCGTTCCCAATAGGCATTTTATATGTGGCTGCTCTGGTCTGGAGGCTAAGAGAGTTTTACAGGAAAAGCGGAGGCCATTCTGTTTCACTCAAATGTAGTGCCAGAAGGAAATTCTGATCAAGTTTATTTTAAATAATTGATGGCTTGCTGCCCCAGTTTACCATATAAACTCTTAATACTAGAACTTGCTAGAATACCTTAAGAGATTTTTTGGCCTGATTCAGTTTTTCACCCTGAGCTATCTGCTGCAATTTCAGATGCTTTAGAGTTTCATGTGTGGCTGCCACTTTCCAGAAGGACCTAAGTTCTGTATTATATTTGCCAGTTTGATCTGAAGGTTTCTAGCAGCTTTAGACAACTCAGGTGGTGACAGAGCTCTTTGTATAGGAAACTGAAATCTTGTTCTGGTGAACTGGTGAAAATGCATTGACTTAAGTAACTATAATGGAAATCTACTGCCTGACTTACACTTTAAACAGCTCTGATTTTCTCTGGGTTTTTTTACTCAACTCATACGTCACTGCAGAATGGCACAGGTCCAATAACAGATCTTCCTATCTCCTTAGCTCTCAAACATTTATGACATTTCACATGGCTTTACATACCGATATTAAGGTAATTAGCCCATGTTTATGTGCTCGTGTAATAGGTATTTTGATCTGAAGCTGAATTCTACCCTCCATGACTGTTAATCAGAGAGCTTGTCCTCAAAGAGATACTAAAAAATCATTGCAGTGAGCAGATGTGGTGACTGTGTCCATACTAATAAATTAAAAATGGCCAGGCCAACGGCTTGGGTCAATTTTCACTTTATTGAGTAACGCCTGAGGGCAGTCAGGAGTTAGATAAGATCAGGGACTACTGTAATTAGGCACTTAGGACCTCACACTATTTTGAGTAAAAGGACTGGTTTATGTTGTGGAGGAGAAAGCTGACCCAGCTTGACCTCTGTTTCCTGTAACCCTGTTCAGGTGATAATCCCCAGTGACAGTTGTAATTTACTTGTCTGGTCACTCAAATTGGATTCAGGGGAAGCAGATAACAACATAATAGCCAAAGGCTAATTTAAGCAATGCATCTGTTAAACCAATAATGCTGGTCAAGGTTTGACTCCAGCCAGGTTTGGAGGAATCTAACACCCACAGACAGTATGCAAATATAACTGGATCAATCACCTTACTTCATAAATAGTGGACATAAATAGTATGGCAGTGAGCTGCATGCCAGGATCTCCCCTTGAACAGTGACACCTCTCAAGGTTACCCCTGGAGGCCAAGAGTCTTTCTTGTGTAAAATACTCAGTGAATTGGAAAACTTTGAAAGCCAAGATTAGTGATGTAAAGGATTGATTGCACAGATATAATCCTTTAGGCATAATCCACTAACCAAGTCTGGGTCAAAATCTGCATCCAGCCACACTTAAACTCCCCACTGAGAAGAAATTCAGAGTCCATGTGTCAATGAAAAGCTCTCTCTGACCCCATCCCCTGTGCAGTAAACACTCAAAAATGCCTTGCCATAGAATCTTGTTAAATCACTGTCATGTTTACCACCAACTTTGTAAAATCACTCTTTTATATCAATAAACATGTTACTTCTGTCTTATGAGGGAGTGTCATTTCACTCTCAAAAAAGCTGCTCCGCTAAATGATCTCAGTGCCAGAGAATGTACTTTATTCTGCTTTATTTACTAGCCTTACTAGGATGTTTTCTCTGTGAACATTTAAGTTGCAGTTTTGTATCACAGTGAAAGTGATGTCACACCTTGGTCTCTCTCTGACACAGGATGCTCTCATTGCCTTTCTCTTCAGGCCCTGAGTAACTTTCATTTTCATCTCCTACTTCACACCAGTGCTGGGGCTTGTTTGATCTCTCAGAGAAGCAGTTCAGAGAAAGCTGCACATTTTTCTACTGTACTTTTTTATGGGTCACCTGAGGGTTTCATGCCCACAGAGATCACACTTATGCAAGTGTTTTCACAAAGGAAACAACCCATGGGTGCATCAAGCCACAGAAGGGAAAGGGAAAAGAGCATGACTAGAAGACATTAAATCAGTATTTCCTTAATCCATGCTGTCACAGTGCTGCCTGTGGGTGCAGATACCCTACAAAGCTGTGCTAATTTAAAAATGGTGGTACAGCAGTGAAGTGACTGAAATGGTCTCCCCTCCTTCTGCTTCAGCAGTGATGTGTTTTAGCCTCTCCATGGGGTGACCCAGATCCAGGGTCTGCTGGTAACTAACTCTGCCTGGTGGGTTAACCTTGGCCCCCTTCCCTGGACACTCTTTCCCTCCCCCTTGACACCAGAAGAGGAGAAAAGAGCGTGGAACAGCTCAAGGACTGAGGTAAAGACAGGGAAATTACTCACCAGTTACGACCATGGCAAAAAAGACATGACTTGGGGAATAGTAGTTTAATTCATTATCAGTTAAAATAGATTCAGGTAGAGAGAAATAAAGAGAGACTAAAACATATCCTTCTCACCACAACTCTTCCCCAGTCGTCTCTTCTTTCCTTCACTCCTGACTCCTCTTCCCTGCACTTCAGGGGAGTCTGTGTTCCAGTGGAGTCTCTCCAGGCCTGTCAGGGAAAGATCCCTGCTCCAGGGTCCCTTCTGCCCTCCTCCTTAGGCCTCTTTTGGGATTCCTCTGCTGCTGTTCCCTCCTTGGCTCCCTCTTCCTCTGCTGCCGTTGCCTGTAGCCCTTTCTGTTTCTCCTGGGTCCCCCAGCTTGGCTGAGGGGCTTGTCTGTGCCCTGCGTGAGTCGCTGGAGCTGGCTGGGACTTTCTGTGTCCAGCACCGAAAGGATTTTTGGTGGTCTGAAATTTTTTAAACCACCTCACATGGTCACAATCTACCCGATCCCTGACTGGCAGGAGCAATGGCCCCATTGCCACCTGAGTTGATTAATTCAGAGGGATGATATAACAGGAAATACTTTCCCACTAACTACTTGGTCCTGCCATTTTGTTACAGATTCCACACCACAAGGAGCTGCCGTTTTATGAAATGTCATACCATATGTGATTTTCGTATGTGTTTTCACACTGCCTTTGCATTGCCTGGCAGTGACACCTTCCAGGAGAAAAGCTTGTTCAAAGCCCCACAAGGGCTTAAGGCCAAACAATCTGGCCTTGAACATTTCCAGGGTTGGGGCATCCACCTTTTCTCTGGACAGCCTGTTCCAATATCACCATCTTCCCCATAAAGAATTTCTCCCTGATATCTACTATAAAGCTTCCCTCTTTCAGTTTACAGCCACTCACCCTCATCTTGTCACTCCTTGCCTTTGTCAGAACTCCCTCTTGCTTTCCTGTATGATCTATCCTTAAGTTCTGGAAGGTGCTAAAAGTTTTCCCCTTCTCTTCTCCAGGCTGAACAGCCCCAACTCTCCCAGCCTGTCTTGATAGGAGAGGGTCCCCAGCCTTCTCTCTGATCACCCTAATGGTCCTCCTCTGGACTCACTTCAAAAGGTCCATGACCTCCTTATGTTGGAGACCTCCAAAGTGAGCACAGTAATCCAGGTGGGGTCTCGCCAGAACAGAGCAGAGTGGCAAAGTCATCCGCTTGACCTGCTGGCCAATGTTGCCTTTGAAGCAGCCCAGGATACAATTGGTTTTCTGGGCTGTGGGTTCACATTGCTGGGTCATGACGAGCCTCCGTGTATTCCTTTCGGGCTCCTGTCTTTGCTTCTACCCTCTGTAGGCTTCCTTTTTGTGTTCAAGTTATGTTTTGTGATTCCACTTTCTAATAATGTTCTAAATACTCTTTTGGTGAGTTGTTACTCTTTTACCAATGTCCTCCTGCATGTGTGTCAAGGGCTACAACATCGGTTAAGGGTAACTTTATTGTTTGTAATGGATGTTTCAGTTGGCAATCTCTTTTAAATATCTTTATCCATATTGTATACTCTTCATTTGTGATTGGGAAAGGCAGCTGATTTCTCCTGAGATTAGCAACGTAGTGATCAGTGCTAGACAAACTTTAGTTCCACAAATCCCTGTTGTGAGAAAGCCACGGTGTTGAAAAGAAAATGGAGCTGTGCAAGAAGCAGGCAGGCATATTTAATGAACCCATACTAACAAGAAGAACCATGTTTTCTGCACATGGTTACCTCACAGACCATATTTCCCACAATATCTGACATTGAAATAGAACTTCAAAAAGCATGCAATGTTTGTATATTCAGATTTACATTCTGTTAGGAACAGCTGGAGGAAAAAAATTGCCATAAGTGGAAGAAATTATTCAACTACTTTATCATTCAGATGATTAAGATAATTTGGCGAATTGTTTCAGAACCATTAGAATAATCATGAAAATCTGCTGATAAAAATGGAAAAAATATAAAGCTTCAAAGCAGACTAAGTCACTAAAGAGCAGCCTCTTCAGGCTGTTTTCATGGTTAGGATTGCTGTCTTCCACAGCAGCCTTCATACCACACCCAGTTTCAAATACTGGGGTTCACATGAAGGGAAAATATGTAAAGACAAACAAACAAATAAATAAATAAATAAATTGTATTCTGTGTGCTTCTGCATTTCCCTAATACATATGTTGTGTCATTACAGCCTATAAGAAATCTCAAAACCTAAGGTATTTGCTGGACCGGCAAGAAAATTCCATTTTACTGAATTGTTACATCTGAATAGAATCCTATAAATCAGCTAAATTGGTAAAGAGAAATATTGTCCCAAAGCAGACACACAAATATGACAAAGAGAATGCAAAGCTAGCATTTCCTTTGTGTCTTTAGTTCTGGTCCTGTTTTTTTTGTCAGACATAATTCCTTGTTCACTGAGGAAGGAAGTAGTACCCAATCATTTACTGTGGGTCACAAAATTCTAAAGCGGAGAAGAAATTTACCTCGCATAAAATATTTTATCAGTTCAAATATCATGTAGGCAGTTCAAAATGCTGAAGAGTCTAACTTTATTCACATATGGTGTACAGCTCCTAAAATCAACAGTATGACAGTGATGAATAATCTATAGTTGTTTAAGCAAAACACAAAAAGCTGGTTTGAGACCCTGGGTTCACCCTAAATGATCTGGCCAAAATCTCTTCTAATAAATCTTACCTTTGTATGCAATGTTAAGGTTAAAAATTCTCACTAATAATTTTTATGTAAACAATGATATTTTTATGTAATCATCAGAAAATTAAGGAAAATAAGTAAATGGAAAAAAAAGAAATATCATCTAAAGAAACTCTTCCAATATTCATTAATATATGACAAACATCAATATTTATGATGCAGAATTCAATTTATTCTTTCCTTGAATTCCTAAGATCCTTCTCTTTCCTATGCCCATTTCAAGGATGTGAGCAGATCACAACATGTTTGTTTTCTGCCTCCTTCATTACACAGACACAGTGTTTTGAAGATTTCCAAGAGGTCATTGACTTGTGGATAAGGATTTAACACAAGCCTCCTCCCACATCCACCCTCTCTGTGTACAATTTATCTCAAAATAAAGCTTCCAGTTTACAGGCCATGAAGAATCAGTCATAGTTTTGATATTCTTCTAAGATGTTCTTTGCATTATATTGGGATGATGGATATTGTAGGGTCATGAAGGAGCACATGAGATTATTTCATGGGAGTTCATTTTAACAGTCTTCAAAATACAGTGAATGTTTTTCACAGTTTTTTTTCCCCACAGTTTTTCAATACTGTTTTAGATGTTTGTGTAATGGATGGTTTAAATATTCTTTAAAAACTCTTTATCTAGTCTGCAATGTCCTGGGTATATACCACTGCTAGAAGTCCTGGCTGTTTCAGGCCATTTTCACTTCTAATGCAATTTCCCAGGCACTTTTGATACATGGGTGTATTAAGATGTAATTAACACTGGTGCTGATTGGTAAAACAGGTTGCCAAGTTGGTTTTGATCAGATTGAAAATTCTCCTGTCATTTTCACCACTGTAACTTTTCCCACTTTTTTGGAAGTTTAGTTTCTTAGACAAGATGTCACAGTCATGTCTACTGATACACTACCGCTACTAGGCATATGTAAGAAATTACATTCAGGACAATAATTTTTACTCTCACACAGAAATGTATTAAATGTTTATAAAGTGTGTGGGTAGCTGATCAGAATTCTTCAATCTTTTTCTTACTTTCCTCAAATGCTGCTCTCCCATCTATGCCTTTTTTCCTTTCTTTGAAGCCTGTGGGCCCAGAGAGCTACATAATTTGGTCACGACACACATCTGTCTTCTCAGGAGTTATCCTAGTTTAATTCCTCATGAAACTACACCTAATTTGATATATTTGGGTTCTATTTGCTTTGGAAGTGAAGGAGGGAAATTCAGTTAAGTCTCCTTTTATTCCATTTGGAATAGCCACATAGTAATTTCATATGCTTAAACAATCCATTTCAAATAACAACCTTAATTCAGGATAATTTTATTGAAAGTGGCTTCGTGGGCAAGCTTAAGAACTCAATCAAGTAACTATTAAGAAAATCAAGGAAATCTATAATAATAGATATGCAGACAAAATTGCATCCTTGAAGTTCATTCCATCATTGAGAATAGAAGACAAGAAGAAAACTGCATATGCACATGTACATAGATAAACAAAGCTACTCTTTACCCTAATGCCATGCATTGGTAGATCACAACAGAACATACCAGAATTCTCTTCACTTAAAATGACTGTGAAAGAGAAAAAAACATCGGGGTGATGAGAGTGCTTTCATGTGATAAAAAAGACATGACAAAATTAAGATTTCAGCTAAAAAGAATGAATTATATGGAGATTGCTTTGATATTGTTGTAGTCGAGCTGGTCAGAACCTGAATCAGTCTTGCCAACACACTGGGTCGTGAACATCTCAAAGGAGTTTCCTGTACCCTTTTTAATACTTCTTGGCTGAAGCTGAGCTTTGTTTTCCAGGGACTCATTTGTGTATTTTCATTTTCAAATAGCTGCTTATTTTTTAGAATGAACAGGACACTTAATCAAGAAATGGTTGTTTATGTGTAGGTGAAATTGAATAAGAAAGAAAGTTACACTGGAGTAGCAGGGCTACTTCATTAGGTTGTAAGAGTCTCCAATAGATTTCCTCACTCTGCTTAGTGCTGAGCAATGATTTGAATGCTGGTTCTGGCACCTGAATTTTTTCCAAAGCAGTCTTCCATCTAAAATAAACACCTTCATTTGTATACTCTGTCAGCTTTCTGTTTTCTTTGGCATTGTGGTAAGAAGCAGAAACTACAGGTTAAATTTCTTGTCTGTTGCACTTGAACCTATTACCCCCTTAAGTATTTTTAATATGGACTTTGCAGCCATCCTCACTTTTTGCTTAATGACAGACTTTGAAAGATGTGTCTTTTCACCTGATTTGGAAGAAAAAGCTTGCAGACCTTACAATTTGAAGTAATTTTCTGCCCATCTGCAACCTGGAAATACCTAGATCTGTCCCTCAAGTAATGTATGACATTAAAAAGATGAAAAGGTTTTAAGCCCAGATGAATAAGCTTTTTTTCTTTCTTTCTTTCTTATCCCCTTTCTAGAGGATGAGCTGCTATACGTGTGTTGATTTAAATAACCATCTCAGACACTTTAAAACCTTGAGATGAAGGATATTCATGTGAAGACGGTTCACATCCAGAGGTAATCCTTTGTGGAATCAAATCTTTAAACAGTAAGAATAAACCCAGGCAGTCCCAAATATGTGAGGGAAGAAGTTAGAGGGAATTAGTAGGAGATGCAGAGTGGTTCTGTTGAAGCTAAAACAATGGGTTAGCAAGTAGATGTCTGTGATATTTTGAAGAGGACTGAGGGTATGTGAGACTACAGATATTAATGAGTTGTTCTGCTAATGTGTTTACATTTGAAATATTTAAATAAAAATTAAAAAAAATAAATAAAATTTAGATGTTTGTGAGCCTAGACTATATTTTCATTATAGAAAAGCTCCATGTTCAGACATCATGTTATCAATTACAGCCAAATTTGCCCTGCAAAAAAGCCAAGTACTCTAAAAGTTGAGTTGTCTGTGCCTCATGTTGCTCACTCAAAACTACTCTGCAGTTGTGCCTTTCACCTCCCAAGCCTCCACTTTGCAGGACATTGTTTTGATGCAGTGCAGACAAAAAGTGAGCACTTCACACACACATGAGCAACCTTTAAACCAAAATGTTGACTGAATAAAATGACTGTGAAGAGCTGGTATGCACCAGATTTATTCCTCATTGAATTGACTCCACTTCATGAATAATATTCCGTCTTAAAGTGCAAAAAAATTACAACGCCACTAAACCCAGATAATGCCTTCAATTTAAACTCTCCTAATACCTAGCTGTTGCATAACAGTCAATTAGTCACTGCCAGACATGTTTTCTCAAAATATTCCTCTTGGTAAATATATTTAAAGGATAACTGTGATTGGCATGAAGTTTCAACAGATGGATGTGATTTTTCAAAGATCGTGCTTGCAAGTGTTGCAGGAAAGAGGTTGATGAATACCACATATCACTGTTTTATAAGGAATGTCATAGAAAATTGGAGTGCAGAGATAAGGCTTTTATTTCTTTCTTCCCTTCATTTATATTTTCAAATATTATTTTACTGTTAAGAATCAATGTGTTGAAGAATCCATGCTCACATGGAAGTCAATAAAAGTAGATATTTAATATGATTTCTGTAAAAAAAGAGCACTTTCAATTTATTTTTTTGTCCCTGTAGCTCAGAATTAAGCTCAATTTCATCCAAGTATTCATTGTTCATAATAATTTGATGCACAAAGAGTAGCACAAGGTCCAGGCTTCTCCCTTTTACAGTTTAAGACAGGACCCTTATCAGCTACTTAGATGTCTTTACCTGAGGTTCTCTTTGTCTTATAAATCAGATTCCCATGGGAAAAAAGAGTCAGCATTCAATATATCATAGGAACAAAGAATATTTTGGGTTGGGCAGGACCTTTAAGTTCATCTAATCAAACCTTCTCATAATGAGCAGGGACATCTCTTCAACTAGATCAGGCTGCTCATAGCAACATCCAACCTGACCTTAAATATTTCCAGGGGTGGGGCATCTACAGCATCTCTGGGAAATATGTTCCAGTATTTTACAACCCCGATCATAAAAAAAAAAAGTCTTCATATATCTATCCTGAACATACCCATTACCTCTTGTCCTACCAACACTATTACACTGGAATGTAGATTCTATATAAAGTACCAGGCACCTTGCAAGTGGGCTTGTATAAAATTTTCCTTTGCCATTCAATGGGCTCCTTCCTGCTTCAGAACCTCTTGGGCATGCAACCTCCAGACAACGGGCATAGATCTATTGTCATCTGCTGACAAGAAGTTTCAGGTATTTCCAGGGGCGTGAGAAGCAGTAACATGATTCAACAATAATGCCCAGAAAAATATGTGCAAACATAGCTTTGCTTTGTTGATGAGCTGTTTATGAGATGATCCTAAAATCATCTGATATATTTGGTGTGAAATAAAATATTTTTCAAAAAATCAAGACGCATTTTTCTTATTTAAAACAAAAAATGAGTGTGAATTATAATCTTTTCCCTACATAGAAGATATCAATACTAACAACTGCATTATTCTAATCTGGGAACTTCTAATAAAACACAAATGTCCCAATGAACAAACAAAAAAATACCCCAACCTCTCTACCTCTCTTTCTAAATCATCTTTATCAAAAGGTTCACTTCAAAAGAACCACAGGTATCTTAATTTTTTATTTTTTTTTTTAAGTTTCTGCACAGTTCTAGTCACAAACTTAACTGAACTAAGTTATCTTCTTCATTTGGGTAGATATTTTGAAGGTTTTTTTTTCCTCTGATACTATCCAAGTTCAAAAAGGTACAAAGACTAAAGAAGGCATTGTGATCAAATCATGATCATTCTCTTAAAGGAGGCTAAAGAATGGTAGCAGTTTATGCAATTATGTCTCGAACACCTGGAAATTTACCTCAGTGTGTTTAACAGGACACAGGTTGCCTTAATTCTGTGTGCAAGAAGAAGGACTGGTGTTTCCAGCCCATCCATATGTAGAAAGGTTTTGAAAAATGCTCAATTATTCTAATACTGTAGTCAATCCTAGGATAAAATTCAAAAATCAGGTTTTTTCAGCTTTTTTTTTTTTATTCTCACTTGAGCTTTACTCATTTCTAATCATGTTCTTTTCACTTCAGCATTTTGTTCTAAAGTTAATAAAAACTGTGCAGCATAAAACATCAGAGCCTGATTTTTTTCACCTTGTGTCTCCTTTGTGAGCTATGGGATTGCAACAGGAGCCAAATTTCTCACCTTGTGTCTCCTTCGTGAGCTATGGGATTGCATACAATTAGGAATCAGAATTGAAATACCTCCATTAACTCAGTATTGGTGTTCTAAAGTCCATTTTTCTCATCAGCAGCTTTTATTTCTCATATTGGACTAAAGCCCAGATACTCAAAGGTCTCTGAGTATGCAAAGTCCATTGATTTCACAGCAAACAGTTGCTTACAATAACACTGAAATCCCTCCTGAAAAATATGGGCTTCGTTCATGCAAGTGCCAAGTCTCTGTAGTACAGCAAGAGTCCCAAAGCTCAACAAACTTTGTAGCAGTTCTGCAGGGTTTTATTGTTGAAGAGCAAGGACCTTTATCTTTCTCACAGCTCCTTCAGGAAGTGCTTTCGAGGTACTCTCCCCTTTTATCAATTGACTTATGCTCCTGATTATTCTGCTGTTACAGAGTGAAAATTCAATTCAGCAATTCTGAAAGAGTACTGTATTGATGCCAGCTCACAGAGTTTCAGTCATCTCAATCCACTTCCCTTTTCTGTACTTCATATGGAGTGTGGCAAAATTGGGTGTCTGTTTGGTCTCCAAACAATCAAGGTGTTCCAAGATTTTAATCCTGAATCCCTTCATAAAAATGAATTTAAACTCTTCCACATTCCTCACTTGACACCCTGATTTCTTGCCTATATTGCAATCGAGTCATCATAGCTTCAACAAAACGATTGTGTCACATCACAGGTTTTCAATTCATCAGCCATGGAGCTGTCAGTTAAAAAGAATTGGTCTATTAGAGAAAATATTTGCATATTTATACAGCTACTTAAAGGAAGAACTGAGAAAACAATAGTGATGGGATGGACAAGATACCTTCCTGGTGCTGCAAGGACCTGCATCCAGGATCTTTGTATCAGTAGATAAGATTATGTTGGGCTCACATGGCAACATATTCCATCCCAGTCTGAGAAAGCAGAAGGCAAAGTCACAACCACCACGTCCTCCTGTGCTGAAAAGATGAAAATCCTCCTGCTTGTTCTGTGTCCAGCCACAGCCACCTGCCTCACCAAAGAGGCAGAAGCAGGTTACAGTGCTCACATCCAGTCTTAGCTCAGCGCTGTGTGAACAGTTATTACTACTGTATTCTGAAACAGAAAGTCTGCATTTTCCCAAAAGCAACATTGCTCAATAATTGAGATGAATAAAGAGATCATGTTTCAGGGGAGTTTATTACTCTCTTATTACAGGAGCTACAGCAGAAGGTTTTCAATGACAGGAGCATTCTGATGTCAATAATGTTTTTAAGGAAATTGCACTAAAAACTTATCTACTAAAAATATTTGATGAGAAAGTAGCATGTGGGATAAGTCCATGCACCATTTTCCCTCATGGACTTTTTATTTTGGTGTTTATTAACTAACCTGTTATATTAAAACTAGCTATTTTTCTTGGCCGTAAATCAGAGTTCTCTTTAATCACCACCCAAAATTGCCCCAGAGAATTTCCCTGGTATGTGATGGCAAAGAGAAGTTTATCCAAAGGTGAAGATCACCCTAATTTGAAAAGATATTTGGGATTAAGGCACATACAAGGCAAAACTTAAAAATTATATAAAAACAAGAATTGTTGGTGAATCAAAATCACTTTGAAATCAAGATGAGTTTTGTGCTAAGTTCTGCCAGACTTTGATCAAGTTCCTAAAAAAAAAATAAAATCCCAGAACCAAGACTATGTGTTAATATTTGAAATTGTTCTGATATTTCCTGGCTGAACATAAGGAACAGATGCATTGTAATGTTATTGGATATATATAATAAAATCATAGAACAATAGAATCACTTAGGTTGGAAAAAATCTTTGAGATCATCAAGCCCAAAATCTTTAAGATCATCAAGACCAACCATTAAGCCATCACTGCCAACACATCACTGAACAATGTCCCCAGGTGCCACATCTACACTTTTAAATACTTCCAGGGATGGTGACTCCACCTGCCCTGGGCAGCCTATTCCAATGCTTGACAACTCTTTTGATAAAGATTTTTTTCCTCTTATCTAATCTAAATCTTCTCTGACACAATTTAAGGCCATTTACTCCTGTCCTACCACTTGTGCCTTGGAACAAGAGACCAACCCCCACCTCACTACAACCTCTTTTCCAGTCACTGTGCAGAGCAATAAGGTCTCCCCTGATCCTCCTTTCCTCCACGTTAAAAAAACTTCAGTTCCCTCCTCATAAAGTTTTCAGTAATCATCAGTGTCACCCACCTGTTTTATACATGGATTATTACAGACCAGTTGTCCTTGGGAAAAAAAAGACCTGGACTGTCTGATTTTTTTCAGCCTTCTGATGTTTGCATTTTTGTAGTAAAGTTTCTCACGGAGTTTCAAGTAAACAAAAGAGATGTTTTTAAAATTGTTCTTCCTGCTTACCTTCCTCTCTGGAGGAAGAACAATTGATAGACTTCTAGTTTGACCAGTGGGGTTGGAGGGGTGGCAACCTCATCCTCCAATCCCTGGTCATTGTCCAGAATCTATCTAAATCGAAGTCAAGAAACAAACTTCCCTCTTTTTTGCCCTGTCTACTGACTGCATGTGTGTCCTTCATTTCATGTCCTCTAGTGACACTGGACTTGCTTTTTGCCTCTGCTTCTGGCTGCCTGGACAAATCTTTTGATTATTCTGCGTCTTAATATTCAATTCCATGAAACAAGATAATCACTGGTGATAATTTTGAGATAGGTTTATTAAAGCACTATGAACTTTGATACTGTTCAATTGTTGGGGAAATCTGCTCAAAAAAATCACATTAGATGTCTTTAAACATCTATTTCATTCTATAGCATGAAGAAAAACCTAGCAGGTAGTTATGACTTATTAGTGAGGATGAATTTACTCAAATAAATTATGTGCTAAATTCTCCTTGATAAATACTGTTTGGTGAGACTTTCAGTCCTCTGACAAGCATAAACAGTATTTTCCTGGATTGTATCTGCCTTCTGAAAAGCAGGGAATGGAACAGACCAGAATTACTGGTGACATGGATGGAATGCCAAATATCATGATACTGTGTATAAAAATATATACAAATGCAACACTCTGAAGCCATGTTTATGAATGTTGGCTAAGAAATATCAAGCAAATAGGAATCCAGCTGGAAATTAAGCCCACAAAGCCACTCCCTTCTGCCCAACCCCTCAAATGAGAGAGACAAAAGGCAGAGATTAACTGTTGAGATAACAATTTACTGGAAACAGCAATGAGATAAGAAAATGAACAATAACAGCAATAATCCTCATAAAAAAGTGTATAAAAATGTTTTACAGGCAAAATGCTCACTGACATGGTGCAACCACAGCCAGTCAGTGCCACAAGGCAAAGAATAAAATGGCCCCCCAGATCCCTCTGGGTGCATGTCCTCTCCCCCAAGCCCAAGGCAATATAAAAAACCAGTGGTGGACAAAGGTCAGCACCCAGACTCCTCCCCCAAGCCTGAGACAATGAAAAACAATAATGAACAAACCCTCTGGTAAGGGTCTAGACTCCACTCATGAGACTGGTTCAAGAAAACAATTCTTGGTAAAGCAGCGTACTTGAGTTATCAATTTAAACTGCTTTTTTCCTAAAATTTCTATCATGGAATATATTGACGAGAGTTCCCAGACAGCCAATGGTCAGTGGACTGTCAGATTGCTTGAGATTCATTAAAAACATCACCAGCAGTGGATATAGGACATCATAGTCCTCTGTGTCAGCTTGTTCTCTGTTTCAGTATTGCATGGCTGAAAGATGTAATACCAATATAAATAAGGTAGAACCAGTCTCTGAACACAAGTTTTACCAGTTTCAAATCCTCTGAATCATCTGAGATCCCCACAGCTCCTAAGCAAATAAAGCGCGTGTTTATTTAAAACGTGGTCCAAGTTTACCACAGGGATTTTGAATATTGGATAAACTTCAGGTTTGCAACAAAGGGAAAGGTCAGTATCTTTCACACTCCATGCAACATCTATCTATGGATTAGCAGGAATAGTTTATTAAATTGGAGAATGAAGAATAACCCAAAGTGCATAATCAGTGTCCAAATGACTTCAAAAACAAGTTCTCTGACAATTTTCAACTGGATACTGTCTCTGCTAACTTAGTCCCACATACATTCATGCATGGACCTATATGTGCTTTCCTAATCGAGAACAAATACCTCAGAATCTACAGGTGTGTTTCAGTCTCTGCAAACCTGGAAACCATGATCCTTTGTTTGTTTCCAGTCTGTCCTAGTTTGTTTTTTTTTTTTTTAATATATCTGTTTTTGTAATATCTAAGTGGGGGAAAAATATCCATGTTTAAAGCTTTCTAAGTCTGGAAAGATGCCACTAATGATTAAGTCTCTGTGGCTTAAGTTTAAGTAGTGTTACAGTGTGTAAATCTCCTATCTTTATTGTATTGTGCTTTATCCATGTAAATCTCTTCATCATTCCCCTCTCACAGATAAGCAGTTGCTGCATCCAAAGCCAATATTAATATAAATATAAACAGTTGCAGTGTGCTTAGGTCTGTCATGTCTCCCTAAATACCCTTTTAGACCGTTTTCTAAATCATTCTGGCCAAGTACAGTCGATATCTTGCTTATGAAATGCTATCTTATTCCATTGTTTTAAGGAACTTTGCTTGATCTGTGCAGCTGAAAGGGTATTATGAATTAAGTGTAAGTCATGTTTTTGAGAGGGACAAGCTGATTTCCTGAGATGTGTGTGGGTTTATGTAGACAGCTTTTAAGAAGAGTCCATCAGATCACTTGTGGAATCAAAATGCTCTTATTTTACACACCTCTTGCTTCTTGGACTGGTCAGGTCCAAGAGAATTAAAAATTGTCTTGACAGTTGCACACCTCCTTCATCTCCCGGCTGTTCCCTGGCAGTCCTTGTGTCCCATCAGGGTCCTTCAGTCAATGGCTTTGCCTGGGCCACTGCACATTGTTAAATCACCTCCTTGAACAGTCAGCCACTTATAGTGTGCTGAATGTCCATTAGTATTGCCACAAATTCTACCTGCTGTGCTTATCTAGTCCAATAGATTATTTTATTATTTTATTGTTATTTTTTTTCCCTTTCTTTTAGTTGGAAATTGGTTGAAGAAGAAACAAGCTCCTTTTTTCATGGCCTGAAGAGTGTGTCACCTGCACCCCTGTCAGTGGCAAAATAGATAGTGTTGTATGTCAAGTGTGGATTCAGATCCTATTCCAAAGTCATACTAAAAATGCTCCTGTTCTTCCTAGTTAACTTCACAGTCTGGTAGATCTTGAGCATTATATTGTGTTTGTCATAGTTTCTCTTAGTGAGCTATTAGCAAACGATGCCAGCCTTAATTGCAGCAGTCTGATGAGGTGCCTACACTCAGGATAAATATCAGATCATTACAGCTCTCCAAAAATGTTTATTTCTGGTAAAGTAGGATCAAGTGTTCTCTGTCTAGGATGAATCACTCTTTCTACATGATATGTGTATGGAATATTGCCTGCACTTTTGCTATTTGAACACACAGGTTATATCTCTATAAATGCATTAAATATACGCAAACCACACACTGGCACTGGAATCTGTCAGCACAGAACATCCTGTTTTCATATTGCAAAACTTTTAGTCTTCAAAACACAGCACCCACACACAGGCTGCCTGCTGGGAATAGTACATGGCCTGTATTACCTCCCAGAACTGTGCCCTGAGAAGGCAATTTGGTCTGAGTCAAACTGCACCAGGCATTAAAGGCGGCGTATAAAGGAAGGTGCCCTGATACACTTTCAGTGATGAGATGTACAGGTAAAAGAATGGGTAGAGAAGGATTTTGTGCATGTGGGAAAAATTGCCAAATCTAGGCAGTAGATTTCTTGCTGTATTTTAAAGCTTGGAAAACAGGCAGTTACAATTTATCGATGAACACCAACTTCTCTATATCACTGCAAATTAAAGAACCTTTGGTGAAAGCCAGCTTTCAAAAACCATGATAGGGAAGAATTTACTTGAAATTGTCACAATCACTCTAGTAGATATGTAAATCATAGTCACAATATGTTTTTAGTCTTGTCACATTGTTTGACACTATGTCCAGTAGTATATCATGGCAATATTTTTGTTCTGTATAGTGCAGAGACAAATGTAGTTCTGGTTTCAAACATTTCACTAGTGCTAGGAATTTAAAAGGAACTTCAAGAAAGTCATTGCCAATTTCTCACTGACAATGCAGTTTGTAGATTCTGCAACTCATTCTTACACTGTCTGAATATTTCCCCTACTGAAGGCTACTAAATTTCTGGTCCTCTTTATTTACATCAAAAGAGGGCTGAGCTTTCAAGAGAAACAGAAAGAAATTTTTCTGAATTAAAACAACTAATTTGATGGCTACACTTCTGGTAGTATTTTAATCCAATTAATTCACTATGAGAATAGTGGTTTATATACACTGGCTCTACACACAAGTGCTGGTAAGTGCATCAAACAGTGCCAGGGAATGTTTCTAGATAAGGAAATATAGTTGTTCACACTATTAAAATGCATGCTGTGATGCTGTTGAACTGTGACAGCTAGCAGTCTCCCCAAAACTGCTGGGAATGGTTTGGGACTCATGGCAGGCCAGGAATCATTCCCTGAATGCAATTTGCATGTGGCCATGTGGTTTTGGAGACTAAGATAATTTATAGCATTAGCCAAAGGCATTGCCTGCCAACTGGCCTTAGAACCAGAGAACAGCCCTGGCAGATCCAGCAAAGGGGTGGACGAGGAGAGCTGTACACCCATTTCTGCTTGTGTGACCAATGCCAGCATCACTCTGTGCTGCAATTAGTGGGATGGGAAAGAGGGGAAGAGCCATCTCTTTTCTCATTTCCCTTTTTGCTGGTGAAGCTGGATTTGAATTTGATAAAGCACTGCTGGTACCTCACTTTCACATTTGGCCACATTTTCTGGCAGTGTCTTCTACTACAATATTTCTGGGACTTTGTTCTGAGGAAATTATTTGGAATTTAAGGTGAAAAAAAAAGGTAAATCCAAAGAAGCATCACATATTTATGTCAATGCAGCAACATTAACAACTCACTGCCTATGTGCCCAGGAATGATACTCCTCCTTATCCTATATCTAGTGTTGTGTGTCTCTGTCTCATCTTAAAATATCAATCTTCTTTCTAAATGTAAACCATTTTTATGGTCCTTCTGGAGCTACAGAGCACTACTTCAACCTAACCAAGAAAGAACCTTGCAGGCACTAATTAATCACCCCAGCTGAAATTGTTTCAGATTATGACACTGCCTTTGTTAATAGCATTTAGGAATGTCTGTCTGGAATTACTGTCACCATGCAAATTTTTGACAAATTACCCTATGATCTTGGTCAATGTACTGTCACAGCTGGATCTTGTTGAGAAGGCAGTGACTCAAGTCAGGTTTAACAATGTCAGGTCCACCCACTGACACACAGGGGGGTCTGTGGTGACAGCAAAAGGCACAGAGCTGAGAGAGGAAGCATCCTCAGTACTAGCAACTACATTGATTCAGAAGGCAAAATAGATTCTTAACATATTGTAATTCTGACTGGAATAATCCAGTTGACATGCTCGCTTCATCAATTTTGTGACATTGCTTTAAATTCAGTATAGACTGATGAATGTGAGTATTACAGAGGTGAATGCTGTCTTCATTACAATAAATATTCTAATCTCATAGCAGAACTTTTCTGTTAGTATTTTTATTCAAATGCTCACTCCAATATGTAATTTCAAAGTACAAAATTCATGGTATATTAGTGTATGAACTTGGGTCAGATGAAATGTACTACAACTTTCCCATTAACTCTACATGCAGATGATCTGATTCCTTGGAATTATTTTGTAATGTTCAGAGAAGGAGATTATTGCAAATTTTATATAAATATTATTTAACAGCTGAAGAGATAGGTGGAAAAAGCCTAAATAAATACTCCAAAATATACAGTGTTTAAGCACAAAGAACATAGACAACATGGGTGAGAGGAACATTCTGTTAAGTCAAAAGTTAGGGAAACATTCTCAAGCTTTTATTAAAGATATGTAACCCTGATCACCTATCTCTCAAATCAATTAGTTTAGGAAATTACATTACAGAATCTCTGAAACTCATGAATTTCCAGCTGAAAATTGTTTTACTTTCTTCCTTCTTTATCCTAATGTACAGATATTCCAGGGCTTTACAGTTTAACAAATTAGGTCCTGATATTTTAGAAGCGTTTAAAAGTGTGAGGTACTGTATTATCAAGAATTAGGGAAATAAATTACCTTTTTAATTTCCCTCAGTGTAATTTAGTGTGACTGTGTTAGATTGAATGGCAGAAGATGAGCAGCCCTTCATTTCTTCAGGGGTAGACATACTATCAAGGTCTGTCAGACACCCATGATCTAATCACAAAATCATAGGAATCTATGTTTCCTCTTGATCAGTTGTCCTCAAAATGCATCAAATAAATCTCATTAAATAAAAGAAAGGAGCACAGGTTACATTGGTGCAAGGAGCAACTACAGCAAGGCAAGAAAAGGAGACAGAAGGGAAAAGCTCCTTATCCTGAGAGTCATTGCTGAGTGTTTCACAGACATGATGGTAGTATGAAATTTTGAAAGGGAAAAATAAGATTATGGGACACAGATTTTTATAAATAGGGTTTGCTGCAGGTTTTAAAATATATTTTTAAACTCCAAGTATTGTTTGTTTTTTTTAATCAAATTCTGTAAGTTGTGTCATTGTTAGTGTGAGGCACACACTCCAAGTATTGTGCTGTTCCTTGTGCTGTCAGCTAAACCACCACTAATTCAAACATTTTTCAAAGAGCATGTCACTGCTGGTGTGCGGTTATCCTACAGCCACACAACAGTACTACTACTGAATCAAAGGCAGCCAAGTGAATGGGTAACATGGGACGTGTTTTGGGGATCTATTTCAACCTTCTAATGGCTCAGGAGTTCCTTTAGTTTTCTCTCATTTATACTAAACTAATTAAGAAGTTCCCTGACTCGTCCTTGGTAACACTGGTGAATGGCTCATTTAAGCAGAGTCAAGCCTCCCTGGTTATATATTTTCATGTACACAGAGATTTAGTGCCTCAAATACTGTGAAAATGTCGTGCATATAAACATAAGAATGTATGTTTAGACACACTTGAGTGTACATATATGAAATATATCTTGCAGTTTAGTACCAAGAATTTTTGTCTAGAGGAGTCTGCACATAGAAAAGGGCTTTGTGCCCATACAGACTGCAATAAAAATACAATTAAAATTGTATGAATATTTTCATCTTAGGTATACCGAAGTGATAAAGCACAAAATTTGATCTGAGTCATAAACCCAGGAAAATAGCCTCTCCACTGCTGTGGAAAACTCCCATTTGAAATCAGAAACACCAAGACACCCATTAAGAACAGAATATATGTCATTGCAAGGAAGTAAATTGCTCTCTGTGCTTCAGCATCCTTCTGTAATGGAGGAGCAGGTTATACCCTCTCTGTCAAGCACCTTGTTAGGAAAGGAACTGTCTGTGTTTGTGGAACAAATACCTCCTTTCATCCATCTTTGTTTCTGATCATGAAAGTGTCATTAGTACTTGAATCCAGGTAGGCAGAATCATCCCATTTATTTTTCCTTACAGAGCTTTCAGAGCCACAAAAATAATAAAAAAGTCTTAAAAAATTATAAATAAGGTAAACGTAAAAAAACACTTGCACAATAAGACACTGTTAGGTCTCCTCATTGTTCTTTCCTTCTGTTTTTCAAAGAATATATTTTCTCACCCTTTCTATCAGTTCAGAGCAACTAACCAAGGACAATGAAGGATTTGCTCAAAGGGCACATGTTGTTTGTCATAGTTATTGACAAGCAAGGAAGGTTAAAACTTGGACCTCACTGCATGTCTGGGTGAGATGGCTCACGTGCACCAGGCACAGAGAAAACAGAATTAATTCCTCCTGGCTGGATTCTCCCTTCAGCTCCCGTCACCTCTGCCTTTCCACTGATGTGTTTATTCCAGCTGAGTAACATCCAGGCTACTGTCGAGGCCAGAGTCAGCTGCTTCCAAAAGGGTTTCCTGTGTTTTGAGCACAGGACTGAGGACCACTGCCCAACTCCTGGGGCCATTTCTGGGGACCAGGGAAGTGGTCCTGAATAGCCAGCCAGTGTTGGGTTAGCTTTGGTGTCCCAGTCTGCAGGAGCCATTTTGACAGTACCCAAAGCACAGCTCTCTGGTGAATCATCAATCATATCAGATTAATAGATCCATTCAAAAAATTCAAGACTATTTATCTTCCCTGTTGTCCCCTCACCTCAGCCCTTCCAATGCAGATCTGCATGCTGTCCCCAGAATGCAGAACGTGTCAGCCGTCAAGGTGTAGGCAAGAGTGCAAGCCAGTTTGCTTTTTATTGCAATGAGTTAGGCATGCTTTCATGGTTTATTACTGTGTCTCGTTTAAGAACTGATAACATCTTGCAGAGGAGTGGCAGTTTTTCCTAATGAACCAAAAGGATGGCTAGTCATTTCTGGAAAATACGTGAAAACACCATATATGAGTTTATGAACAACCTGTTGATGTCCCCCTTGATCAGGGAGCAGAGTTCAGAGAAGATTGTCCAGATGGTAAAAAAGGATAAAACAGGCTATTCACACCTGTTAGAAAGGCATGGAAAGTGCTACTTTTTAAAAAAGTCTTTAGGTCATTTGATCAAGATGACATTGGAAGAGTTTATTTGTTGTTTCCTTTTACAGGTGAAACATGTGAAGTGGAAAGCATCAGGTAATGAAGAAACTTGAGAAAATTGCTTTCTTTTTCAGCTCATGTGCTGATGCCAGCCCCAGACAATGAAATAAGCAGATTCTGATGGAGAAAGCAAAAGTGTTGATCCTAATTAGAACAGACAAAGGCATTTTTCATCCTGAATCCCTTGTTTAAAGGTTGACTCCTGGCAGGCATGTGATTGCTCGGTGCACTAACGGCACCGTTGACCAGGGTGTTCATCACACAGGGAATGTGCTGCAAGTCCAGAACCAGAATTCATGCCTGGAACTGAAATGCCTGCCAGAAGCAGATAGGCCATTCTCTTCAAATGATGACAGAATAATTGCCTCCCAGTGGATGGCTAGAATCTGCTGGCAGACCTTTCAGGGATTCTGCAGATATTGCTAATCTGCCTGATTATTGCTGAATTTAAGGACACTGTAACAGGTTACCCAGGATTCTTCAGCATGTCACTAAACCCAGAAAGAAAATAATTTTGGAAGTTAGATCAAAGACTAAAACTTAAAACCAGGGACCAGCACTTTTTATTTTATTTGTTTTTGTAGTGTCTAACATTAGCATCCTCTGGCCTTACATCATTGGCTTTAAAGTGGTAAAAGAGACAAATGCAAAAGAAATTCAATATGAGAGAACATTAATCAAAAAATATAGTTGAACTATTGCCCAATGTTATTGGGATGACTCCAAATGTAAATGTTCTTTCTCACACTTTGTTTAAGGTCAGAGATATTCTAGAGGTTTGCTTAGATTAAATATTTTTTGTCATTTTGGCTACATTGAAGCACACCGTGCTGACAGATTTTATGTGTGGAGTGGTTTCACAAGGGAAACTGGTGAGGCAGTCCTGTTGTGCAGATGAGTGCTATAAAAAGCTGCTCTTGGGAGTGTAAATGTGGTACTGGATCTTGTCTTCACAGTTTGGCATCAAATGGAAGAAAATACATTCTGATACCCAGGGTTAATATCTTCACATTTTTTAGGACAGTTTATAAGTGGAAAAGAAGGCCAGATACAGAATCAAAAGATAAGTTATAAAATCCTTGAGGTTGGAAGGGACCTTTAAATGTCATCTAGTCCAATCCCCAAATAAATGAAAAGACAAAATTTTTCTCTTTTTCACATCATAGTCTGGTACTATAAACAGAGCATGGTTTTGGATCTGGCTGGGGGAGAGGCAGTTTTACTGTTGCCTGATTGTTGTTTATGGGGCCAGTCCCTCTCCACTGTCGCCCTGTTCTTTAGCCTTCTGATGATTATTTACATATTTCTAGTGGAGTTTTCTCACAAATGTACCATAAACAAGTAGATTGTTTTCATACCAGTCTGTGATGGACTGGTGAACTGACCACTGGGGTCAGAGAGGTGTTCCTTTCGTCTACCAATCCTTGATCAAATCCCAAACTCTATTTAAGTCCTAAAATGATAATAAACTGGCTCTTTCTCTGCTCACCTCGGAACCTGAGTGGTGTGGTTCTTTTCGTGTCCGTGACAGCGACACTCCACCACTGTGGTGTCTCATATGCCTCTGCTCTTAACCACTACCACATATTTGTGATTTCCCTTTCTGTGAGTTTCAGGGAATTGACACTTTTCGGATGTTCTTGGAATGTAACAATAGAAGAAGGGAATAGATGTTGTACCCTCTGAGAACAGTTTGAGATTCAACCCCTTGAAAAGTTATGTCCTGACTCTGATAGAGTAGGAAATTACTTTGTGCTCTTAGGGAGAGGCAAAGTAGGGCTCTGGACAGTCACTGCAGCATTCCTTGGTGTGGGTCTGACATTTGTCTGTGACAAAAACATCTGAAATCTAAGCAAGGTCAGATACTTCTATTGTACAGAAAGCAGACCAGCCCAATGTGCAGTTGTGGATGTGACAGATTTTTCAAAATTCTCATAGTCACTCACATGCCTAAACTGACTGGGAAGAAGGCCACCTTCATTTTTGGGAGGTCATAGATTCTAAAGGTAAACTAATATGGTGAGGTAACTGATATTTTTGAGACACTTTAAATTCAGTGGCAATGACTTCGAGGAGGAGATAGTGCTTAAAGAGTTGAAATTGTCCATTGGGAAAAGTGATAGGTTGAATACATTCAAATAAAGTTGCAAACTAAAATTTCCCTCTATCTTTTTTTTTTTTTTTTTTTTTTTTTTTTTTTTTTNTTTTTTCCTGTATATACATATGTATAAAGCAATGTGAGTAAATGTAATCTCAGGGTGCTATATCATTACCTGATGTAAATTGGCTGAGCTTCATTGATTTTGGTAAGACTATATGCATGTAATATAAAGGGGGACATTAGCTGGTGGTTTATTTTTATATGAAGTCTGTCATCAGTCCATCCTACACTCCTGCAACACTAAACTAAATTGCTGGGTAATACAAATTTCAGTCAAGTACAGAAATGTTTTCTAAAGTTAAGTCAGCATCTAGCAAAAAACAAAAAACAAAACAAAACAAACAAAACAAAAACAAAAACAAAAACAAAAACAAAAACAAAAACTAAACCAAACCAAAACAAACAAAAAAAACCAACAAAAAAACCAAATGTGAGAAATGTCAAATATTTTGCCAACTTTACACAGTGAAGAAAATGACAATATATATCTAATATTTTGAAGTTATCGATTGTAAACAGCTTCAGATCCAACTTTGTTCTCAACTACCCAGTGTAGAAAGAAGTGAATGTGTTTTATGGCCACCACAGAATGTGATGTTAGTATTCTTTTATTGCTCCTCTTTTTTAAGTAACATTTCAAAGTGTTTCAGTTTAAGTGCTAAAGCTCTTAGGTTGCTGTGTTTATTCTCCGAGGTATTTTTGCATGTGGTTAGTCAAGAAACGACAGAATCTTTATTGACCCCATTTGATGGAAAAATAACATAAAATAAGATAAAATAAAATAAAACAAAACCACAAAACTCATAGGATAAATTAAGTGCACCACTTTGTGGGTTGTAACACATAACTCTGGGTTAAAAAGCATTACAAATATGTAGTTCAAGTTTGCTGGTCCCAGCTGCATGGCACGTGGCTCCAGCTCAGGCAGGATCCACAAGGAGCTGTTTGTTACCTCTGAAATGGAACGTGCTGTTACTGAGATCTTTGTGGGATCCAACATTTTTACCCAAAGAGCACTTTTGAACAGGATTCCTCATTGTCCATTTCTGTATTTGGATACACAGGGAGGAGGAAGATGGGCAATGCTCAACTGCACTCATATCCCTTTCTGACCTCCTTCTCTCTCCTCCATTTCTCAAAGCTGTATCCAGGAGGACACAGTGCTGAGGCCTGAGGACTTCATTCCAAATCAAACCAGGAAAATAAGTTTGTGACCTCAGCAAATATGAGTTTAGAAAGAGAAATTAAAATGATTGGAGGTTTCTTCTTTCCCTTCCCTCCTTCCCTCTCCACTACCACCCCCTGAACTAAAACACTTTAAGAAATTCTTTTTGGAGAAGGTAAATGGAGACTTTAGTTTCTTGTCAACTTCCTGCCAACTGAGCACTCTGGTCAATTTCACCTCCCGACCTCTTGTCACTTTCATTTTCTGCCAGAAGGCAGTGAGTGACTCTGATGAGAATCTTCCAGGCAGGGAGCCAGAGCCAGATGCTGCTCACCTGCATCCTCTGCCTCTCCGGTTCTCAGCATCCCCATCTGTACCAAGCTTACTTCCAGTTCCCTAATTCGTCACATGAAGAGTTTTTGACAATGTTGGGTTTTTTCCTATTTTTTTTTTCTTTTTTTCTCATGTAGATAATAGCAACCAAAACTGCAATCACAATTTTTCAACAGAAAACCCTGCAGATTTTTTTTCCTTTGGAGAGTTTAGATTATTTTTTTTTTTTCTGAATGGATTGTTCTCTGCTTGAAAATCATTCTGCCATAAAATTGGCTATCAGTTCAGTTCCTTTTTTTCCTCCTCCAGTGCCTAAAAAGGAGCTTAGCTGACTCCAGAATATGCAGGAATGATGCTTCCTAATGTACTCAGCATGGCTGCTTGTGTTGGAAATGAGATGAAAGCACTTGAATAATTTTCCTTTTCAAATGGCAGGCTAATTAACATATAGATCAGCTGGCTAGCACTTCCATGAAATATGTACAGTACTTGTTATTAAAATACAAGCACTCTTTGAACTTCAGCAGTCACTTGAAAATTTTAATCTTCCAATTCTGCCTTTGTTTGTAATAGTTTAGATAAGAAATTGGACAGCCAGGATACTAAATCTAAGGGATAATTTGGACACTCTTAATGTCGTGGTTGTGCCTCTATTTGTTTAACAGCATATATTATGCATATATTATGCATAAGAATCCCAGTTCAAGAATTTATCTAAATTGAATGTGTTCTAGCAGATGACAGCCAGAGGATTTCTTTCAGAATTAGTGTGTGTCTTTTCAGGCAGAGGGACTTATCCCCAGGTCCCATGAATTCAGCTACAATAACTTTCACTGTCTCTTGGCAGCAATGGTGCCTTCTGCTGAGAAGAGCCAATCAACTGGAATATGCTTTTGTTGCTGGAGCTGCATGAGATTGGATCATGGTGCATGAAAATTGGGAAAAACCTGAGGGTAGGGTTGCTACTCCCAGACCTGTACATATATATCCCAGACCTGGATATAAAAGACAGGGTGAGTTTAATGCTTGATTAATGATGGGTGAGACAGAAGCCACACAAGAAAATAGTTGTTTAATTCTAAAAGTGCCATACAGCAGGTAAGAGAAACAAGAACCTTGATTTTAATGCATTAAGTAGCCTGTCTCTTTAATAAAAAAATTCCTGTTATAAAATTACCTTCCTTGCTGAATATTTATGATTGTTCAATTTACTTCCAAATAAATATGTACAACAGATAAAATTATTGTAAAACTGAAAGATTGTTTTGCTTAAGCTCACTTTCTCTACATATTGTGATATAGTCTGTGGATAAAAAAAAAGATGTGAGTTGTTTTTATGGTTGGGTAGCTTTGGGTTGGGCTGCATCTTTTTGTACCTGGTTTCAACAATTTCAATAACTAAATTACATTGTGTTTGTGAGAAAAAAACCACAACACCTTCCCAACAAATTATTTCACTTTTTTTTATACATATATGAAAACAGTTAAGTAAAGGTAACTATTGGCAGTTTCAGTAGACATACTTCAATGCTCACCAGACTGATAAGGAATTTCATAGTGGTCTTTATTTGAAGTCTCTGGGATTTAGACATCTGGTAATATTGCTATATTGCACCATTTTGATTTTTTTTTCTTCAAGAATAAACTCGGTCTTGTTTTTTGAGCTGAATCTTTATCTCTAGGACCAGTTTTGTTCATAGTTTTCCACAGAGCATCACAGGGGAAAGTAATGAAAAAAATGACAGGTGAAAATCTAGAGGGACCATTCATTTTATAAGTCAGACTGGAACCTTAGTTTTAAACTTTCAAAACTCTTACAAGGGTTAAAATTCAGTCCATTTTTTTTAAGATTTCACTTTTCCAGATAAACACAAAATGACTACTAAAAATATCCTTGATGAATTTAGTCAAAACTTATTTAGGTTTTGACACTGAAAAGAGACTAAATTGAATAGCAATTTGTCTCTTGCTTCTGCAAGTCTTCTAGGAGGTATTCCAAAAGAATAATCAATATACAACAGATAGACACTAAATATACCCTGAATAGCTGGCTGTCTCTTATCCCTCAGGCTCACTCACTCTCAGTGCTGCCTGTGCATTGCTGGCAGCAAGAGGACCAGTGGAAGGGTTGCATGCACACTTACTGCTTTTCACTGGTCCCTCTGCAAATGCAGAAATCTCATTGTAATCAAGATGGTCAAGACATTCTCCATTTAATAAAATCCAAGATGGGGAAAATCCCGGGTGCCCCTTTCTTCTACGTAAAGTCACAAACACTATTTTATAGTTTTATTTAAGTAACCACAACTACTAAATCAAGTCAGAAAGTCTGGGAAAGATAGACCCAAGTACAGAGACCAAACATCCATGTACCTTCCTCCACTGACAGGTAAGAAAAAAAAAAAAAATCCATGACAAAAATTTGTTCTTCTCAAACCTAGACCTTGTATTTCCATTCCCTAGGTGCTGCCTTCAATTGAAAGAGTTAGATTCAAGCAAAGGACAGACATGAGAACTAAAGTTAAGCTCCTTTTTTAAACCTCCATCTGATGATTGTGAATCTCACTGTTAAAAATTCCATCTGTAGACTAAAGACACCTCACAACCAAGACAGGATATCATAGTACCAGCTTGACACACCCTGGTACTTTCACTGGAGGACAGCATTGCTCTAATTAAACACTAAATGAGGTTGAGTTGGTTTTTAACTGATTGGTAGAAAAATGCATTAATATAAATGATGCCAGATGAATTATGGTATTGTATAAAAGTTATCAAAAGCTGGCCATGAACCATATTAGGCTGGAAGATAGAGGTAGGTTCCAACTGCATGAAAAAAGGAGATCTGGAACAGAATGTCTATGGGAATTATGGGAAAGGGAGGATCTAATTAATTTTATGTGGAGCTTGAAGAATTTATGAGTTTGAATAGATTATATGGTTCCTTGAGTTGGCAAGGAGTCTGTTCAGCAACCCATGAAATAAATCCTTGATACATGCTTCTCTGTCATCAGCTGAACCATTTATATTCACCAGGTTCTGACTTCAGTTGAGTATCTATTATTGTGATGAAGGATTAGTTTGGATCAACACTTTTTGTGATGTTACTTTTAACTTTTCAAAAACATGGTAGACCTTGTGCGTGTGTTGCAAATGAAATATAAAGACCTGACTTGTATTAATTATTCTGCATTATTATTATTTTATTAGCAACATTCTTTGAAGCTGTTGCACACCAAAACACTATCTCAGCACTTTTTGGTGACCTATTTGTACAGAATTTCAGTACTAGCCTAAAGGATATCAGTCGTGTACTACAGTAAGAATGATGGCAAAGACACTGATTAAACAGCACCTTCCTCCTCAGCTTTATAGTTCTATTTTTAGTAAATCTTTATAGCCAGTGGGAAGATAAAGATTAGCTTGAGCAAATGTTCAGTGGTGCTCTGCTTTCCACCCTCAGACAAGGGTTATGACTAAATCCCTGAGTATTTAGGTAAGAGCTCACAGAATACATTGGCAAGTTGCAGTGGATTGAGCTCTGGCAGTCTGACACTTAGCTCTTGATGCCTTGTTTTTACAAGATAGTTATGGCTGGAGACGCTTTTCACTAAGTAGTTTTAAGTGAATTTAACCAGAAGTTTAGAGGACCATAATTTAGCTGAAGAACTTTTTGAGTGTCTTGCCTTCAGAACACCACATTTATGAGTTCTCCTGTCAGCACTGCTTGGGGCTGACAACTTAGGAATTAAAAAGTACTTAACCTGTATGTGTTAATAAAGAAACCTCAAATGAAGTTTATCACTCTTCTCTGGAATGGGGAGTGAGAGAGAGAGACAGAGATCTGTTTTAGCAGAAGGCTTCCCTGTGGTATCAAGTAATCTACCTGTCCTGAGCGTCATAAATCTCTCTTAAAAGGAGAGAGACTTAAAAATAATTGTATGACTTCGAAAACAATGTCAGACAGTCATAACAGAAAGCGCTACATAGTATAGTTACAGCTGATGCTGCTAGGAAGTTTTTTTTTTTTTCATGTGATTATTTTCTGTGCATCTGCATTTGTTCTCTCACATTCATATTTCATAAATGCTAAGCAGTGAGACAAATTTTCATAATGTTTTTCCTTTAAATTAAGGAGATACAATATAAAGACCAACTAGACTTCCTCTCCCACAGTATTTTTTCAGTAACCTTCTATGGTGGTGTCTGGAATCACCGGTCCAAATAGAAAGTTTGTATCCTTTGGTTTGGAGGGTCTGAACCTCAGGCTGAAGCGTAGATCGGCGTGGAAGAAGAAAGAGTGACTCTCACGTGGGTTGATGGTAGATGTTTATTGCTCCAGAGAGAGAGCAGGAGAGTCTCTCTGGGGTTCAGGTTTCAGCTTTTGTATCAGGAGCATGGGGAGGGGCAAGGGTAAGCCATAACCAATACCAGGTAAGGAGGGAGTGACCAAGACAGAAGGACAATACACAGGAAATCTGATACATGATACAGGGTTGAGATACTACAGGCTTTGCCATTCATGTTAGCCCTTCCCACCCAGAATGTTTCAGGTTTCTGGACAGTGACACAGAATGGTTGGCACACCCACCACCAGGGAAAAACCAAAAGGGTCAGTATGGCAGGGGTAATTTAGACTGCACTATTATTAATTAAATGCACCGCAACAACCTTCCTTCTAGATAATAATTTCATAATCTGTATTAGATAAAAACTGTTTAAGATTTTAATTCCTGTCTAAAGACACCTGGATTTCACAATAATATCCTGAATTGCTATCACAGTAATGGTAGGTTTAGCTGCACCAGCTGATGTTAATATTTGCATTATCCTCTGTTGAGGGCCACTATCCTGTTACTAGGGAGAGCTAATTGGAGTATAAAAACCCTTCTCACCTTTCATGAAAACCAATTAATCCTTTGTTTGTTGTGATTGCTTTATGAACCCAGCTGTAGGGTGTGAAGGCTGAGAAAAGAGCATGTTTCATTTAACCAACAAAGAGACCTTTTAAAAAAGCAGAAGTGAACGAGGTTGCTTAAACATTTTTCCTTGTTAGCCACCTTCAATTTGAATTTCCTGCACTGATGTACAAAACCCAAGGTGTCTCCTGCTGAAACTTTTCTATGTATTCCATACAGTTAAATTTGGGCTAGAACCAAGATTTTAAACCCCTAGGGGTCCTCTACAACTAGATTATCAAATCAAACTTTTTTCTTCACTCTCTTTTCTTCTGCTTCTGACTAAGTCTTCATGTGGGGGGATAATCAGAGTTTTCCTCCGCCCAAAATCTAAAGTAATGAATAGTAGGATATTGGTGTGCACCTTGCTGATATGATAACCATCAAGAATCCTGGGGTGCAGATTTTGTTTTTTCTTCTCTAAAGGCATTTCTCCTCCTGGAGATAGTAAATTATGACTTCAATAGGCACAATCACTATCCCAATTACACGTGTCCAGGAGTTCTTATAATGGATTCTGTTTAGCCAGACTTTCATTATATATAGCCCTTTTTATTCTCTACAATAACACTTAGATTCTGGGGTGTTGGGAGCTTGGAAATACCCAGAGAAAATGGAAAATAATTAAGCATTCTGTAGCCTTCTATTTTTATTTTGTTTCAAAATTACTTGGAGATGTTTGGAACCTTTAATTCTCCTGCTAAAAACTGGCAGTCCACTGTTTATATTACAAATTGGAATGAGAAGGGAACATGCTCACCCTGGATGCCATCATTAAACCACGTCAGGGCCAATACCAAAAGTTATGCATGTTTAAAAATGTAAATGTTCCAAATATACATGTACACATGGATACATGTACACATAGATTTTTTAAAATTCTCTACCCAGAAAAGGTTATTCTGCCCCCACTTAACTTGCAAGATTTCCAGTCTGAGTCTCCACATGTGCTTAGATATTTTTTCTTCAGTTTGAATTATCTTATTCCTTATTTTTCTATACACCATTCATGATCGTCCTTTGTAGATGTTTGACATTCTTATTGATCTCTCTATTCTCCTTTCTTTCCCTCTGGATATTTACTGTCTGCTCCTTTTAACAGCCTCTTTTTTGAGTATAACGTAAGCACATTTGTTCTTGACTTCAAGTCATTGTCTCTTTACACAATTGAAATGAAGTGAAATAAGTTCTCCCAAACCTTGTATTACTTGTATTTCTTGTTAGTTATGACTCCTTCAAGTTAGTGAACAAGCCTTGAATTTGACCTAAATATTTTTCAACTGACATTGTCTTAACATAAGTAGTCTTTGACTGGTACTAAGAAAAATAAAGGAATAAAGAGCTGATTCTGATTCAGTTGTGAATGTTTCTTGGAAGGGGGTAGGAATTATGCTCCTGTAGAGAAGATGGTTCTGAACAAGTGAAAAAAATCTATTTTTTTATCTGGTATTTTTGTGTTCCTTTCTTATACCCTTACCAGTAATGTCTGAGTTCATAATTCTAAAACAAAAAAAATTTAAAATTATACTGTGTGAGGAAATCACTTTTCTTAGTTTTCTGTAATTTCTATATTTACAAGTATCATCACCATTCTTTTACTTGAAAGAGAATGTTTTTACACATATCACTTGAAATTGTTCATTTGAGATTTATATTTCAGAAACAAGAATGTGTCAAACAGATATAAAGAAATATGAAGTGGTTAAACTTGGGTTACTAGTACAAGAATCCTTTAATATTTGCCTATATGTTACTTCAAAGGAAACCTTATACCAATTCCATCATACAATTTTATTATTCATTATCTCACTCTCAAAGCTTCATATACTTATGCCTAATTAATTTCTCTCAGCTGTTAATTACTTTGAGTACAGATGACACTTACTCAGTCTCTTTTATCCATAGTTTTCATCATCTCTTTCAGCTCTCCGAGATTTCTCCTCAATACTTACAGACTTATCTAAAAATGCACAACTGAAATCATCCATACTGTTAAATCGACCTCAGAGGATCCCCAGAAAATTCCACCCCAAACATTAAACTATATTTTTCAATGCATTTTCCTAAGCTTGAATTGAAAGTGATGGATTTGTTTCTTCCCTATGATACTGCTCTGACATCAAAAAACACAGGATCACAGAGAGGGTAAGGCTGGAAGGGGCCACAGAGGGTCAGGTCTGTCAGGGTCACCCCAGAGCACATGGAACAGGATTGTGTCTAGACTGTACTTGAATATCTCCTGCAAGGGACACTTCACACCCTCTCTGGGCAACCTGTTCCAGTGCTGGGTCCCCTGCACAGGAAAGTTCTTCTTCGTGTTCAAGGGAAAATAAAGATCTCCTAACAAAGACTTAATAAAGCTCATTTATTCTCCTTATTTTCCAGACATGGATTTTGACACTTAATAATCACTGAAACTCCTAGTAGGGCACCAGGTTGAGTCACCATCCCTGGAGGCATTTAACAGACTGTGGATGCAGTGCTTAGGAACAGGGTTTAGTGGTGGGCTTTGCCATGCTGGGTTAATGGCTGGACTCAATGATCTTGGAGAGCCTTTGTGACCTAAATTATTCTGTGATTTCATGACTGAGACTTCCATCAATGTTCACAATGCAAATTTGGGAAGTAACTGGGGCATGTGTGGATGCTCAAAGTAAGTCCTTTCCAGAAAAGGCATTTCTGCCTTTAGCCAGGGGAGTTTGGATGTCATCGTGATATGGCTGATATCACAACAAAGGGTACTGGGCATTGATTAAAGATATTCTTGAGTAACTACCTACTGTTGAAATCCAGGCTGCCATCTCCTCATGTTTATCAGTATCTAAGTTTCCCTGCCTGGAGAGACAAGTCTAGGCAGGTTCCTTTTTGTCATCATCATAACTGGTACACCTGGTCAGTCAATCCACCAGCAAAATCAGAAGAACTATGACCAGTTAAAATCCTTTCCCCAGCCCCAAGGGAGCAAAGGACAGCAGCTCCCTTAGATTTGCAACACAATCAAGAAAATTGCACCAAAAGGAACTGACAGCAGGTGGAAAAATGTATTTTCCTGACTGGGAGATTGTACTGTGGACAGAGCTGCAAAACAGATGGGAGCTTCTCTGACCTTGCCTGCTCCAGATTTATCACTGGACATGTTTAATTAAAAACATATCAGATTAAGTCATTTTGTTATATGGGAAAATGTTGGAGTCCCTCAGGTGCAATCCCTGTTGGAAGAAACACAACAAGGACAAGATTTTTCATTGCAGCAACAGAAATCAGCTGCAAAAATAGTTTAAAGCCCAACCTGCTGGGGAATTGGACAGAAGTGAGATAAGCAAGTGCATTGGCTTGTGCTCTTTTATTGCTTTGGTCAGGGAGAAGACAGAGTAACTTACAATAGGTGTGAAACACCCAGTTGAGACAAATTATGTTCATGTCACTCCTTTATTTCCCTGTTTTCCCTTATAGCTTATGTTTCTCTTGTATCAACCACAGTTCCCACTTAATTTTCTCTCTCTGGGACTGGCTGAATCTCAAATAAATTAACAGCCACATAGGAGGAAATTTTTGTAAACTGGGAGCTAAAAATAATAAGATATTAAGAAACAAATCCATGTTACAATAAATGCACCACAATATGTTTATCAAGAACACCAATTCCTCTTGAGACATTTAAATGAATTTTAATTCAATCTTTAGAAATGAAGACTTATTCACTTAATCTGAGACTGGATAGTTTATTGCAAATTGCTATTAATGGATGCTAATATTAAAATCTACCATGTGTAAATTTCCCTTTAAATTCTTGTAAAAGGGGTGCAGACCTCATGGTTAAGGCTCTGTGTGTGTATTTGTTCACGCCCAGACAGACTTTGAACATGTATGTAGGTATGTGTTTATGCTTGGTTCTCTGGAGGTTGCTAATTTATGAAGGCCTTAGAAGTCCATGTCCAAATACTCCTTCTCTGGGCAGGCCACAATCAAAAACATGAAAGTACTTTAAAACAGTTCTTTTGCCACAAAGATTTACTAATAGAAAAAAACCTGTGGACTTTAAGCTACAGCTGACAGACAGGAGCTGTTGGAGTAATGCTTGAATAAGATAATCATAGATATTAAAGACATCTCTATCTTTCCCAATATATTAGCAAGCAAACAAACAAACAAGCCCACAAATGCATGAATAGTGGAAGTTACAAATTCCATGCAAAAGTCCATGGTAGAACTGCAACCAATGGAAAGAGGAATCCGCTATTGCAATTTCCTAACTGAGCACCCTGAGCATCTGGAGATCAGAAGTAATCTCATTTTTTAACAAATTCAGTTACTATTCTAATTGCAGCTCCTTCCTCAAATGAAATGTTGATGCCAATAATTCAGGGATATTGAGCCCACATAAAGTTCTAATGATGCCTTCAAAAAACCTTATACTTACACTGGAAAATATGCCCTGGGTTTTTTGGTATCTGAAATAGTCTTCAATTATCAAAGAAGCTCACAGAATACATTAGAATGAGACTCCAGAGATCATTAATATTAAACATGAAATGCCTGTGAAGATGGCATCAAGGATCTGATGTGAACTGACAAAAGCAAATGAATTTCAAGTTAAGCTTGCTACCTTGTCCTTAATTCACTTTGGGGCGTCTACCAGTGGTGTCAGAATTGATGTAAAGTGGCATGAATGTTTAGGATGCCCATTGGTGTATTGGCAGAGGGCAGTATCTGTGGGCTGTTCCCTTAGTCTTGTGGAGGACTGCTCTGGTTTCCACAGATTTAATTCATATTCTTGAATGTTATGAAGTCTCAAGTATTTTCTTAAAGGTCAGTTCAAGCAATTAAAAGCATGGGCTGCCTAGGACAGCTTTCTTTTTTTAATTAAATTATAATCATCTACCTCTTAATTTTTAATTCAATTTTCCAGGTTTGGGTATCTTCATATTTTCAGCTCCTATTTTTAATTGGAAATTATGTTCTACTGTTCCTCTTTCCCCCAGAAAATTTATTTCTAAGGCTGAGGTGTTATTTTTAAGTACTCAATTAACATTTGAACATTTGTCTTTCAATTACTGTCTTTCAATTTCACAATTTGGTCTGGAGAACACGAATTAATGTCCTCAGGCAGACATTAACAACAGACTCAGGGCTGGTTTTAAAACTCCCCCATACACAGAATGCTTAAGGAGCAGGTCAGCTTATATTTTCTTCATCAGCAGAGATGGTTAAAGACATCTTCTACTCCCAGCCTCTTCTTTTTTATTTGGCCAACACTTTAATTTAGTTATGTGATGCAACTGGTTATTTTCTCTGGTGAATTACAGAACTTCATTGAACTCAAACACTTCCTAAATACTTTCTCCTTTTCCATAATGGAGGGGGTTTTGGTGGTGTACTGTTGGTGTCCACCTAGAGCACAAAGTGAGAAGGAAGGAGCTGAGTTGTGGAGGAGACAAAATTTTCCCACAGAAAGTCACCAAGCATCACTTTGATGCAAAAGCAAGTCTTTCATGTCAAAGAACTGTAAATGTGAAAGGTACAGACACCTGAGAGTGGTGATGCACTGCAACGCAGCCTCACCGTGTCAACTGCTGGCATGATAATATAATAGCCTCCCTCAATAAAGCAGTCAAGCAAATTTAAATTAAATTAGAAAAATCACCTCAGGAGGGGAAGGGAAAAGAGGGTGGGGACTACCAAGTGCCAGATATGAGTATGTGGCAAATTAAAAGACTTAACACGATGAATCCCTGTGCAAATGGGCTTTTATATTGGAATCACTGTCAGTCTCTCAGTTTTAACAGTGCTGCCAAGTCCTGCCATCTGAAAACATAAAAGGAATTATCTGCTGCGTTTGGTCCAGATTAAGCTCCCTCCTCCTTGCTTCATGGACCACATACAAACCTTTTTGGAGACCAACTGACATCAGTAATTAGAGCCTCCTTTGCAAGAACACACTGACAGGTACCTCAGGCAGTTCCAAGTCTTTCCGTTCAGATTTATGCACCCTCTGTCCTGAAAAAGCCTCAGTCCAACCTTCCCTCAACCTACCCAGAGGGCAGAGCATCTCTGGAGTTTTACTCAAAAAGTTGGGAGCTAAATTTTTTTTTTTCAAATAGGTAAAATGCAGCTACAAACAGAAACATAAAAAATAAACCTCCAAGTTCATCACTGGCTTCCAAAGGCCTGAAGTACCATGGAAGTGAATTAGAGTCACACTTAAACGTGTTAAAAATGCAAATCCCAAAGTTTAAACTAGGCAAAGTATTACAGAAAACATATGATTTTTAGAGCTCTCTCTGTCTTCACAGTAAGAGCCTCACATTAGTCTTTTATAATAAATCATTAAATCAAGTTATCTCTTCACAGCATTCCACAAAGCCTATGTCAAGAACAGGGGCTCAGGAGTCATAAGTAGTTGAAAATATGTGTCTGTTTGGGTTTCTGGGCATGCCTGAGCAGTCAGGCAGATCTCTGCTGCTCCTTCTACACACTGAGAATTGTGTCATCCTTGACTGATGACTACTAATCCCTATTAGCAGAAGCATACCAAGGAACGGATGCTAGATGCTATGGTTAGCTCAGATTAAATACTTGTTGGCTGGATTATTTAATTGGTAATGAAAAATAATGGGAAAAGCATGTGGATACTCAAAACCATCTCATATGGCTGTTTAGGTGCCTAAACAGTCTCCTCAATGGCTCCTTTCCACATATTTCACCTCCCGCTGAAAACAAGACCCTCTAGAGGCACCTTCATGTACAAACACAGAGAAAAAAAATCTTTAGGCAGAGAAGGTCATGACCCACTCATGGGGAAGCTCACAAAATTTCAGAATCCGTACATATTCTATCTCTTTTCACTGTAATTTTTCATCAACTTCTTTTTTTTTTTCCTTTTTCTTTTCCCTCCCAGGAGAGAACTTGTATAGGAAGAGGAACCAGACCTTCTGCATGGTGTTAAATATTTCACCCCGGCTCTGCCTTCTGCATTTTGTTTCAGGTAGGCTTCCAGCTGAAGAGAACCACCTTTTCTGATATCTCCCTTGTGTCCTGCCTTGCTGTATAAACTAGGGATTTCACTGCATTTGGAATTCAGTATTCAGACATGGAAAAAATTGAGGGTTTTCTGACAAGCCATTTTGAGTGAAAACCTCCTGCAGCACAGAAGCAGCACAATAAATGCAGAGATTACTCATGTAACTTCTGAAATTCTTTTCATTGGCCCCAGTGGGCTAGAAATGCTTCTCTCAATTGAAACCATTACTAATGAGTTTGAATTCTATGGCTGAGGTGGGGCCCTTGGGTAGTGATAATGACTTTTACTAGACCATTTTGAACAAGTGAGAAATATGCAAATTGCAAACCTTTTTTTCCCAATGTAAGCTTGGTCTTCTGTCTTTAGGGTTAATGATGACTCCAATACTTTCAGGAAAATTTAGAATGAAGTGTAGTGAAAGAAACAGGCTATTACTTATTCAAATGCCAATAATTTTGGAGGGATTTCAAATGTGTACACTTAAAATCTATTACCCTGAGAAGAAAATCATACTGGTGCACAAACTCCCCAGCTCCATGATGATCAAGTAATTCTCTAAAAATCGTTTCATGACCTCTTCTTGCTATTGTTGCTGCAGATTAAAAGTACATCTCTTTCATCTCGAGACTGCAGAGACTGAAGGTTTTCTGCCTAAAAAAGACACCCAAGAAGCTGCTCAGCTCTCAGACTCACAGTGGCTCCCAAGTCCCTCACAGTTCAGCCATAAATGAGTTTGTATCTGGAGATTAAATTCTTACATATTTAAAGAAGTGAAAGACAAGGGGATTGTCCAACACAAGCTGTAGAACTAAAGATAGCTTAGGGTCTTTTAGCCTCATCTGATCTCATGCAGGATTCATTTGCCTTAATTTTGAATATATGTGAGTTAAATATATAACCTAATACATATTCTTAGGTTCTCATTATATTCAATGAAGAAAAAATGCAGCACATATACAGAATGATTTATTTGCCCTAGGATGGGATGACTCATTCCTCAGAAATACTTCTAAGTATTTCTCTCCTCTGACTATAGATAAATGATTAAATTAGATCAGATATCTATTTTTAGATAAAGTTAGGGCAGGTCGATCATATTCTAAAGCAAAAATTCCCAGACAGTTTTCCATTAAACCTGAGGACATTGCCCTCATACACGGGAATGTTTTGAATGCCTCTCAAGCTTTCACCATTAAATTAATTTAATTTGTTTTGTCGTAAACATCTAGACCCCATAGTGGTAAAGAAAGAAAGTATGTAAGCAGTTATCCAAAATGGAGAGCAATTTGCTATATACAGAGAAGATGTGTCACATCTCTGTAGAGTAACAGGATGAATCAGAGCCCCCTCAGTTCTCTTCCCTTTGGGAAATACCCTACAGTCTCTGTTGAACCTGATGTAGTGAAGATAAGCACATTCTAATTGCCTCCTCTTCCCAATCACCACTGCATGGATTATGATCAGGAATATCTTGGTCTTGATGAAGTTAAAAATGTCGGTTGTTGGTGTTTTCAAGGTGGAGAAAAGAGGCTGCTAAAAATAAATACATAATCAAAGGATAAGTAGATTAATAAAGACATTACACGTCTTATGACCATGTTGAGGGGAACAGTGGCAAGAAGGGACAAGAAAATAACATCAAATGAATCCTCATTTCTGGACTCAAAACAGGTTGTGAGTTCACACTTTTCTATCACCATTCACCAGTTTTTAATTCATGTAGGTACCCATGAATGACAGCAGTGTGTGCTTAACATTGGTCAGTATAAAAATATGTGGAAATATGAAAATTATTTCTGACTAGAGATAAATAATAATGCCCTGAATGTCTCAGAAGAGAGCTTCACAACAAACAGGATAATAGATTCTGCCCCACCTCTGAGACCAGGCAATAGCTCAAGGAGTTACTTACATTTCTTTTTTCACGTTTTGAATAATTTTTCATTTTATTCAGATCTTCTCTTCTCTTCTCTTCTCTTCTCTTCTCTTCTCTTCTCTTCTCTTCTCTTCTCTTCTCTTCTCTCTCCTTCTTTTTTCCTATTTTTGTCCTCATCCTTTCTTCAGTGTGAAAGTTTTTTAAAAAAAATTATGGGAAAATTTTAACTGCTAAGCCCTTGTTTTTAGCAGCACAACTTTAGGAATGAAATATCAATCGTTGCTTAGTAATATCAAAGAGTGAATTATTTATTTAATTACAGCTGTAGTTTCATCCCCAAAACACTAATGTTTCATGAGTACATTCATAACATTATCTGTATTCCTTCCAAGAAAAAGCTGCACCATATCTTAATGATTCATAACAGCACTCTTCCAGTGAGGTATATGATCATATTGGCTTTAGGCATAACAAATAGTCTCAGCAAACCTTTCCTCAGAAATAAGAATGGTCTTGTGTTTTGAGACAAATGATCATGATCTGAGACATCTGTGTTCGTTTCTCTCCTACTGCCTGTGGCAATTTTTTGAGAGACATTTTAAATGGTAACTAAGGGTAGGATTCATCTGAAACAACTTTGACCATTTAAAATTGGATACCAAATTTAATATACTGTCCATGCAAAATATATCTATAGTCAATGGAAAGATAGAAGCATGTCTAAGAACCTAGATAATTCATCACAGCAGTCTTAGAATAGACTAAAAAAAAATTAAAAAATAAAAAAAATTCAAGAGTATTTCTCTCTCTTTCTCTTTCTCTTGGCTGTACAGGGAATTTAAGCTGCAGATCTCATTCCTGAAAGACAAAATTAGTAAAAAACATATCCATTCTTTGGGAGGTGCCAAAGGACGTGTGTACACTTAATGCACATACACCTACAGAAATCAGTGAGGACTGAAAAACATAAATAATTTTAGGTATCTGCATCTCTCTTTTTCTATAGTTCAGTTTCTCATCTAAAAAAAAAAAATAACAGACTCATATCCTCTCAGGGTAGTGACCACAAAGCTATTAAGGATGATAAGACCCTTTAGCATAAGTAGATTGAAGGTTCAAGTTATATTCAAAGCCAGGTTCTCTGAAACCAAGGCCATCTCTAAACCCAGGAGAAATAACCATAAGTGCAAGTTCACTTATGCTTTGGCCATAATCTACATGGCTTAAAAATGTGGAAAAATCCCAAGAAAAATCATGTCATGGCCCTGAGGCTATCAAGCAGTTTGGCAGTGTTAAGCATGACTGAAGTAAGTATTTAGGATTATTATTACAGCTGACACACTGCATCTTTTGCCAGATATATAAGACCAGCTATGTAAGTAGGACATAAGGTTAAAGCACTTGACTAGTGGTTAACAAATCAGAGCTTTGACACTGTTGAGCTTTGACACTGATTCCATGTCAGCCCTGTGTTATTTCCCATCTCTGGAAGGTTAGTCTCTGCCCTTGAATATAGTGCCAAAGCACAGAGAAAAATCCCATATGTGCAAAGGGGCCATGGTAGAGTTCTTGCTTTTGTCTAGTTAATGTAAAGTAAGTTAAATACAGCATAGGTTTTGCTGGTTTTTCATGATGTGTTCATTAAGCCTGGCCATATACTTGAAGATTATTTTGAAAGACCAATAGGCAGAAGGGATCAATCCATTAATGCATTACACGAAACCAGATATCATGGAAGAAACCTAAATTAATATCTAAGGAATCACTGGCTGATGAGTAATCATTTGGATAAGGATTGTAGTGGGCGCTGAGAACCCACGTATTTCTTGCTAAATATCATTTGCAACATTTCCTTTGTTTTGACAAAGGGAAGGTGATTAAATCTCTCCTGAAGCAGAAAAGGTTATAAACCAGCTCCCATTAAGGTTCAGTTCTGTGCCTCAGTAATTTGTCCTTTGTTCAAATTGAACCAAGATGAGTACTTTTTGCCTAGTTAGATTGCAAGTCCTTTACAGTGTTCTTAGCAATATTTTGTTCCTTTATGTGTTGCTGTAATACAAATAGATACAATATTAACCAATAATAATGCTTTGATTCCCCTGGCTAATTCTCTTGATCATGTTCCATATGTGAAAAGAAAAATAAAACGATCTCAGAAACAATAAAAAATAATGGAAGGGTATTCATCTTGTGGCTATTCAATATCTCTTTATTCCTCTTATGTAAGTAACTGTTAAATTAAATGACACTGAGATTATCAGTTGAAAAGGAACCTGAATGGCTTTGTAGTTCAAAAACAGGATAATATTTCTCCTTTAAAAAGTATCACAGCCTAATGCTATCTATATGAAACAAGGGACTGTATTTATAATACAGCAATGTAGCATAAGTTAAAGGATGAAACACCTCCTCGTTGATAAAAATGTAAATTGCATATGCTGATTCTTTGCTTACAGAAAGTTTCAATCTGTTTTTACACAGGAACACATTTTGGTTGCTAAGAGGTGGTATGCTCATGGAAGAAGCCTTGTGCTGCAGAAGCTCTGCTGAAAACAACACTCACAACCCCTGCTGGCTCACCATCAAACAATGTCCAAAAGATGGTTCCACAATGACTGAAAACAAGGATTTTCCTATGTATTTGAGTTTCAGTTCCATCAGTGTAGCACCATCTTAGGCAGTCTTAAATTGTCCCAGGTTTTCTGCCAGCAAATATTAGAAGACAAACAAACAAAACTCTACCTGATTTTCACCTTCACATTAGCAAAGTCTATTGAGCACTTGATTTTGTGCACAGTCTTTCAGCTTAGACAGCACTGTTCCCTGATGATTACTGCCATTCACCATCCTTGGGCTTGCAAGACAGGATCAGAGCTGGTTTGATCCTTTCCTGACACAGACATGCTCTGTATCTGCTCTAATTTGAGGTCACAGACTAGGTACTGAAACAGTGAAGGACATGTTTCAGAGTGAGTGTCTGCTCTGGAGGGATCCCCCAGCAATTTCTTTACTTCAAGAAGCCCATATGAGTCAGAAAAATCAGAACCTCAATATATTATTATAGTAGGTTCAACAGGCCTAGAAACAGTCTCAGACATAGGAGCTCATAGGAGAGAAAGCCAATTTCTTTACTGCTAGATTCTTTTAATCACTAAAATGAGGGCGGTGATTGTGCCCCAGTATTCTCCTCTCAGGTGACTTCACGTGGAGTGTTTCATCCAGTTCTGGGGCCCCAGCACAGAAAGAACAGACATCTCTTGCACTGAGTGCAGGGGAAGCCACCAAGCTGATTAGAGGGATGGAGCACCTCTCCTTTGAGGAAAGGTCAAAAGAATTGCCATTGTTCAACCAGGAAAAGAGAAGGCCTAACTGGGTGACCTAACTGCAGCCTTAACTGAAGGAACTGAAGGAACCTACAAGGAGGATGGAAAGGGATCTCTCAGAGGAGCACAGAGTTACAGGGCAAGGGGAAATCACTTCAGACTGTCAGAGAGTAGCTTCAGATTAGATATTAGGAAGAAATTCTTTACTGTGAGGGTGGTGAAGCACTGGAACAGATTGTTCAAAGAAATGGTGGACATGCCATCCCTGGAAGTGTTCCAGGCCAGGCTGGATGGAGCTCTAAGCAACCTGGTCTAGTGGAAGGTTTCTCAGCCCATGTCGGGGGATTGGAACTGAGTGATCTTTATGGTCCCTTCCATAATCCAAGATGTTCTATGATTCTATGATTCCGTGGGATTGACCACTGGACCTTCTTATCTCCAGCCATATCTGTGTGAAATTCCAAAATCACTGCTAATGTTAAATCAGATTAAATTATTAGTCCTGCCCTCAGATTGCACTTCTGCTTGCTCTGAGGAAATTTCCATTTCTTTTGTGTATTTTTAACAACTGATTAATTAAACATCTCTAAAAACACAGTTAAGCAATCCCTCCTGTACTTAAGTAACCATTCCAATACTATTAATAATATGCATGTACATAGCTAATTTACACATTATGTCTTCCTAGTTACCCTTTTCCACCAAAAGGTCTTCATAAATACAGCTTTTGATCTCCAAAAAAACCTCATCTTTTCAAGAAAGAGCTCATTAGTCACAAATGTAGAAAAAGTAACAAAAGCCCAATTCCGTAAAGGTTAAAGCCCTTCTAGTTCGACTCTTCTTTTTTTATTTTCTTTTAATTAAGAAGCTGTTCTGATTCATCCATCAAATAAGCTTTTATCTTACAGTCCATAATGAATTAAGACATTACCTGGAAATTCCCTAACTGCAGCAGCCCATTTAAGCACTAACAAAAAA
>VXBN01005158.1:75758-97964 GCA_013397395.1 Sinosuthora webbiana | reverse complement strand
TTTTTTTTTTTTAAATGGGGTTCTGGTTTTATCCTAATATAGGTAAAAGAAATGTCTGAAATCTCAGCAGTGTATTTGTGTTAGAAAATTCCGGTCCTATCTCTGTATATATATATATACACCTGAAAGTGACTTACCGGATAAACCATTACACATCCCCACAAAGGGCTTCCAATTGACCAGGGGTCATTATAATATTGATTGAGGCTGTGGTTCAGGTGGACAGAGTATTGCTATGTCCTGCAGCTTTTTAGCATCCTCATCATAAAACCTTGTGGAAAGAGGCAAGGCAGTTAGTCCTTGACTACCTGTATGTATCCCTCTGACAGTATCAGGGGCAACACTTCTCCCTGAGGCCTATTCTTGATGTGTTTGGCAACATTTCAGTAGTAGAGCATATTAAACTGAAACTTCTTCAGGATCTGTGAAACTTGATCTGCTATATTCCCAGTGTGCCAGCAGCTGCTCATCCCACCACATCATCTATGATGTGAGCTAGCAGGCACTTAGGGTCTGGGATGCCAGAAAAAAGAGTGTTTGGTCCTCTTCCCTGGCTGAGAAGCCAACATGTTCCAATACACAAAGCAGCTGTGAAACTCAAGCTTATTTCTTTGGTCACATATTTTGAATCATTTTTTTACCAGACACACTCCTGCTCAAAACTGGGTGCTGTTTTTGGTGGAGTGGTCCAAGATGGAAGGCTGGCAAGTCAGAGAAGTTTGACTACTAGTCCATCTAAAGACTTGTTTTAATCACTGTTTATGTCAATATCTCTGTGAGACTGGAGATATTCAGCAAAACACCAAGTTTATAGTAGTTACACAGCAAAAAAACAGAGTGTAGAGATAAGCCAGGTAACAAAACATAACCTCTGTCTTCCTTTGTCACTGGGAAATGTTATATAATTAATCTGATTCTTTGCAATTGTGTCTTCATTATTAAAAAAAAAAAAAGTTTTTCTTTCTAACAAAAGTCAGGGAAGAAAGCAAACACTATAAATCACAAACCATTTATTTCATTCATTGATTATTGATGGTTCTAGATATGCTTTCAATGGTTTACATTGCTTCAAAGTTTTCCTATTTTACTGACAATGCAGATAAACCTGAATTAACGACAATCTGGAATGATTGACCTCTGGTAGTGGAGAAGAAAAAAATACAATAATGAGGTTGATGTGGGATTCAGTTGACCAAAGATATATGAACCTTGTAGATAACTAGGCCTAACTGAGTATTGGGTTCTCCTTTATAGTTAAAAGAAACAGACATGATTGGTACATTCAATCTCATGCTAAGGTAGACTTCCATAATAAATCTGATTAATTGTGGCCTTGACATACTTATTCCTCTTCTTTGACTTTAAAGGGAATTACCTAGCTCTAGTCTCAGCATTGTCTTATAGACACAGGAAGACAAATAAGTTAAACCCATTCCAGTTGTCTGGATATGATATCATAAAATAAGACTTCCATGAATTATTAATATCAACCTATAATTATAGGGAGTCAGAAAATTGTTTTATCTTGGCATAAACATCATTAGTACACATTGACCAATTTGAAAAAATATGCGATCATGTGATCAGACCTCATTCAGATTAAATTTATATTTCCCCATAGCACCATAGCATTAGGAACAGATGTTCATGCACACAGAACCATTATTCAGGTGGCACAGTAAACATTTTTGGTCTGGAATTTGCCAATAGTTATTAAAAATGGATTATGAGAAGAGAATATGTTCCTTGCAAGGAGTAGCAGTCATCACAACAAACCTTTGAGTGTTTGCAGCGCATTTTAGGCATCTAGAACCTCACCAGTGCTAACTGTGCCAGACTACCTTCATGTGGATAAAGAGTAACTTTAAAGGTGTCAGGGTCCGCAAGTATATGCGGGGAACCTGGTGGTTTGTTTTAGGGATCTCAAGGCACAAAAGACACAACGGGGGACAACTCAGTTTGCTCAATCAAAAATGCACCTTTATTTAGTGCCAACAAGTGCAATAGTGGGGATTTGAAGGGAAATAAAGGATAACGAGCAGAGAGAAAGAGGGGGTGGGTTACAGCTACCAACAGAGGGACGAAATCCTCGTGGTCTGAAGTCCTCGTGGTCTGGCCAATAGATCCGTCTTCTTCCGTGGGGTGATCACAAAGTCTGTGGTTAATTCAGGGGTCCTTATAGTCCTCTCCGAAGCGACAGGCAGTTGGCCAAACAGGTGGGGGTAAATAATTACAGTGTGTTTGTTTTGAGAACTCAGAACAGGTCGGTCGTCAGCAGGTACTGTGTCACCCAGAACAGGTCAGCAGGCGCAGTCACTTCACCGTGACTTGCCCATTGTTTCTGCTCAGGTTCTGATGTTCCAATATGTGTGCTGGGTTTTTCCATCGAACACACCTGCAGGCAGCACTTGGCCAACATCCCACCTTAGCCAGGCCAGAACTCCTGTGTTAAGATTTCAGAGTCCATTTTAGGGGTTTCAGTCTCTGTCCTTGACAATGGTCGTGAGGCAGATGAGGGATCATCGGACCGTCTCTTACAAAAGGGTTGGGTCATCTAAACCATTTCAGAGATGTGTCATGTAGAGGAGCAGGAGCACCTCTTTGGGCCATCATTCCAATTAAGCAGCAACAATTGGGAATTTGAAAGTCCTACATGTCCATTTCTTGTACATTGTAGTTCTGGAAGATGACGCCACATAGCAGTGTTCTTTGTACATTTTTGAGCAGCTTCTTTTATTTACCTCAAAACCCCCAAAAATTATAAAAGAGAAACATGACAGAAACATTTATTAAAAACAAACAAACACAACAGAAAATAAAACTACAATTCAAAGAAATTTAATGTATCTCACAGTGTTTTCCGATCTTTCTTCCTTGGGAACTTCCATATGTACTGATTATTTTGGCTATTCCCTTAAAAATAGCTGAAAATATATGTGTCAGTGAATTCCACTTGTACATTAAGATGAAAGTATTAAATATGATTTTTGTCTTAATCATTGCCTTAACTGTTTTTGTGGTTTTGCATATATGAAGTTGTGTGACAGAAAACAAGAAAAACAGGTAAGAAAATAAGAAAGAAAAAAGGAAAAGATGAATAATATTATCAATTTATTTTTTCAAAAGAGGAAGAAATCCTCACCGGGGTGGTGCAGAAGAGTCACTTTATACAGCCATTGCTAATACTGTTAGGTGTATTTAGTTCAATCAAAAAATTATCCTGTGTTACAGTAACAGGTTTAAATTGCCTTGATTAGAGGTGTGACATATTCAAGATGAAATCATGGAAACTTGAGTCTTGAACATTTAATGTTGTCACCGTGTATTCTGAATGTATTTCCATGCAGTCTATTTCCAGTGAAAAGAAAGGTCTGGGTTGCTTTTTATCTTTTTTTTTTGGGCACTCTTGGCACACAAATTAGACATGTGCAGGAACCTGCTGATTTGAGGTGGGAAATTTTACAGAAACAGAATGTTAAAGAAATAAATGAAATGACGCTAAGGAAAAAAAATTCACCCTGCAGGAGTTTATGTAAACATCCAAAAGCTCCTGTTAAGTTGCTGTACACCACTGGGAAATTGTATTGACTTCATAAATAAGAATGAAGGGTAGGTAAGAGTCTTTTATTTCTCTAAATGATAAAAGGTATATTATGGTATATTATTTAACACTGAGAGATTAATCTTTTTCTTCAGAAAGTCAAGGAAAGAAGACCAACTCAGAGTCCTATTCTATGATAAAACAGGAACAAATTCAATATTTCACTCTGACTTTACTGGTAAATTACCATTTATAAAATGTCGTTCAGCTGCAAACAGAAATCTGGGTGTTGTAACTGCCAGTCCAGTAAGAAAATAGTTTTAACAGAATCTATAAAGGATTTTTTATTCTTAGGGTGTAAATCCACCAGTTTATATACAGGTGGGGCTTTATTTTAAAAATAAACAACGCTGAAAAGCAGAAAACCTTTAATAAAACTACAATTTGTATTAGGGGGAAAAGAGGGGGATTTTAAAATGTTGACAACTCTAATGGATTTTACCACAAACAAACAATCAGACAAATAAACCTCCCCTGAATCTTTCTCCAGATATATAAAAAGGAACTAAACTACTGGGATTTAAATTGTATCCGTCACAGAATAATAATGTTGCTCATTACCCCTAGCTTCAGATATTCTCTATGGGGAAAAGTTAATTGAAAGTTTTCAGAAGTTTTGTTAGGTATTATCGCATTAAAGAAATTGTTCTGTCGTAGTGGGCTTTTTGACCATTTACAATTATACTCATTCAGCTTTTATCTGAGCATGGAATGTTCTTTCAGAGTTTCATTTGAAAACCAAAGGATTATATAAAAAGAATTTTTCTATTTTTGTATTATAATGATTTTCATCCAAGAATCCCCTGGCAGCTTAAAATATTTATTGAATAAGCCTGTCTGTCATATAGGCAAAGGTTCTGTCTTATAAATGAGTAAACTGAAGCAGACAGACTGAAAGGCAGAGGCAGACGCTGAGGTCTGAGCTCCAGACTGTCTTCAGCTAGAGCAGCATTGAGGCATGCTTATCATTGTAAGCATGTAATTAAGTCTTAGTACAGTTAATTCAGTTGCTTATGTTCTGATTGCACTGGAAATTCGTGCAAATGTTGCTTAACTGCTGTCTCAGTTTGAAGTAAGGAAGGTGGTACATAGACTGGGGGAGAATGTGGTAGATTCAGACCCCAGATAACCTGGCGCACTGTGGACTGCAGCAGCCAAGAGATTTCATTTCACTGCTCTCCAAAATTATAGTCATGGATGCACACAGAAAATTACCGCAGATTTTTCAGTTGAAGGTCCAAGTTCAGGATAAAGTCTGCAAGTTTTTCAGAGGTCAAGAGGCCTTAGAGGTAAGAAAGCAGGACCAATGAAATGACAAGATGAAAACTGAAAGATCATGATGTGCTTATAGACCCCTGGTGTAAAGATCCCAGCTCTCTCCCTAAGGACTGTGAAGATTTGAATGTTTCCTAAGTACCTTTTAAACTACTGACACACTTCCAGATGGTCCTCAAATTGTGTTATTGTTAAGATCCAAATGACCATATTTGCACTAGACTAGACGACATTAATAGCATATTTTATTTGGAAGGGACCTACAAGTATTTAGGATCATAGAAGCATTTAGATTGGAAAAGACCCTTAAAATCATCCAGTCCAGCTGTAAATCTAACACTAAGAAGTCCAGAGCTAAACCATGTTCCTAAGCACCACATCTACACATCTTTTAAACAGGATTTTGTGATTCTGTGTTCTCCAAAAATAGTGATCAGACACTTCCCCTGGGCAGTTCTTCCAGTGCTTGACAATCCTTTCAATTTCACTCCTTCCCAACTTGGTGCTGTCTTCAGACTTCATGTGTATGCCCTCCATCCCCTCATCCAGATCACTGATTAGGACATTTAAGAGAACTGTCCCCAGCCCTTAGTCCTGGGGAATACCACCTGTGACTGGCCACCAACTGAGCATCATCTGTGATTCTGTGATTCATCAGCACTCTCTGGGCCTGGCCATCCAGACTTTTATTTATTTGTTTGTTTGTTTGTTTGTTTGTTTTTGTTTTTTTGTTTTGTTTTGTTTTGTTTTGTTTTTTAACCAGAAAAAGGTACCTTCTTGTCCAACTGCAGCTGCATATTTAAATTATCTTGTCATGATAAAGCCAGAATGATGTTGGTCTCCATCACCTTTTCCATTGCTTTTTTTTGTTTCTTTTTCTCTTCACAAGTCCTAAAACTTTGAGGCCTTGTCTTTTGTGGCTAAGTATCATTTGTGCCTACTTCCTACACTATTTTTTTGCACATTTAGTTACAGAACTCCACCCTGACAATCAAGGATCTGATCTTATCTTTGTATTGATAAAGAAGGTGAAGGAAGAAAGGCAGAGATCCCAGCATGTGATCAAAATGTCACCTTCAGGGACACACCACATCATACTATTCATCGTTATATTCAAAGGTCCCTAAAATTGCTATTTCTTTACTTCTAGTTAGCAAATAAAAGCAGCCTGTGGAACAGAGGGCAAATGCTGTGGCATGGTTTTTATTGCCAGAGGGAAGCTCATTCTACCCAAAGCACCCAGTCTTGTCCATGCACATTGGTAGCAGGGATGTAGCTGGTACAGGTTTGTGCTGTGCTGGCTCGTGCTGTCCTGTGAGGAAGGTCAGGGCATTGGGAGAGCAGCTTTGTTGTCACAGGCAAAGCTGTGCCAGGGGATGTGCTGGATGATCATGTACAAAACCCACTTCCACACAATTGTGGTTCAGAGGCACATCTTTACCTTTCTGCATTCCTGCAACTGAATTTTGAGAGAGGAATAATGTTGGAATTCTAGAAACTTAGATTTAAGATTATAGTATATATAGTAATATGTGTGAGCTAAGATGGAGGATTCGGGGCGTTGTCTAAGTTCCTCTTCTTCACCTTCTTCTTCCTTCTTCTTCATGGGTTTAGATGGTTTTCTGTAACTGGGTGAAAGAGGTCGGCATTGCAGGCCTTGGGTGGTCATAATTGGGTCAAAACCATAAATAATAGAGATATCACCTTGGTGTTGGGTAATTATCACTTAAAAGACCTTGGAAAGAGTTAGAAGCACTCCATTTTACCTCTGTTTTCTAAAAGTTCATGGCTTGTGAGCCTGTAAATACTGTAAATAGATAAGATATAATAAACATTCCAAGTCCTAACTCGAACTTGACGTTTCCCCTGTATTCATCCTTACCTTGGCAGAGAGCAAAAGAAGATAAAGTCATCACAGGGTAAAGTTCAATTTTTAGACAAGTAAAAGACAATATGTAAATACTTACATTACTAAGTAGTGAACTGAAGAGGGAAAGAAGAGAAAGAGAGAGGAGGTACATCACCTGCCAGCTTGCGTGTGTTGAATATAAAACATTATCTGTGTCAGGGAAATTGAGAAGAGGAAATCAGAGTGGGTGTCCACTTAATGGTGTCTGGGGATATTCCAGATGCATTAAATTGAGTTATTGCATCCAAAAATACAGAGACAATGAGATAAATAACAGGAACTGAGATGAGTTTAACCAGTACATGTTTATCAGACAGCCTCAGATTTTAGGTGATTTTTGAGAAAGTTATGACAGATATGTTTTCCTGATTGCATTAAAGATGCAGAGATGCCTTTCAGTTCCATTTCTTAAATTAATTAGATTTACTGCTTTTCCAATTAGGTCATTGAGAAGCCTGTGAAAAGTTTAGTTTCCTGTGGTATTTTTTAAAAAATCTTTTAAATATATGACTCACTGGACAAGTTAAATGGTTTTTCATGTAACAACAGCCATAATCTAAATGCTTTGTCTGGAATCCCATCAATACTGTACAGTTGGCCAGTAAATGATTTTTGTTCCATTAAATTACATTTCTGTTTTCTTGGGCTGCCTCTTCAAATTTTCGTGACACTTCAATTCATTAAGCAGATGGAGATCCTGTGACTGAAATGTTTTGTTCAATAAGATGTAAGTTCATTCCCTGCAAACCAGGGTAATCCAGTGTGCTTAGAGGAGGGTGGTTTCACTTCAGCACCTTTCCTAATAACTGCTTGAATGCTCCTTTAGAGAAATCCATTTCTGGAAAATCATGCACCACTGATTAAACACCCTCATTTAACGCTGCCTTTCCCTTGGTAGATGCAAAGATGGTGAAACTGGAAAGTTGTTGATTATGATGATATTGGACAATTAATTATGCATTGTAATAACCTTTGACCCAGCAAATACTTCCTTTTCATTTAATCAGCTGAAATGAAAAGTGATCAAATAATTACATGTTCTTGTCTTCCAATCAAGCTGTAGGTAGAGATGTTGAGAGGAAATCAAGCAGAATCTTAAAGAAAGTAACAATAATGAAAAAGGTGCAGAAGAAGGAATGAACCTATTGAAAGTAATAATTAGATCTTTTTTTTTTCACTTACTTCAGCAGCATCTAGACAAATGAAGTCCTCCTGAGATGGGATCTGTACTCAGCTTCATGTCTGTGCCACTAGGACATGAGGAATTGTTCCTGACCTCAGTGTTCATACCTGGGTCAATAGCATCCATCATTTGTGAATAATTCTGGATCTTATCCTTCAGAGGCTGCTTATTTTGTCATTATTTCACACACGGGGAGGAAAGTATCTCATTAAACCATCTCTGCAACCCCACATTGGAAAAAAAAAAAAAAAAAAAAAAAAAAAAAAAAAAAAAAGATAAAAATGGGGTAAAAATATCAAGAATGCAGTGTGTTACATTAAATACCACACAAGAAGAATGCCTTTTATTGTATCCATCAGTCATTAGAAAGTCATTATCTTCTGAGAAATAACAGTATCAGCTCTAGACTTCAGTAATTTTTGGATCCTGGGAAGTGCTTTTTATCTTACTCTTCATGGAGCAAAACTATTGAGTTTAGTAAAATGCCAAAATTGAGATGAGGATTCTGTACGGTCTTGGAGGATGTTGTTGGATTTTTTTGTGTATAGTCCATAACGATGAGTCAGCCCTTCTCTAGGTAAACCAACTCTCTCAAGCTGAGGCTCTTGATCAGCAGGAACACGTGTCTTTAGCAGTGAGCTGTGTGTAACATAGATTTTCATTCTTGGGTCACCAGTCTCTCTTCCTGCAGCTCTGGGATAATTCTGCTTGTATCTTTAGCTGGAAGGTGAAGACTTGACTATTTCTTCCCTTAGTGCTCTTCAAATTGCCATCTGAGCTGTTGCTATGGGTGCCTGTCCTTTACTTACCAGAGCAATGCAGGTACCTTGACCAGAGATATTGAAATTAAATACTTAATGCTGGCAAGTTATTCACCAATCGGTGTGACATGTCTTCTCTTCTTTGAAAAGTTTCACCTCTGTGTGTTCCAATTTAACTCCCTGTGCCTACAAAGTGAAAAAAATCAGAGCATAAATTAATAAGAATAAATCAGCCTATTTGTTTCATAAATTATTAAAACAGAAATGGGTATTATTTAAAATTATTAAAGCAGCATAGGAAGAACTATTGATTTTTGCTCGTAAATTTGTTAGAATTTGCTAAAAGAGATCTCTTTTATAATTAGGTGAATTAATTTGGCTATCTTCATTTCTGAACACTTCAAGTGTGAAGCTTTATTGTACTAAGTACATATACAAGAATGCAATATTATTGAAATTCCTCTTCAAGTCAGTGAGTGATCATTAATATTCTTGGTATTACCTTTCCTTTCTAATGTTTAAAGTTTTCTCTGATGTTAAAAAGTTTCCAGAGAGGTCCTAGAGTATGTTTTGTATTTTGAACACCAAAATAACAGCAACTGTATTATATTCAGCATGTAACACACTATTTATTTGACTTCACATAAATGCATTTCTTTCTTTAATAAAATCCTCCTACAGAAATGAATATTTTCTTACTCTTTCTAGGAGTATTGGCAGGATACGAAATACATAGTGCTGCAGTGGGATGGAGCACATTTTTCTCTCATGAATATCACTTTTGATCACATCATTAAGTACACAGTCCTGCCATGGAGATGAGCGTGCTGTTTGTGACCAAGAGATGGGGATATTAATGAGCATCTTTTCTTGCATCTGACTTTGATTGAACTTTTCATCACCTTTCCTGTTTGGAGAGCTTTGCATCAATTCCAGTTAAATCCTTGCAGAACTCATTTAATTTCTTTTACATGACTGACCTTTCTCACACATGACTGGCTGTCACAAGCTGAAGGGACTGGTAGGTCTGGGTTTCTGAATCTTGAGCCATTTAATTGCATCAAGAGGCATTTTTCCGTAGGATAGGAAAGAATGCCCAATTACTTAATTTATTACATGCTTTAAAATTGATCCTGAGAGGTCAGACACAGAATTTCTGAAGCTCTTGAGGTTGTTTGGCTGTGGTTTGTGTTATTTTTTTTTGGTGGGGAGGACGTGTTTGCATTTCTCCCTCCCCTACCCACAACTTAATAATAAAAGTATGTATAAGTAATTACTGATTCAATCAATATTCATCTTAGATGCCTAGACATCTTTGTATCTTTAGGACATACAAAGGAATACACCTTCCTCAACAGTTAATAGCTCTTACTTATACCACCTGGTCTTGTATTCATTGGCTTTTCTAAATCAGTGTACACTGTCCCCCTTTAAAATCACTTAGATTTTCTGGTGATGAACAAATGAAGTCAGATTAACAGTTCAACTATTCTTTTCACTGCAGAAAAGCCAATTTGACCATATATTTTATTAGTTCTGAAAGAATGTAATTTGTACTGATCTTGTCTAAAATCAAAGAAATTGTTTTAGGAATATTAATGTGTTCAATACATGCAAACTCTGTATTTTGGAGCGGGGTGTTTTGTGTTTTTGTTGTGATTGTTGTTTATTTGTTAGTTGTTGGTTTTTAGCTTTGACTTGGATTTTTTTGTATTTTGGGGTGGGGTTTTGTTTTCTTTTGGTTCTTTTTCATTTTAGATTTAAATTAGGATTCATCTGACATCAGAGAACATTTCCAGAATTTAAACATCTAGTCTAAGCGGGTCTCCACAGTCCCTCTAATGCTTGTGCAGAGAAACAGACCCCCAGAGATTAATTTGTCCTAATTATCTTGGATATCATAGGTTTTGATTAGTAGCTCCTGATGGTAACAGTTCCTCATCAAAGGAGCCTGAATGAATATCTTAAAATAGATGTCTAAATTGTAATATTTAAGGCTGGGAAGCACAGGCTCCACCCCATGTGCTGTGGGTTACAGATTCTCTTCCAGTCATACTGTACCAGGTTTTTCAAAATCTGAGACACGTAAATCGAGTAAAGCTTCTCCAAAGGCTTCTCCTCAGTGTCCTTCATGCTGCTGATTAATCTGGTGACTTTGTAAGCTTCAAAAGACATAACCACCATGTACATAAATCAGGCTCTACACTAATTTTGTGTGTGAGTTACCATTGAAACCTAAAAATGAGGACCATTTTTAACTGCTGACAGAGAAATTTCTGTCACAATAACTGATTAGGCATGCCTCAACATCAGATTTTTTTTTTTTTTGTTCTGTTTGCATTAGTGTAAATAGAATAAAAATGCAAAGATCCCTAGAAAACATTTATGTGCAGCCTCAATGTGATACTGAAGATTTTTTTTTTTTTTTATTTTCCACAGCTTCAAGGCAACAGCAATTAAAAACAGTGAGATTCAGCTGGATGACTTTAGTCAACTAATCATCAAAATAGTTCAACTGGAAGAGCAGTTATTGGACAACATCCAGGTAAGTAAATTCCCCATCTATGCCTTAATTTCTTACCAGAAACCTGTGGGTACATGTGTAGAACATTAAAAAAAACCCAAACATATTCAAAAATTGGCTCAGTTTTGTCTCCAGATGATGGATGTTTTGTCACTCTCCATGTCACAAGTAAAATTAAATCACTCTTCCTCTATGAAGCCACCACTGAAGAAAATACTGTAGGGTGTATTTATGTTTTAAGAAAATAATAAACTGTTGCATGTGGCCTGAAGAAGATGTTAAAATTTATGTATTTTATCTGTCAGATGTAAATCAAAGAGATATAACTTGGCATTTTACTGAAATTATTTTATCTATGCTTCCAATGAGAAAAAAAGGCTTATTCAGTATTTTCTTAAAATAAATAATAAAACCACAATGTATTTGTACTTGTATCTTTTTTATATATTTACAGTAGGAGGGTAAAGCTGTTCACAAAATGCTCTGCAAAAAACTGAACATCATTTTAATTGTTACAAAACGAAACAGAAAATTTTTTGTTCACAAATTATTCAAAGTTTTTCTTCAATCTTAACATGGAGATGATGATTTTCTCTTAGTATTTGATACAATGGGATTATGCTGTGATATAAATGACAAAAACTGCACAAGTAGGTGGGGTACAGGTGATCTTTAGAGACAATCATGTTGTTTTTGTAGAAATTGAAACTATTTTCACAGCATCACAAGGCGTCTGGGGTTGGAAGGGACCTGTGGGAACCTGTAGTTCAAGCCCCTGTTAAAGCAGGTCCATCCAGCCAGAGCAGGTTGCACAGGGTCACATCCAGATGGGCCTTCAATGCCCCCAGAGAAGGAGACTCCACAGACTCTCTGGCAGCCTGCTGCTGTGCCCTGTCAGCCTCACAGTAAAGAAGATTTTCCCCACATCCAGATGGAGCTTCCTGTGTTTCAGCTTGTTCCCATCATCCTTTTTCCTGTCACTGGGCACTACAGAGAAGAGTCTGACTTATGGAAAAGTTCAGTTCTCACATGTCAGGTGACAACCATCTTTAATGCCACAGCTGGCATCAAGGAGCTCCTGGGGAACATAATATTTTCTTCATGAGGGTCTTACTTTAAAAGTCACAGAGTTCTGTGGTGTTTGTTATAACAAACTCCTGTTTCTTTCTTTTCACAGACATTTTTTTTTTTTTTTTCCTGCAGGTATTATATGTGGCACTGTGATTCCTTGACATGGAAAACTTCCCATGTGACCCATAAACAGTTCTTCTTCTTCTATTTGAAGAACTGTCATTTGTGGGCACGAAGCTGGGGTCAGATGCTTCTCTGTCATAGATGCACCATGACTCTGAATTCAGCGGTTTACCTGCCTGCAAGGGGTTTGGCATTTCCTTTTCTATCATAATAACCTTAAAAGTAAATGCAACACGGAAAATAGATCTCGAAGCTGAAGTTTTCAAAAAGTCTGATACATTTCTAAGAGTTGATACATCTAGAAAAAACTCACTGCTTCTCCTGGAACAGAAAGAGGAGAACTGGTTAGACACTGGAAAAGTTACTTCCAAAGGCCATTATAAAAAATCCCAGATCATTAGTATTTTTGTGGGCATTTTTTTGGGTTTGGTTTAGGATTGATTTATTAGTTTATTTTCTAATATCTAACTGTTTTTATTGTCTCTTGGCACGAGCTAGTCGTTTTGCAAAATGTTGTGACCATTAATTTTTCAAGATTTCACCTTCCCATAGAGAATCCTTAGGAGATTTAATTACATGAATTCTTCAATCCATGTGATTGCTGCCAATGGACAAAAATAGGAACAGGTTTACCAAAGCTGCTTTAGAATATTCATCACTGCAGATGTTTCAAACACTATTGGACAGGACCTGGGCAGCCAGATCTGCCGTGGAATTTATCTGTTCTGAGTGGAGAGTCAAACCAGATGACGTCTTGAAGGACCCTTCTATGCTAAATTGTCCTGTAATTGTGTGGCTTTTGAGGGACAGTGAATTACCCACAAAAGTAAAGATGAGACTAAGAATATCCAAATCATCAGGACCAGTCTCAAGGGAGAAGATGAGAGGAAATCCTTCAAACCCTTGGTCTTAGGCTCTAAATAAGTACTTGTGCAAGAGTTTAGTTTCGTTGTTAATAATAGAAAATCTTTTTTTCTGCCTTTTCTGCCCTTTCTGCTCTTTCCTGCCTTCTCCAAATTTAAACTATTTTATGGGCAGGGGAGTGTAAAACCACTTAAGAGAGATTTACATTAAAAATTTCTTGATGTTCAGGACTGCTTCATTTTTCAGGATTTGCTGATATTTAGGATTTGTTTCCCTATTCCTGGGACACTGATTTACTACTGTAGTGTAAAAGAATGTTATATTTACCGCTCCTGGAAAGTACCACCTGTCAGGGAGAGACATGAAGCTCTCAATTCCCAGTAAACAGACATGTAGCACTCCTGAATTAATTGTCTGGTGAGATGCTTTCCAGTCTGCCAGATAATTCCTGTTCCCTATCACAAAGTAGAATTTTCAATTATATGATTTTTTCACTTAAATCCACTGTTCAGAATTAGCTATCATGATTTATATTGATAAATGAGTATTTGGAATTATTGAGTATATAGTTCTTGACTGCATGTGCCTAAATTAGCTACTCTGTATTATATCCCTGAGGCCAAGCTTTTTTTTTTCTTTTTTTTTTTTTTTTCCCTTTTTCTTTTTTTTTTTAATAATAACAACCTCTAAAATAAGGCAGCTCAAGGAATTTGGCTATAGTTCATTACTAAGGTGAGTTATTAGCAGAGAAAGAAAGAACCAAATATTTAGACTCTCAGACTATTTTTCTATAGTTGGTTTAGGATTAACTGGAATTACTCTGAAAGATGGCAATGCCAAAATGAGAAAGTTCCTCTCCTGCCTTCTAGGACAACAGAGGGTTATGTGGGCTTGTATTACCAAATGTCTGCACTGAATATCAACAAACAAACAAACCTCAAGATTTTATTTGTTATGTGTGTTATAAAGACAGGGAAACAAAGATGCACAGTCTTCTACAAGTGTTTTATGGCTGCTTTGCTACCCAGCAAGGAAATAGCTCCAAGAACAAGGTACACTGTGACTTTCCCTCTCAAGGTTTTCCCTTTAGTTAATTCCTACAGACACTGGCTCAGTGTTGTAGGGGAAGTGGGGATGGTAAATTCACACCTGTCCAATGTTTTGCACCTTGTCAGAACCTGCCAGGGCATGGATTCTCTGGGAGCGACAGTATTATTAAACATGTTCTGGCAGAAGCTTCAGAAGTCACCACTCAGCTCAGATATGCCATGAAGAGTTGCAGCATGTTTTTCAAGAACAGAAAAAAGTAACAATTCTCCGCTGTGATACAGAACTAAAGAAGGACAAAGGAGCCCAAGAGAAATACTTTATTTTTGGAAGCAAAGTCTGGTATTACAGCCTCCTAGGGGAAAAATCCCATACCTAACCCACCTTTCTGAAAGAATCAGTGGAAAAAAAAAAATCTCTGATTAAGATTTTGAGTACAATATAAGCCTTAAAATTTGTTAATTTTGATTAAGCCTGAACAAACTGAAATATTAGTTAATTTATTTCAAGACAATTTCCCCTGTTCCTTCAATATCACAGTCACACAGTCTTAATTGAATTATCTGGGAATCTGGAATCACCATGTTAACATCACAAGGATTATTCTGGCTTTGTAAGATTATCCAGAAAATCAGAATGAGATTAAGTATGTCCCCAACATTATCAGTGCTGCATTGATTATGAAGGGAACAAACATCTTTCCTACCCAACAGCTTCACTCACCAAAAAAAGTGACTGGAAAAAATTTGGTGTTAAATCAGAGAAACACCATTTCATATGTGAGATTTTAATAGCACTGAAGAGAATGGCAGCAAGAGAAATAAGTGAAAAGTTTTGTTCCTTTATGGTTTACAGTTTCATATTTTCTCCCCTACTTCTGGCTAATGAGAGTGGAAACTACACAGCAGTTCTTAAAATTACCTAGAAATAGAAACTACTTTTGCAGGTCTCAGGAGCCAAGGAGATTGGTATCGTGTTTTATGCACTTTATTACTTTACAGATTTTATTTTGGCCTGTTAAAGGTCTTGGCAAATCATTAATGACCTTCCTTACCAGGTGTGTGCATCAACTTCAGGATAATTTCATGTGTTCTGTTAACAGCCACAGAATCTCAAGATTCAAGAGTGTAGGGCAAAGCTCCATGCTCTTAGGCATGATGGGTCGATTTTTCAAGCTGATGAGATGTGAAGCCTCAAAAGGCATGCTTTCCTCTCAGCTCTTTACAGAGAAAAGGAATTGTTTTAGGGCTTTGCAGGAGTTCATAGAAGCATAGAAGAGTTTGAGTTGAAAGGGATCTTAAAGATTGTCTAATTCCAAACCCCACTCTGTGGGTAGGGACACCTTCCACCTAGACCATGCTGCTCAGAGCCCCATCCAAGCTAGCCTTGAACAATTCCAGGGATGGAGCATTCACAGCTTCACTGGTCAGCCTCTTCCAGTGCCTCACCACCTCTTGCAGAAAAGAATTTCTTCCTAATTTGCTTCAAAAACATCAGCTGGGGTCAACCAAACATTGACAATATAAAAACATACTATGGGATTCCCCAGAGGTGTCCAGGAAGTGATACAGTCCTTTGCATGTTAAGTCAGTGGGTTTAATTTATCTCACAATAAGGGATTCTATTGTTTCTACCCTCTCCTCTTCCTGTCCTTTGCCACTCTCCTCTGCACCAAGAGCACTGAGTTTAGTCATCCTGATTCTTCCAGCTGCACTAGAGAGCTGATACTCCATCTCTTTTCTGCTCTGAACCCTGCAAACCCACAGTGCTTCTGAGGGAAATATCTCTGTTCTGTGGAGGGGAGCAGCAGTGGTGTACGAGCAGGACTCAGAGCTGCACACTGACATGAAGGTGTTAGAGGTGGGAAATAATGAGATCCTGAGGGATGAAACATGAAGAACAGGAGCTCAGTATTTCTTGCAGGACTGTCTCTCTCTCCTTTCACCCTGTCAGCCTTCTTGTTTCTTTGGATCACTGGCTTCTGTTTCTGGGATGATCTTTCTCTGAATAAATCCATCATCCCACTGTTTCTTTCTTCTGCATAAAACAAATAAAAGTAAAGAGAAGTGCTTTGAAGAAGTGCTTATGTTCAGTCTTGAGAGAGACTTAGTTTTCAAATACTATAACTTTGATTATTGGAGCAATGTAAATAAAATTTTTTCTGTCTAAAAAAAATATGTCTATTACATAGATGAGAAACTGGCTCAATTTTCTATTTTGTGAAATAATCACAAACATGTCCTTAAAGCAAAATGGATTTAGAAACCTGAGCAATCAGAAGATCTGACCCTAAAATATCTCAGAGAACTGGACAAAAGTAGTTTCTGGACTGATATACTGACTTTAATAAAACAGCACCTTTAATACATTAATATCCTACAGAAAAAAAACAAATCATAACAGCATAAACCAGTTGTTAAAGCTGTTTTTAATTAAAATGAACTCAAGTGCACAAATGAACAGAACTGACCATTTTAAGTAAAACTCTGAACACTCAGAACAGCTAAGACTATATCTAAAGGCAATTGATTTTTTTTTCTCTTTGAATTGTTCTTAGAGCCAGTAAAAATATATATAAAGAATTCAATTTATTTAATTTTATTTCCATGACTATATGAGATCTATTTTTTTTTCTTTTATTAGCCTCATCAATGTGACTGCAGTGCTGCAGGCACAGAAAGGAGGGTGGAGGATATTCAAATTCCCCTGGCTCTCCTGCATGTCAAGAGGAGTTTCAGGTCTAGGGTGGACTTTCACGTCCACTTTCACCTGCAGTAGAATCTAGAAGGGTCTAGCAAATGACAAGAAATCAAAACAGTGTTTTGTTGATTTGACACAGCAGATCACAGATTGGACAGCTTTTTGTTATTAGTTTTAACAAGTAGCTTTAATCACGAGATAATCTGCCTATTTAATGGTACAATGACTAAAAATGTACCTCCCATTCACTTACAGATTAATCCAATCTTCAACGTACTTCTACTCTTAATACAAGCTATTTTAGTTGTGAAAAACTAAAAGTATCAGATTACCTCTTTCCGATGTGTTGAAAATGTTCGAATCCTCTTCTTCCCGGGTGCTCCTTATTTCAATTTCATTAGAGGTTTTGAACCCTGTGTTGACATTTGTCACAGCAAGACAGATGACACAGCATTTGCAGAGCCTGGGGAATCAGGAACCTCTCAGGCTGTATCACAATTTGACAGAGCAGACACCTCCTGCATCCATTCCTGATTCAGCAGCCCAGCCCTGCTCTCTGCCACAGCCTCTCCTGGCCTCAGCTCAATCACTCATTTGTATGGTTGAGCTCAAGATGAAGGGTTTAGAGTTGTCCAGTGAAAGTTGTTCTGTGTCTCTCATTTAACATCTTGCTGCTTATATTTTAGATTTTATTTTTTCAACTGATCCCCAGATGTGTTTACCTGTCAAGAGTACAGTTATTTGGGAAATTAATGTGCTTGAACTTCACCAAGTTTCCTCTTTCAGGTTTTGTTCTAGGAGTAGCATTGTTAACGTGTGGCTGTTGGAGGTGGTGCTCTGCCAATCTGAGTGTATGGTTCACCACTTGGATTTTGCAGTCAATCACAGTGAGGTTGAAACAAGAAATGTAACCAGAGGGTATGCCGTGCTGGTCTAGAAGTTTTAGACCAGGCCACTGTGATTTTAAGCAGGTGCTGATGCAAATGACCTTGACGCATGTGTGTATTTATTCCTGTTTCTGTAGGAGATCACAAAATCATAGAACATCCTGAGTCAAAAAGGACCCACCAGGAGCATCCTGTCCAGCTCCTGGTCCTGCTCAGGACAGCTGCAAGAATCCCACCATGGGCAAGAGTTGTCCAAATGCTTCTTGAACTCTGTCAGGCTGCTGCTGTGACCACTCCCCTGGGGAGCCTGTTCCAGTGCCCAACCACCCTCTGGGGGAAGAAATTCTTCTTTATTTCCAACCTACACCTGCCCTGAGACAGCTTCATGCCACTGAGATGTCCCTTGTCCCCGTACACTCCACAATCACACTGTGATTTGCCAGATGACCACTGGCTTCAGCAGGGCTCAGATGCCATCCCTAAAGAATGCAAATTAGGAGACCAGCGTGCAGTGACACAGATGGCAGAGCAAATAAAGAAAACAACTTACAGTTTTTTGTAGATGGAAAAAAAGCCTTTAATTTAAAACAAAGAAAATAAAGACAATCCAGAATGAACTTATAATTGAAGTTTAATTGTCACTTTACATAAATGTAAAAATCCATAAGAAGAAGTTTAAGAGCAAGCAATCACAGTTAAAAGCACAACATGAGCATCTGGATCTTCCATATTATGGATAAAATGTTAATATATGATCTAAACATCACCTCTAATGTTTTCTAAACAAAGATAAATTAACAGGATCAATTTTCCATAGCAAATATTCTACACCTAACAGGGTAATCTTTGAACACTAATAAAATAAACCACAAATCATATTTACTCTTGGGCTTACCCTCTTGCTGCAATTTAGCCTAGCTTGAGACAATATGGCAAACTCTATTAGCAAAAACATAAATTACTTTTTTTTCTCCAAAGAATTACTTTTCTTTTAAGGTGTTTTTTGCATAGATAAATTAACTCCCAGAGTAAATGAATTAATGATAATTAATATTTACTCATAAAATTAGCTAATTTAATTAAATAATTAACTTAATCTGAGTTTCCCCTAATGCATGCATTCAGTACTATGAGCATTCATGCATTAGAAGTTACAATTCTGTATCTCTTTCAAGACAGTATTTATTCCTAGAAGTGCACGCATATATTACCAAATCTGTACATGATTAAAACATACCATACATATATGGTAATTCAAGGCTTAAGATGATTTCCTGAATTAAGATCTCTGTTCCAGAATGATCACATGTAGTGCCAATATTGGAGAGGCTATTTTTCTAAATACTTCCGAATTTTTTTCTCAAAAAACATCTGGGGAGCACTTAGTATGAATTTTATGGGATGGGGGAAAGGAAGAGAAATGAAAATTCCATTCCACAGAAAAAGATTACTTTCTCAGTAGATAAAGGTCACCTAGACAACTTGCTGAATTAATAAAAAAACACTCACTATGAAAAACTCTGCATACATTTACACAATCACAAGTGACAAGATATGTTTGGAGGTTTTCTACTCTCAGGTGGAGATTCCGACTCTTCAGCTAATCAGCTGTTCCAGCTAAAGCTTTTGCCTGAGATCTATGCAGTCAGTCCGGTCCTGCCTGAAAGAAAATTAGCTTGAAAAGTGATAGTTTCTTTGAGTACAACTACAGCTTTTACCTAGGCAAACTGCCAGGAAATTTGGAAAGTGGGAAAAACAGGTGAGCAGAGACATGGCTAAACTTTACTGACTAAACTTTCACAGTAAAAAAAAATAAATTGAAAAACAATGAAATGAGCTGGTACTTTGGTTTCAAATGGGAAAAAATGTATAGAGGTTTTTTTCCACCAGATGCCAAGTCTGAATTCTTAGTGAAGCCATACAGCAAATAAAACACCAACAGACAGCAATGTTACATGCCTTATCCTGAAGAAGATGGAACCATCTGTTTCCACTGATGGTGTTTCATGGTTGGTTGTGTGTCTTAGAAAAAAAAACAAAAACCTAAAGAAAAAAAACCCAAACCCAACAAGAAAATCACCTAGAGTTTACATGATAAAGAGATTGGAACATCCTTCAAATCAGTAGAAGCTGAGAGAGCTGGGACAGTTCAACTTGGAAAATGGAAGGCTCAGGAGGGCTTTATCCCTCTGTTTATAAACAAACACCTGAATGGAGAAAATGAAGATGGGGGAGACAGACTTCCAAAGAAAACCAAGTGATACAAGAAGAAGTAATTGGAAAAAAACAAGCAAACAAACAAAAACACGCCAAAAACTCAAACCCAAAAAAACAAACCCACATCAAATTCCAGCTAGGCACAAGAAAACACTTTTTAACTGTGAGGATGACAACACTGTCACAGGTTGACCAATCACAGCAGATTCTTCATCAGGGCACTGTCCTGCACAGTCTGCTTTAGTTGATCCTATTTGATTGGGATTCTTGATCTCAAGTGGTCCCTTCCAAAGTCAATGGTTTTCTTTGGTTCTGTGATTCTGTCAATTAGCTGTAACTTACAATATGGCAACTTCTGTGTAGCTTTAAAGTTGTAAAATTCATAGCTGTTTCCAGAGAGTTATTTTTCATGGAACATCTTACTTTCATCACCCTGACACCAATCTAGAAAAGAAAATGAAGTTAAATGGATGAATTTTCATTACCATTCCTAAATATCCCATGTCAGGGGTATGTATTCCTGGAAATCCTGATGCTTGTACGGCATCTCAAGTGACTAAAATCTTTGGGAACTCTATTCCAGCTCTTCCTTTGTGGAGGACTAAGGTTAAGAAGGCAATACTGTGAAACTTTCTCCTTACCTTCAGATGCAGATACAGACAAGCAGTATTCTCATAATGTCTTTTTCTCTGTTGCCTAGACTAATCTGTATAACTTAGACACAGTGTAGACATCTGAATTAAAAGGTCAGTGACTTCAGCTTGCCTTTCCAGTAAAAGGCAGAAATAATCACCCAGAAGATGGCTAAGGTCATAGTCCCCTTAAGAGGGGGAAATCATTTCACCGTCCTCTGTTGCTGAATTTACATTACCATGCCCCAAAAACACCTTGCTGAGGGTGCCCTCGATCCCGCTGTCCATGTCACTGACAAAGATGTCAAACTGTTCTGGTTCCAGCACTGACCCCAAGGGAACTGCACTTGTCACTGGTGTCCACTTGAACACTGAGCCATTGACCATGACTCCTTGAGTGTTGCCATCCAGACAATTCCCTATCCACCAAGTGTCCATCTGTCATGTCCACGTGTGTCCAGTTTAGAGACAAGGTGGTTGTGCAGGGCAGGGTCAAATGCTTTGCACAAATCCAGGTAGAAGACACCACAAAGAGCCCTGAACATACAAATAGAAAAAAAACGGGGAGAATGATGCTAGTGGCTAGTGTGTACATGAATGTACATGAATGTGTGGACAGAAAAAGTGTTCACTGTTTTATTTCTCCACCCTATGTGTTTTTTTTTTCACAGTATATTAAGAGGTTACATTTCTGTAGCCACTGCCTGACTGATGCTCCCTCTGATTAATACTAAATACAGAGGTAGATCCCTGTCCTCAGTGGAAGGAAGAAAAACTATTTGAACACTTCTGTTTGAATCTATCATCATCCAGGAGTAGTACATCATATGTAACTGCATGCATGAGGCACTAGGAGTCATATATGGATGAAGAAGACCTGGCAGGCAAGATGTCTGATAAATCTGCCCTGAGCAACATCAGTGCATTCAAAAAGGAACAGAGCAGTGGTTACTCATGCTGCAATCGTGGTGCAAAATGTTTAATCCCAACTCTCTGTCTTTGTGACTTTGTAACCCAAGATGATTGACAATCCACCAGCAGGCCCATTTTCTTCTTAGGAAAACTGCAACAGCTGTCTCGGAAGCAACCTCCAGGAGGCAGGCAGTAATATGTCTTCAGTCATCCTTTCACCAAGCAAATTACACTATTCTGGACAGGCTAAGAAAGAGGCCATCTGTTATTCCTCCTGATGAAATGTTTTGAGTGGAAACATTTTTTTTTTTTTTTTTTTTTACCTTTTGGGGTGGCCTCAGAGGTGTAAAGGATCTCTACCACTCTTCGGTCAGTCACTGAGGCATTGGTTCAGCTACTAACACCTCCTCTCCTGCTCACATTACATCAATTTCCTTCTTTTCTTTTTTCTTTTTTCTTTTTTCTTTTTTCTTTTTTCTTTTTTCTTTTTTCTTTTTTTT
>VXBN01005158.1:0-75465 GCA_013397395.1 Sinosuthora webbiana | reverse complement strand
TTTTTTTCCTAATTACAAGGAGTTTTGAGGGTTTTTTTGGTTTGTTTTTATTTCTTTACATCTGTCGCTGTGGAGCAGTTAAATTGTCTTGACAGCCTTTTCAGCTGATGTTCTATACTAAAGATTCTTCTTACAGTCATATGCTTTTGGAGGTTCCATGTCTTTAACACACATTTCAGTGGAAAGTGGATGGGATTTCAACATATTAATGTGAATTGTCTCTTATAACAACATTCACCTCCTTTATTTTTCCATAATTTCAAGGGCAAGAAATCTACCCCTGTTTTTTTTGGAATAGGTGAAAACTGGTCACTGAATGAACATCATGAACAATTGTTTAGAAGTGGTTTTCATAAGATCCCACAAAAGAATATTAAAAAACATGAACAGAAAATTGCCTAATGGCTACATGCTTTTTTTGAATGTTCTAGTAGAAATCTATGCCATATACAGAAGTATTTAATTAATTCTTATTTTGTAAAAAATATTCTTCATTCCTAGCATCGGGTTCTTCTCTGAGATATGTTTTACCAACATAGTCCAAACAGTACATAGCATCAGTCAGCAAAGCACAAAAGTACTTCTTAGCCAAATAGAGGTATATGTCAACAGCTGAGACATCTGCCCTGAAGAAATATAGGGAGAATTTTGCAATGACAGAAGTACATGGATTATACTTCAACATCACACTAAATGTTACCAGACTTGTAGTTTAAAAAGAAACCATTATTGTATATTACTTGCATGGGCACAGCAAGAGGGTCAGGGAAATGTCTTCAGTACAACATCAGACCCATCAATTGCAAACAGAACAATGCCTGCTTGAGTACTTCCTATCAGCTCACGAGCATGGGGCCACTGAACAGCATAGGCAGATCATTTTCCTCTGTTTGCCAGAGAAGGGTTCAGTTAGTTATCTGGAATTCTGCAGAATAATGTTTATAACCAGTTGTGCTGCTTCACATCTGGCTATATGCACTACTCACTCCTGTCAGTCACCTGATCTTGCTTTCAAATACAACATCCTCCAGAAATTCCCTCTTATGTGCTAAAATATGCGATTGTTCCTTCAAAACTCTTGGGTTTACACTTGAAAAATTAAGCATCTGAAGCTTTCCCAAGGCACAAACCAGGCAACTGCAAGTGATCCCATGAAATGAAAGTAAAAATACTGCAGTCTCCTGACCTTTGCATGTCTCCTAACAGCTACAGCCCTTCAAATGTTCTTAATTTCAGCCAGTGAGTTTGGCCACTGAAAAGTACTGTTTTACAGGTGACAAAACAGGTAACACATTGAGTCCAATTGGCAATATGAAAAAATGTATTATTCATTTTCCCTTTGCTTCCTTTTTCTATCCTCAAATGAGCTATTTTATTAAACTTTGCAGCATGTTGCACACTGTGTTTTTATTCTGATGTGTGACATATGCATTCCACCATTGTTATCATTTTCTGTTTCAATAGTTTGTATATATGATAGAATCATAGAATATGCTGAGTTGGAAGGGACCCATCAGGATTATCGAGTCCATTGTACATATTAGACATTCTAGTGTAGAATAAATCTGCCTCCACCCTACATTTCTGTGTTTAAAAGTGTGAAACACCCCTAGAAAAAAATATGCGGATTAAGTCTATCTGTCCTGTCCAAAATGTGCTTATTCTGCTGCAAAACTGTTTTACTGTGTGCTGTGGGCTTTGGCCTAAGCCATAGATATTCACAGAATTGAGGCTGTTAGGCCACAATTCATAATTTGGTCCTTACTGAGGGAAAGATTTAAGCCACTGAACTCAAAAGGATTAAGCATGGCCTGAAAATAGAGCTGTTGGTTTAGTACTTTCCTAAAGGAAGCCTTTATGCAATCCTCTGCTGTTCGGCTTTTATTCACCCAACAAACAACTTTATCTCATGGTCATATTGTAACAAAACATAATACTAATACATTTTTAATGTTCAAATTATCTAGATCCTCTGTGACCCAGTTCAATTGATTCTTTACATGAAACAGGACACTATAGTTTCAGTTGCTTTTCTTTCAGTTCAGTTTCTCTAATTTTAATCATTCATTAAAATTTAAATGAGAAATCAACAATAATCTCATGCTGAAGGCCTGTTTTGTATGCATGGAAATCAAAGGTAAAGTGTTTATTGAATTAAATGGAACAGTATCTAGTCCTTTATATGTATTGATCTAGTAAGATAAGGTCTTAACTATTTTCTATTTAGAGAGTTCAGCATATTGTTACAGTATCCCTAAAACTGATAAAATCAAGCAGCATGATATGAAATGGAAAAATGCCCATTGACTTTCAAGAGGGAGAGAATGTGAGATAAGAATCTTCTGTAAGTTGTCTGCTTTTGTCCAAGGGCTGAGTCCATGTTTACAAGTAGTGTGGTGCAACACAGAGAAATAAATATGGAAAGTGAAACAGCTTGTGAAGATTGTGTGGTCCTCACAACCTATTTTTTCAAGGTTTTTATTTAAATCTGCCTTGATATTAATTAATGGATTTAATACATTCTGTGCTATTTGAGTAAGGGACTGATAGCATGCTGAATTAATACAAATTGAACTGATGTTTAATATTAATTATTATAAACTTTCCATATATATAATCCTTTAGACATAAACCTTTGACTGAGCCCAGGACTAAGTCTGGTTCAAGCTGCACTATGCTCCCCGTAAGAAGAATTTTAGAAAGCTAGGGGGTCCTTTCTGGACCTCATAACTCAGCAAGAAACTCTTCCTCACCTGTTTGCATCTCTCCTCTCTGTACAAAACATTCTAGCTTGATTTTAAAAAAAATGTGTTTGTTTAATCCATGCAGCAAATAATAGAGTGAACCTTGCCATCAATCTTTGTTAAGTCACACTTTTACAACAATATATTAAAACCACCTCTGACAGTTATTCTTTAAGTGATCTAAATCACTCCTTTGTGACAAATGGGTCCAGTTGGCAGGATTTATGACAGTCACAGTGTTGTTTTCCCAACAAATGTCTGGGTAATTGGAGTCACCCATGAGGATCAATTTCTCTTTGCCCAAGACTTCCTTGAGCAGCTGAAGCAAGGTTTCATTAGTCTCATGTTCTTTGTCTGTGTTTACTTCATTTAAAAGCAGAAATTACAACTTGTAAAGGGTTGGAAGAGCTGAAGGGGTTGGGAGAGACAGAGATGTGACTCCTGTCCTCATTCTTTTATTTTTATCTGTCACAGAGGTGTTAAAGAACATGCTTAAACAAACATGTTGCCCTATGGGACATGCCACCTTGATGGAAGAAGGCACATGCCCAAAACAGCTTGAAATTTATCTAAAAACAAAGTGCAAGAAGGAGATAATAAGTTTTGATCATTAATCTTAAAAATATACCTGAAGTCCTATAAGAATTAAAAACACTACTTATTTATTTGGAGTAATGTATGGATTACATATCTTTGTGTGAGAGGGATCTCTCAGGGAATCACAAGATCACAAAATATCCTGAGTTGGAAGAGATCAGGAGGAACATCAAAATCAAACTCTGCACAGGACACCCGAAGAGCCAAGCCATGTGACTGAGAATATTGTCCAAATATTTCTTGAACTCTGTCAGTCTTGGTGCTGTAGTGAAGGAAGGATATCAAACAGTTAGGAGTAACAACAATGTAAGGTAGTTTGACTCTACACCTGTTGATACCTTGGTGTGGAGGAGGATATGGGGATATCTGGCCTGACTCTGTACCTGAAGGCAAGTTTGGCTCAGAACAGCATATGCCAAGGAAACCATCTCTCCTGGAGTCCAGGAGTACTCAGTGAGGGGTTGATATTTCCACAAGATATATGGCATCCCTTCTTTTGCATAGGCTGTTTCACATCCCTGGTAACTCAGGGACTGCTGAGCTGTGTACATGAGCTCTTTCACTGGCTCAGAATGCCTCAAAGGTGTTCTGTTCTCTGATTTTGGTTTCCTTATTTCTCCCAAACATTACTCAAAGACTGAGTATTTTCATTGTCCTTAAACACAAAAGACCACTTAATAAGATCTCATTCCTCCAATTATTGCAGGTATTTTCCACTGTGTGATAGAAATTTCTGGCAAGTCAGATATTATTGCCTTTAGCCCTCTTCTTATCTGTTTTTTCACATTAAGGACCTTTAAATAAGTATCAGTGTCTATGCATCAACTACAAAAGTAAATCAAATAGTTTTTCCTGACAATATAAAATTGTGTTGAATGATTCATTCCCCAAATCCTTCAAGTCCTGTATTCGGTATTGAATACTGAGGGATTTTTTTTAAAAAATTATACAAATCAAGATATTCTCCCAGAATCATGAAGAAATCAAGATTTGTCTGCATGGACCAAATATTTTTGAAGAGAGAAGATAAAAATTTAGCAAATGTCAGGTTAGTAGCAAGTGCTGACTAATGATGCACTTAACTAAACTTTCTTTTTTTTTATTTTCAATTGGTTAGAAGTAAGTAGTTGATTATATTTAATCGACCATGTTAATTACTGCATCTCTGAAATTTATTGAACAATTAAAATAAAGCACTAGAGGCTTGTAATACCGAAGGGAACAATCCTACAGTGAGTGTTACATGAAGGCAAATTAGAGCCACCTAAAACCACTGAGTCTGTTCCACCTGATAATTCCACAGATCTATTAGCAGAGCTGGAGTCTAAACTTCTTTCTTGTGTTTTGTCACTGCATGAGCCACCATGTCCAAGGATCTGACCTTTTTATTCCCCTTTAGTTACTGGCAGAACTCTCACAGTCTGCAGTGTGTTCAGGATCAGGTATCCCAAGACACCCAAATCACTGGCTTTTTGGCCTAAAATAATGGAAGTCTACCAAACTGATTTGTCACCTTTGCATGATGTTCACACATACTAATGAGTTCTGAAAATGTTAATTTGCTTTGTGCCCAGATCAAATACACTACTCTGTCAGAATAAAATAAGTTCAGAGCCAACAAATTTGCATGAGTGTAGTTTATTCTGAAAACATTTACATGTCATTAATACATTAACATAATATGAGGTTCACAGCATATTTAACTGTGACTGTGATGATCCTGATTAAGAAAAGTGGGCAGTAGAAAGACCACAGCTTTTCTGCATTGTGGGGTTTTTTAAACAATCCCTGGATTGCCTTATATCACGGGAGCTGACACCTTCTGCTGAAGTGAAAGCCAGACATTACAATGCTTTAAGCTATTATTTTCCTGTGGAATCATCTATTCTTACTGGTCATTGATATTTTTGAGTTACTGATCACGTGGGGCTGGATACAGCTGTCCAAACACAGCTGCCACTTTAGCTTCTCAGCATCTTGCCTGGCCTCTATCTCTCATTTGAGAAAAAAAATGTGTGTATCTAACAGCACAAACAGAGTATGATAAAATCTTGAAACAGGCATCATTGCCCCTGCTTAACAACAGAGAAGAGTCCTGGGTCTTTCCTGACTGCAGTGGAAGGATGAACACCTTGTTCATATGTAGATAGCAATGTACTCACACCAGAACTAAAGTCTCAATCTTGAGCTGAATCCTACCCATGGTTAATATATAGGAACTCCCTGATGATTCTGCAGCTTCCTGTTGAATGTCAAGCCTAAGAAGCTCAAACAACCAGGGCAAGCAAAATCTTCCTTTTCCTGAGATCTTCTGGCAGATCTCTAATGAATTTTCTCAGAGTAGGAAATGTGGAAATTTTTTGCACTTTTATAGAGAAAAAGAATGACTATGTTACTTCTTATCCTAACAGCTGAGGGTCTAATTGAGTGACACAGACCAACATTAGATTTTGCTACACTTGCTGTAGAGAGGCTTTTTTCGAACACAGTTAAAGTGTTTTTTCTAACCCAGTGCAGAGCTATTTGCCTCATTCACACGGTTAAGGTGTTTCACCCCACTTAAACTGACTAATTACTGGATTGGAAGAGATATTACACTGACCCTGCAAAACAGATTCTTCTCTCATAGAATCACCGAATCACAGAGTAGGTGAGGTTGAAGGCCCTGTGTCCATATCTCATCCTGGTGAATAACTCTTTTCTTTTTTTCTCCAAGGAAGCCTTTTACTGACTTGTTGCTGCCTTTCACTGCCATGAACAGTTGTGAGGAGTGAATGAAAATCCCGAGAAGGTCAGACACTTGAACTTGGCAGTGAAGGCATAACTGTATAGGCTGCCCTGAAATCCTGCAGAAGCCTGGTCAACAAATTAAAGCTTTGTATTAGCAAAGCCAGAGTCTTAACCTTTTCAACCTCAATGGGAGCAATGGCCAGTAAAGCATCCCTGCAGATTACACTTTGATCGCAGGGGGGGAATGGAAGTGATCCAGAGCAGGTCAGCCTCAGCTGGCTCACCACTTTTCAGACTGAGCTGAGCTAGGATCTGACTGGCAGATCAAACCAGCTCTGTGCACACGAACTGCATCAGGGGAATGGCCTATGGGACTCCAGTGACCAAAATGAACTAGAAGAGAAATTTAGCAAAGTAGATTTTCTGGCAATCAAAACCATTTGCCTCTGCTATTTGGCAAAGTTTCTGAGCACTGAATTCAGGTGGGAGGATATTTTTGACCTCCAGCCTCAAGTCAGACCTGCTGCTCAGTCAGTAACACTGGCGTTTTTGAAGTGTAGCCTTTCTGGAGGGCAATGAGCAATTGTGTTCCTCTTGACTGAACAAGACTGAATAGCAATGAGTGCCTGGAAACACGACTGCCCTGAGCTGGCTGCGTGATGTCAGCCAGGGCTGTGTGTGACATCACCCAGCAGCTGCCAGGCGGGGATTATTGCAGCCAGATGATGATCACCCACTTGGATTCACACGCAAACAGCTCATTCATGCTCAGCTGCTGCTTTCTTCCCCAGGAAACAAAAAGGTTCTTTGGTACAATGATGACACAGGGAATATCATCAGACTGCAAAAAAAAAAAGAAAAAAAAAAGAATATTTAGCTCCATGGCGAGTTTTCGAACAATGGTTTGGAAAATTACTCCCCTTAAGGTGCCAATAAAAATACATCATCAAAGACATGATGAGGGAGCCCATCTTAGCACTGCTGACTGCCAAAAGGTGCTTCATAGAATCTCCTACGCATTGCAAATAGGGTGGCTGTGTGCAGGTGGAGAAGGAAAAGAAAAAATATGCCTTGTTTTAAGCTGTCTGCCCTCAAAATGTAGCAGAGCAATTAGAGCTGAGACTCAAACAGCAAAAAAACAGAGTTTGTGGTTAGAGCTGAGGCTGTGGTCAGAGTTAAAACCTGTCCAAACCCACAGAGCTGTTTGTGCTCATGGCCATGAATAATTAGGTTTGTATTACACATAGATTTTGTGACGATTTGAGGGAGTTTATCTATTCATTTATTTGTTTATTTTTTAATTTATTTTTATTGCATAGCACTGGAATAGTTCATTATGGAATAAGCATTTCTGCAGAAATAACAGTGTAATAGATCACACAAACCTGATGATGTATAAGGTTCCTTCCAACCAAAACCACTATGATTCTAAAGAATTTTTCCCCATTAAGTAAACCTCTAGAAGTGTGTGTTCTTCATTTGAGGGCGCCACTGATATCTGGAGCTCTTTTGCTGCTTTTTGTCAGGATACTTGTTCGACATTATTAAAGCCAGTGTATAAATTCCCCCATCAAAACTTTTTGCTGATTTCTGAAATGCAATTTTTAATTTTCTGGTTATAGTATATCTATATATGTGAAAACATATGTGCAATAATTTGGCAGGAGACCTTTTCACTTTATTTTTAGTTTTGTTATTGTTTTAGTTCTATAGGTTTGCATCAAAGAATGCTAGGTTGCATATCAATTTGATTTTAACCATCACCATTTTTCTGTTTTGCGTTTTCTTCATAATATATCTATCTTAATTATTGCTTTATTTTTAAACCTCCTAATTAAAAATGTACTTTTTTCCCAATTATATTGGAGTTTTTTTGCTTCACCCTAGCTTTTTTTTTTTTCCCTCTGTTGAATCTCTGGGGGTTTTTTTGCAATAACAAGTCTTATGTTCATTCAGTTTGAGATTTCTTGGATTTTTTAACTAAGAGCTCAAGACGTTTCAACATCAGATGCATGAGACTAATTTAAATGGAAAAGGAAAAGATAAAAAATCATTCACCCGTGATAATGTTAACAAAACATTAAACGTTGAATTTCAGAACACCTTGGAATAATGATTAAGGGTGGTTAATCCTTCTATAATGATTTGACTACATTTGACTGCTGGTTTGACTGGATTTTTAAAAGCTCTAAAAGATTAAAAACAAAAAAACAAAACAAAACAAAACAAAACAAAAAAACCAAACAAACAAACAAAACCAAAAAACCCAAACAAACAAAAAAACCCAAACAAGAAACAGTGATATCAAAAACATTATATTTTAAATTATTAGCTACTTGCCGACTTGCATCATGTTATTCAATTCCATACAAAAATACGAGGTTTACTGAAAGATGTTCAGAGTAATTCCTCCTCTCTGGCTGTTTCATTCAAAGTATTGATATATAGAACAGGCTGAACATTTTGCAGGAAAACAAGTTTTTAAGTTATAAAATATACTTTTTACATATTTAACTTGGCTTGCAGAATTTACTTTTTATTTTTTCCTAATATACAAAAAATTTAAAAGTTGAACTGTCTTAAATTTCAGCTCATCTTAAAAGGCCAAGAGTTTCTCTGAGGCAGAATCTCCCCATACTAGAAATAAATTATGGTAAAACAAGAGACAAGGTGACCAAACGAGCTACCTGTCCCTGCTGAGGAGGGGAGACATGTGGGATAGGCAGCATAAATCATCTGCAATAATGGAAGTATATCATTAAATTATAGCAGTTAAAATTTCAAATTAGATTTCTGTGAAAAAAACCCACACCAACTCACAACATTACAGAATTACAAAATTACAGAATCTGGTCCACCCTCCCTGCTCAAACAGGAACATCCCAGAGCATCCAGACAGTTCTTGAATATCTTCAGTGAGAAAACCTTCAAAACCTTTCTGGGCTACCTGTTACAGCACTTGAGCACCCACAAAGTTTTTTTAAAAAAGGTTTTTCTATGTTCAGATATCTTGTGCCCATTGTCTCTTGACCTGTCACTGCACACCATTGAGAAAGGTCCAATCCCACTTTTTCATTTCCTTCTGGACAATTTTTTTCTACACTGTAAACATTTCCACCTGTTGATGCAGGATCAGGTACTCAAACCTAGCTCTGGGCTGAAATAAAAATGCTTTAATAAAGCAAGAGCTGTGTGTATAACCTAAGAAAAATAAGGAATTAATTTATTACTCGCCGTCTTCAAGAAAGCAAGTTTTCATCATGCATACTAGTTACTTGGGAGGACAGACACCATAATCCCAAATGTCACCCCATTCCTCTGTCTTCCATCCGCCTTCAGTTTATATGGTGAATATGCCAAATGGAATGGGATATCCCTTGTGTCACTTAGGGTCAGCTGTCCTGGCTGTGTCCCCTCCCAATTCCTCTGCCACCCCCAGGGTCTGGGGCAAGGCAGTGCTTTACAGGTAGTGGTGGTGAATATTAAGGACTGTGAGGAAAGCTCTTCCTGCTATGGTCAGATCTCAAAACTGTTACAGGCTCACACATCCTGTGGGTTCTGGAGGCACAGCAATATGAGAGGCTCTGTCATTGCAGTCTTCCAGGGTGTTGCACCGAAAGAAGAACAGGACATGCTTGTACCTATTTGTGTCATTAATAGCTGATGGTCACAATGATCCCATGACAGTAGCAGCGGTTATTACAGAATGTTTCAGGGAAAGCTTATTTGAAGCAATATTGTTCTTTAAAAAAGCACATATCCAAAGAACTTGAGTTAATTTACCTCCCATAAAGCCATTGTACTTAAATCCTGATTTTTTGATCCTTGGATCTTAAAGCTCTTTGAAGAGGAATCAAGGTTTATCTTAGATTCATCAAATCGTGGAATGGTCTGCATTGGAAGGGATCTTAAGTATTATCCAGTTCCAACCCCCTGCCATGGACAAAGACACCTTCCACTAGACCAGGTTGCTCAGAGTCCCATCCAGCCTGGCCTGGAACACTTCCAGGGATGGGGCATCCACAGCTTCTCTGGGCAACCTGGGCAAAAGCCTCATCACCCTCAAAAAAAAGAATTTCTTCTTAATATCTAATCTAAACTTACTCTCTTTCTGCCCATGTAAATAGTCTCTCTTCCTATAGGCTCTCTTCTGGTAGTGGAAGGCCACAATTAGGTCTCTCCAAGGCTTTCACTTTTCCAGGCTGAACAGTTCCAATTCTTTCAACCTTTCCTCATAGGAGAGGCTCTCCATGCTGCTAACCAAATTGGTGACCCTCTTCATTGTGCTAATGCAGGAGGAGGGATGACATGGACAAAGTTACTTCATTAGCAGTTAAGGCATCATTCTTGTGACCAAACACCCTGTCCCTTTACAAAAAAATTTATGCCTGACCTATCCCTATTTCATATAATTTCATAAATAGTCATTTCATAAAGGCCTCATTAGTCTGTAAAGGATGCTAAAAGGAAATAATCACAGTGCATATTAAACATTCATTTTCTCTATCCTGTAGAGGAGACAGCTGTCAAGGAAGGGTTTTGACAAATCATGAAACCTAATGAATATATATTAAAAAAGCAACCCAGATATTAGTTACAAGTCACTGTCATGTAAATAATCTATTTCTTTCATAAATATTGTTGTAATTGTAAGAAAGACAGCATGAGGCAAAACCCAATGTGATTAGACCAGGATGTAAACAAGAATATAAAAAATTGATCAAAAACATTTAAAAGTTACCCAGAATCTAATAATCTGTGGATGTGGCTTGCTCTGGAAGGAAATGAAAATAACAAAACAAAACAAAAAAACAAAAAACAAAACAAAACAAAAAAAAAAAGTGATCTTTAACTGGCAAGATGCTGAAGAAAAATAATGTGATATCATGGCAGAGAAAGTAAACAAATGTAAAATAAAAGATTAATTATCTTAAGAATGATTATAAAGAACTAGAGACAGAGGACAAATAGAAAAACAAGTGTATTAAATAATTACCATCAGCCAACATAACTGGGGAGAGGGGTGAAGAGCTTGTGAGTCATTTTTACAGTTGTGGAAAGGTAGGATCCTTTGAGAATGGTAAAATGGCAAATCACGGAATTAAAAAAAAAATCTTAAAGGAAATGAAGTTTTTTTTTAAAAATGGAATAGTGTATTAAAATGAGAATCACATGGTCTATCTATCCATGGCAAAAGCCTATGGAATAAGTCTGCTACTTAAACTGATTTATAGTGAGAATACAAAATGAGAGACCACTTGTTTTTCCTCATGGAGATTATCCAGAAATTTTGTAAAAGAATATTTCAAAATATAGCATTGATTGACTGGCACAACCAGTCAAATGTTCATGATTAACATAATGAATTTACCTGATATTTATTAGGTGGCAAGGATTTATGTATTTTTAATATATTTCACTGGTATGATGGGAAGAAAGCACTGGGCTCCATGCTCAGGAGCTACATGATAAGGTGCTGAGTTGCTGTGGCACATATGATTTAATGTCTCTGTGTGAGACTTTGACTTGACTGGTGTTTAGCCATGTCTTGATAGTGAGTTTAGAGGCCTCAATTTCTGCCCTAATTCTCTTCATTTCTTGTGCATTATGATTCTCAGAACACGGACTCCCTGTTGCTATGCAAAACATCTTAGCAGTTAGCTACAGTTTTCTTGGATGCTACTGAATTCAAATAATTAATCATAGTAAAATGATATACAAAAGTTAATGAGGAAGAAAGGCTGAATCAGGAAGGTAGGTAGGAAACTTTTGAATTAAAATTGCTAGAAGTCGAAAATAAATGAGAAAAGGGAAAAAAAATGGAAAAATGCTGAAAATGCCCTTTAAATGTCCCATGTCCGGAAGAGAAAATGAAGAGAATGCCATCTCAGTGTGCTGTGGGAGGGTAGTCCAGCTCTTAGGAGGTGGCATTATTGCTGTGAAAGGCACTTGGTTTGCCTCACCCAGAGCACTTTCTGCAGCTCTGCTGCAAAGTCTCAGCAAGAACGTAATCGCCCTTGAGCTGGGAAGAAGCAGAACAGCATTTGGACAACTCTCTCAGCCACACGGTGGGATTGTTGAGATGCCCTTGGAGATGTGTCATAGAGAAAGGTTAAAGCAGTTTGGTTCAGTGCGACATAAAAAGAGACTTTGTAACAAATCAGTTGAAGTTTCTGGGGCTATTAACAAGCTACCAGGCATAATTTGAGTACAGAAAAATCACAAAAAAAAAAAAAAAAGCTCCATAGAATATGATACTTATCCTGTTAAAACACACAACACGCAACAGACCAGATGCTCATCTGGGGAAGCTTGAGGTCAGGATATGAATTGCATCAAATTACACTAATTTACACCTGCTGAGGATCTATCTTGAAATTAATTTGCCCTCAGAACATTCTTGTTCATATTAAACCTTTTCATTTTGGTAAGTAGAATAGCTTACTAAAATGTATAAATAATTCCTTCAAAGTGACACACTGATCAAGAGGGTTTTTCTTTTGTTTTGTTTTATTTCTCCCTTGGTTTCCTGTTTCCATTTCTCCTGCTTTCGTTCAAAGTCTGCTAAGCAGTACAGTCAGGAGAGATCAGAATAGGGCTCTTTGATCAATCAGATTTTAGACAGAAGTCGTGGGGAGACTTTCTTCCTTTCCATGAAACAGTTCAAGTGCTTTGGGATCTTCTCAATGTCAGGTTTAATTTCATTTATTTCTTTATCTTAGTGAAGTACTTGCATGGGGGAAAATATTTACTTGGGAGAGATGCTGCCCTTAGATCACATTTTCAACTGTGTTCTTACTTGACATGTTTTTGAAATTTAAGGTTAATCTGGGCTAACAAAGACCTGGTTACAAAATAAGGCCTCTATATTTTCATTACAACGTGTTTGTTAGTGGTTAAACTGGATGTGACACTGCTCCATCATGTATAATTTGGAAAAATTACTATATGATAATGATTTCATTCTTTTTCAGGAAATGTCCTTGGAGAGACCTGGACCTAGACAAACTCAAAGGTATTTTTCCTATCAAATCTTGAACTGAATGGCAGTCAAGGGAGTACAAAAATGTGGAAAATGAACAAAATTCCATGGAAAACAGCCCATGATTACACTAAAAGAAAACAGAGAAAGTAAACACATTAAAATCCAACAAGAATCTGAAAAGTTATTCTGTGAGATTACTTATTTCAAATCACCCTATGCAAATAATCATGTAGCTGGATTCTGCTATTCAGAACTGGCTACAAATATTCAGCAAATTCTACTAGAAATGAGTCCAAGGCAGCCTTTGAGCCCAGGAAAAAGTCTCTGTATGTTGGTAAGAATGGACAATGTGTCATGGCCTGTATCTAAATCCATGTTAGTTCATAACTGATGCCTGTCTAGGTACTGGAGTTCAGCACACTCTGTTTGCCCTGGGCTTTATAGTTCAGGTGAAACATTAACACTTTATTTAGTGGCCAGTTACTGAAGATCTGCAGTCCATATAATCTCAGACATTTCCAAATCCCTTTGTCACTCTGCTAGACAAAAACAGCAGTCATTATTTCTATTCACTCTGTCCAGCAAACTTACAGTCAGAATCATTGATCAAGTTTAGGATTTCAGCGTGGATGTCCAGTTTTAAAATCTTCCCAGCTCTGGTGGTTTATGTTGACTGAGGGCAAATTTAGTAAAACATTTGGGATCAATGCAAGGAGGGGCTGAGGTCATTTGGCTTGTTCAGCCTGGAGAAGAGGAAACTGAGGGACCTCACTGCATTTACAACTCCCTCACGAGGGAAAGAGGAGGGGCAGACACTGTGGTGACAGTGACAGGAGTCAAAGGAATGGCCTGAATCTGTGTCATGGCAGGGTTAGGTTGGATATTAGGAAAAGTTTCTTCCCCCAGGGGTGGTTGGGCACTGGAACAGGCTCCCCCGGGAAGTGGTCACAGCACCAAGCCTGACAGAGTTCAGGAAGCATTTGAACAACTCTCTCAGCCACATGGTGGGATTGTTGAGATGCCCCGTACAGCTCCAGGAGTTGAACTTGAAGATCCTTGTGGGTCTCTTTTGACTCAGGATAATCTACGGTTCTGTGAATCCATCTGAGGCTTCACTCACTACACAGAGAACAGGAAGATGCAGTCACATGTTTACCTGCAGTCAGATCCACACTTTTTCACCCAGACTTTAAACACCTGGTGTTTAAACCATGCATTCAATCCATGCCAGCAGTAAAGGTAAAAGTACTGTCTGTGGAGGCAAAAATACCCGCATATTCTGCCTCCTTAAACACACTCCTGTTATCTCTTTTATTTTCAGTCCAACAAATGCATTAGGATTTACATACTATATGGAATGAGAAAGGGAGGAAGAACTTGCTGGTCAAAATAAACACTCCTCTATTTTTTGCTCATTGATGAACAATTGCGGCTCACTTTTGACTTAAGTAGGATTATATGATTTACCTCTCTCTTAGAGCCTTATCTCCTTATTAGTGAGACAATCACAAGCAGCTGTTTATTTCAAAACAGGCTAGAGAAAAACAAACAAACAAAAGATGAAGCTGAATCACAGATGAACATATCCACAACCTGCACATCTTCTATGTAATTTGAAATGTTTCCTATCCTAAAAAATGAAACTAGTGATGCAGATGGAAAACAAATTAATCCACTGAGCTTGAATACTCACAGGCAACAATGAAGAAGACTAAATTATTCTTTTTTCTCTGACTAAGTCCTGCTGCATAGACCAACCATGTGTTGCTAACCATATTTATAGAGCTGATATGCTCAAAGTACGTCCTGTTGGGAAACAGAGCATGTGGAATATGGCCATTTGCTTTATGCAATTCAAGGAAAAGCAGCAACAGGTTGTGCAAAACATAGATCAAATTCGGAGAATTCTATTAGTAGTGCTGGAAAAATGAAGACAGCTTTTAAATGTGTACCAACTAAGGAAAATAATCACTTGGAGTTAATTGACTCTAGTTGAACACCTGGGGCATATGATCAGTTCACAGCATTTATTTAATTTTTTTTAAGTTCGCTCCAGTTTCTTCCTTACATGAAGACAAAAATAAAGCTGAAAACACAATAATGTCTATGCTCTTTATATTAGACATTCATATAAAACTATTCCATTCTAGCATTCATAAATGGTAATAGAGCTGGAGTGTCAAATTTGACATAATGAAAATTTCCAGCTCGTCTGAAATCTTTGTTGTGGATGTTTTGTTCTCTCATGTTTTGTTTAAGTTACATCTTCTGAAATATATTTCAAATAAAAATCCATATGGACTTTGTCATTTTTCTAGAATCTTCTTCATCTAAATGTGCTTCCAACCATTCTTATTCACTGGATACTGTGATGATGGGAAGGAAGAATCCTTCATGCCAACCTGAATCTAAGACATAATGCTCTAAGCAGTTGAGGCAGTGAGAAAGCTATAAGAAGGGATAGAATCTGACAGAAATAGTACTATAATATGCTCACATGTAACCCAGATGAACACAGGCAGTTTGTGCTCACACATCTATTCTGACCATTTTCATGGCAGGTGGTTAAAGACAAGTGGCTTTACTCTATGTATAGATCAGAATAACTGATTTCTAATCAGTTATTGTATGATTGATATGTAATCAGTTATTTGTATCAGTTATTGTATCAGTTAATGTAACTGCAGAAACCTTTCAGTCCATTCACACGAGGTTTTGGTGTCGGGCCCATTTCTGTTGCCTGGAAGAAAAAGCAGCTGAGAAATTTAGGAAGTATATTTAAATGTGTCCTAATCTAGTTATTCTCATGGTTACACTCCTTTTCTCCTCCTTTCTCAACTGATCTTCATCCTGACATTAGTTGCATAGTTCCATTTGCTAGATCCAAAATGGAAAATAATTATGGAAGAGAGAGATTCCACATCACAGTGGGGATCTCTGAGGTAACTTCGAGGAGGCTTAAGGTCAGTAGAGTAATGCTTAATTTTAGTAGTTTGTCAGAGGACAGCATCTGCAGCCTTGTGTTATCACCTATCTAGGTTTTCAGGAGTAAAATCTATAAATCCATGATACAGACCCTGGAAATCTTCTAGTTAATTGCTGATACTATCATCTGGATGATGCTTCCCAGGTATTTTGGTGCATCTTTCCCATTACAATTTGCCATCCTGTTCAAGTAGGCAGTCCAACCAGACCACTTTTTGATCAAGATAGAGCTGTGGGTCCTTCTTTTTCACAGGGTAGCCAGTAATTAAAAATACTCATCTGCAATGAATGAAACCCTGAATCAACTCTGCCTTCTGATTTAAATCAGGGATATTTCAACCCAACCTCCATCATCCCAGCTGAACACACAGACAATTTGATCAATGACTATGTTCAGGTATTATTTTCAGAATATCTAGCCATGTTTAAAGTGTGAAGCATAAATTTAACTATGTGCAAAACAAAAGGAGACTGAGTCTCTAATTTAATGGCAGTGAAACCCATAAAGAAAAGACAAATACAATCCTGAGCTTTGCCTGAAAGTATTTGCACTCAAATAGCCTATGAAAAGTCACTTGAGACCAGACATAGTCATTCAGATACCAGACTGTCCAATATTTTTTTTTGCTGAAGCTGTTTCTGTTTTTGTAAGTTAATAAATATTCATCAGCTGAGACTGTAGGAAACCATAACAGTAACCATTTAGCACAGAAGACTGGCTCTCTGTTCTTAAACTTGTGAGTCACAGAAGATTATTACTTGCTGATTTATTTATTCACCTATGTATTTTTACAAGGTAGAGTGTTTTCAACGGGAGACAAATGGGAACAGTATGCCCTCAAATACCTCACACCAAAAATGTTCATGCATTGACTTAATGTGCTAACTCTGGTGACCCTCATGGGGTCACAGCGTCCTTCAGCATACCCCAGCTTCAGTGTGGGGTGCTCCCCAGGGTGCAGGGGGATCTCTGTGTCCCCATGGACCTCCCTGGGCTGCAGGGGAAGAGCTGCCTCACCATGGGCAGCACAGGGGCTGTAGGGGAACCTCAGCTCCTGTACCTGGAGCATCTTCTTCTCTTCTTCACTGACTGTGGTGTTTGCAGGGGGGCTTCCCTCACGTATTCTCCCTCCTCCTTCTCTGCCTGTTGTTGTGCAGTTCCTTTCCCCCTTCTAAACTACATTGTGGCAGAGTCACTACCACTGTCACTGATAGCCCTGGCTAGGGGTGGGTCTGTCTTCGAGCCACCAAGAATTGGTTCTGCTGGACATGATGGAAGCTTCTGGCAGCTCCTCACAGAAGCCACCCCTGCAGCCCCCCTCTATAAACAAATAGAATTTGTTTTTTATGCTATGTTGAATTTTTTAAAACCTTGTGAATAATAACAATAATAATAGTAATAGTAATAGATTAAAATATGTTTCTTAGCAATCAATAATGGAATGATAGATCATTATTACTTTGCCATGAAAGAGATAGATCTTGGCAATGGATCTTGAAATATTTTGCAGTAAAGCCTAAAATAATTTAATCCATGTAAAAGTTGCAAGATATATAGCAGAGAAAGCAAACACTGTGGTGACACTCAGAAAAAGATGAAGACGTATGAATACTAAAACCTTTCCATGCAAATCCAATACACTACTTGATTAAAAGGAGAAAAGTTATTTTCTCATCTAGGTATCTTCTGTCAGAAATTCTATCTTCTTTCCTGTCTTCTTAGCTATTCAGTTTCAGGAGAAGGATCAGTTTATGGTTCTTGAGAGGACTAAACTCTTTGGAAGTTAAAAGCCTTCCTTTTGAAAGAATTACTAAAATTTCTATCTGCTGAAAAGCATGAGTTGGAATCAAACCTTTCCTGTCACTGTATAGAAGAGCTTAGGTAGGAATGATTAATTTTTCTTCCCAAGAAAATGCTTTAATCCTTCCAACAGAAACATGAAGTTCCCCATTTCCTTTTTTTTTTCTTTGAATGGTGTAAGGAACCCATATAAAAATCAATAGGAAATATGTACTGTAAAGGAGGAGAGAAATGGATGTTAATGTATTTATAACTTTTATAAAATGTGTACACTTGCAGAAAGTTTTCAACACCAGAAAGGTATCAAAGTTTTTTTAATGACTCAGGTGGGCTTTTAATTTCACCATGGATGTTTCAGAATTGAAAGCTTCTAAGAAGCGTTTTGCAAAGTTGACATGCAACAAAAGTCGATGAGTTCATAGGTGGTCTCACACAAGAATCACATCAAATCAATTTTTCATCTTGCATCATATTTTCAGGACACTCATTAAGCCATTCCAGGCATATTGAAAACATATTGATCTTTACTAAATGTGTAAACAAATCCTTTGAATGCTGCTGGTTTGAGCAGACACGAACACTAGAGATAGATTCAGGAAAATAGAGAATACAAAATTTTAGCGCACGGGCAATACCAGACAATGCCAGGTTCACCTCGTAGGACACATTTCTTTGTCACAAGGGCACATTACTAGCTCTTTTCTTACTTGGTGTCTACCAGGACCCCGAGTTCCTTTTCTGGAAAAGGTGGAACATACAGTCAGTCAATCTCAGAAATCAGAGGCGGTTGAATATGATATTTGCAGCATTATTTTCTAGTGGATATTCACAACGTTGTTGTGAGCTTACACAGGCCTTAAGGTTGACATCTCAAGGCTTTTCAACTCTGCTACATGATTTATGCATCAATTCCTTTGATTACTGCTTGCAAATTACATAGAATGACATTCCCAATGCATCAAAAGCTTCAAATCATTAAGAATATATCCAATCTGAAACAATTTTCTTGCATTTATTAACGGACTTCAATATTGAACATATTTTCACGCTACAAAACTTACTCTTTGGTTTTTATTTTTTATAAGAAACCTATGAGTGAACTATGAACATAATACAAAAAAACTTCAGTTAAATATGAATTTGTTTATTATGCTTTGTTTAATTATTAAGCCTTCTGAATAATCATAATAAAAATAATAATATTAATAGTAATAGATTAAAATATGTTTCTTAACAATCAATAGTGAAATGATCAATCATCACTTTACCATGAAAAATATGGATTTGGCAATGGATCTTGAAATATTTTGCAGTGGAGCCTAAAATTATTTAATCAATGTAAAAGTTGCAAGATACACAGCAGAGTAAGTAAATACTGTGATGATACCTAGAAAAAGATGAATACATATAAATACAAACACTTCTTCTGTTTCCATTCTTTCCCTAACATGCAAAAAAACAAAAGCGAGAGAAGCATCTTTGATATCTTATAAAATCATGGAAAAGTTTATTCTCAAAAATACTGAGGAACACCTAGAGGACAAAGCACTTCTCAGTTCCAGACAGCATGGCTTAATAAGGAGAAAATCCTTCTTGTAAAACCTGATTTCCTTTCACGAAAGGGTGACCCATAAAACTGATCAAGGAAAACCAGTAGATAAAAAATTTTTGGACTTTAACAAGTATCCTTACAGACAAGGTGTTAACTTTGTTATATATATTTGTTATATAACTGTGTTATGGTATGGGTGAGCAACTGGCTCACAGGTTGGGCACAAAGAGTTACGAGTAGGGTGACATCAGACTGGAGACCTGTCATCAGTGGGATTCCACCAGGCTCCATCTTTGTCCTTGTGCTTTTCTGCATCCTTACTAATAACTCCAAGGAATATTAAATTTGCCAATGACATTGAACTGGGAGGTGCTGTCAACTTCCTTAAAGGCAGAGAGACCCTGCAGAGAGACTTGACCGACCATATGAACTTTAACAAGGGCAAGATCCAGACTTTGCACCTGGGACGGGACAACCTGACTTGTGTGGATAGACTGGGGAACAAGAGGCTGAAGAGCAGCTTTGTGGGAAGAGATCTGGGGATCCTGGTTGATGGCAAGTTGAACATGAGTCAGCAGTGCCCTGACAGCCAGAAGGAACAACCCTGTCCTGGAGCCATCAGGGACAGCATGGCCAGCCAGGTAAGGGAGGGATTGTCCTGGTCTGATTTGGGATAAAGCAGCCTCACCCTGAGTATTGTGTGAGGTTTGGGCACCACAATATAAGAAAGATGCTAAGCTGTTAAAGAGCATCCAAAGGAGGGAAAAAAGGATTATGAAGGATCTCGAGTGGAAGTGTTAGGAGCAGCTGAGATCACTTCATCTGTTCTGCCTGGAGAAGAGGAGACTGAGGGAAGATCTCGTGGTCTTCAACTTCCCTATGAGGGGTGGTGGAGAAGCAGGTATTGATCTTTCACTCTTGTGATCAGTTACAGAACTCAAGAAAATGGCCTGATGCTGATTCAGGGGAGGTTTAGTTTAGGAAAAGGTTTTCAATCCAGATGGTGTTCAGGCACTGGAAAAGGTGACCCAGGGAAGTGGTGAGAGCACCAAGCCTGGCAGAGTTCAAGAGGTATTTCAACAATGCATTCAGGCACATGGTGGGATCCTTGGGGTCTCCTGTGGAGGGCAAGGAGTTGGACTTGAACATCCTGATGGGGCCCTTTCAACTCAGCATATTCTATGATTCTAAAATAGAACAGAAAATTCAAATTACATTTCCCTAAATTCTCTATTTCTTTCTAGCTTTGGATGTCTATAAAAGCAATAATTTTCAACTTTGAAAGAGTTCCTAGAGAGCTAATTGTGCTCAACACCTGCGTCTTCTCCAATCCTTAATTTTTGATGTCGACAAAGGTTATTTTCTACCATGGAGTACTTTCACCTTCTTCTGTAGTATCAATTTATCATTCCCCTGATTGTAGAGTGATTCTGCAATTCAGTAGATAAGAAAATGGGAAATTTTCCATGATTTTGGTGTTACAGTAGAAATTTTCTATGGACCATGCTGATGGGACCTGCTGTTTTTTTACTCTGACCACCTTAAAGGTTGCCCAGTGTTTTGCAGACCTCACCTCTGAAAGCTTTGCACTCCTATGACCTCCAATGCACACACCTTAGCAACCGCCTTAATAAGTTGATGTTTCACAAAAGACACTTATGCAGAGAAAACGTCTGTACATTACTCACAAACCTCTTTTCTTCAATCATTCTTACAGCCCCCACCTCAATACGGAAGGGAACAATCATACAAAGTAAAGAGCAAGGGATTTCTGATAAGAATTGCTTTGTACTGGTGTTGATTGACTCTTACCGACACCTTAAAGCTTCCCACATCAGGTAATGCCTTTCCTGAAGCCACTGCTGGGTCTGGTTGATAAGGGTACTTGAAATGCTGACAGCTGTGATCTTGTTAAAAAGGGTCAAAAGAAGCAATCTTAGTAACATTTCAATGGTTGGATTATTGCTACTGAAGAGAGCAGTAAATGCCACTTACAACTAAATTTTCCACTTCATCCGAGATGCGGATAACTGTTCTTCTGATACCTTTCCCCCAAGGAAAGCTCTGTAGCAGTAGGCTAAGGAAAGTAATTACATATTTAAAGGTACAGCTGTCTTAGATAAATTCAGTGCTGTGGGAAAAATATTAACACAAACCCAGGAAAAAGGAAAGGAATTACTTACAGATATTTTGTTCATTTAATATATTTTATTAGATCAGGGAAACCATATCCAGCAGCTCAAATTATTTGCTTAAAGTCAACTAAAATGCATAACCATGTATTTTTAGGTTTTGGGTTGTTTCTTTTACCTACTGCCTTGTTAAATGTCTCAAACTTCCCTCTTGTCATGACTGCTCAGGTAACATAAACCTTCTTATCCAAGGTATGTAACTGCATTGTACTAGCATTTTCCTTTCTGTCTTTGACTTTTCTTGCCTTTTCTAAACCTAAAAGATGAGCTGATCTCATCTCTTTGTATGGAACAGGAGAGGGGAACATCATGTCAGGATAAACAGGAGGCTTGGCTGTACAGACAGACCCGGAAATTGCACTGTATATGCAGGCTTTGAATCAAAAAGGCTGGTCAACTACACAGTGGAGATCATTTCTGGCTCTCAGAAACTGTTAAGCATGATCCCAATTTTTTTGGATGAATTTTGAAATAACACTAGAAATGTAGGTACTGCATTTTGTAGTGGGGATGCCCAGGTTTTAAGCAGAGTTTCTACAGTCCGGAGATTTACAGAAGCACAGGACAGAAAAAACTCCAAGCAGTTTGAAGAATTTCCAGAAGGCTTAGGAGAGAGACAAACCCACAAATGCTCTGCTCTGAATTGTCCTGAAGTCTCATGTGCTTTCCTATATATTTTCTGTATGGAAGCAGTTTCTGTGCGAGAAACTTCAGCTCAGTGGATCTTAATCAATGCAATTTAGGGAAGAGCAACATTGGATGATGTGGGCAGAGAGGCTGTCGAGGCTAAAAGCACCGGATTGATGTCCCCTTCTGTAGGACACAATGCAGATATGAACACATAGGTGGGTCTGTCCCTGGCCTGTGTCTTTCTCTGAGCTGTGACATGTGGCCAGGGATACTAATCGTGACATGTCAGAGGATTTTCATGCCAAGATATGGAGCCACAATCTAAATATTTGTCTGTGTTTGCAAAAGGACTTTAACCAGGAGGTCATCTGTAAGCACTTCCCAAGACTTGTAACACACTGAGCACTAGAGAGGTTTTCTACAGAAGTCAGAGAAAGAATGAAATTAAAGAGAAGGAAGAAGTGCCTCCAATATCTGTACAGAACAGAGAATTTAGAGAACTTTCCGAAGATGGAAAAACAGAGGTCCTTAATTGTATATTCAGATCCAGACAGGTGTTCCTGTTATGTAAGCTGTTTTGCTAAGGAGAAGTATGTATTTATTTCGATTTTCATTCTCATGAACTTAATTCAATTCCATAATTTCTTTAATTTTAATGTACAGGCATATCTGTATTCTAACAAAAAACAAAATAATTGTGGATATAAATATCAAACCCAGTTATTCGTAGGGCCCTTAATAGGATTTTATGTAGTGATTTTTCAATGCAAACTAGTCCAATAACTGGAACCCAGGTGAGTTCCCTACATAGAAACTTATAGTCCAATATTTTATATCGACATCTTTACTGATGACAAAATGCAACCAAATTTTAGATTAGAAAAAAATGCCTGCAATACAAATATATATATGTACATATATTTAAATTACTGTACATTTCTGCAATGTCTACAGTAAACAAAATGCCACAGACAACAGTTCCCTACATGCTTGAGGGTTCAAAAAATGTTCAGTTTTTATTGATACATATATTTTTTTTTGTGAAGTATTTTTGTTTTTCTGCTCATTTTCTTTTTTTTTTTTTTTCATTTTCCCCTACCATGCTACTTTTTACGTCCTCTGTTATTTTACAGCCATTCATCTGTATTGACCTGCTGATAGTTCGCACTGTGACACTCTTGACTTCACCAGTTTCCTTAAATCCTCTGCAGACTGGTAAACCTCCAACTATAATCACAAGTCTTTTTAGTCCAGGGAGCTAATTTAGTCAAACTAGATGGTTCTGAGCAGGTTGTCAGAGACACTGTATTGCTCTCCACTGACTAGTTATGGGATGAAAATATTTCATCCAGGGGTACTGGTTCATTTCCCACCAATTTCTTGCGTTCTTACCACCGCCCTCCCTTCTCTCTCCACCACGCATATTTAGAACACTATGTCTGAGGCTTATCCATGCATGAGTTAAATGCTAAATTAGTCACACTAGACTTGAGACTTTGTAAACAACAGCATCATTTTCTCTTTCATAAAAGTGAAACTTATATGCTTTTCTAGACAAACAACTCTTGCTGATGCTTGTAGCTTGCCACAAGCTAAAGCTGTCCTTAAACTGACTTATTTAGTCACTACATAAAATACATCTGTCCAAGCTAAAGCGATTTTCCCCACATTTTGTAAGATCATGGACTGCGTCATCTGGTGTTTCAAAATTCTAATTTGATGGCCAACAGGATAACTGGAATGTTTTCACTGCAGCTGTTCCTCACACTGCAGTCTCTTTCCATTGTGCAGTGGAGATCTGCTAGGAAACACAGCTCATAACTAAAATAACACACTTGAGTGTACATAATATTGCAGAGCCAAAGAATTGAAACACAGTGAGCCTGCAGCACTTTCTGTGATGTTACTATTGGGCAAGACCTCAAACATAGATCCTAATATGGTCCATTTCTGCAATACTCTCACACTTTTCTTACAAAAAGTAAAGCAGAAGAAATGTGAATTTCAACTTATAGATATTGTGCAAGCATTGCTGGCTCTCCTCAGCCTTGTGTTCTGTTCAAGGAAGGGTGCAGGATTCCAGATCCCAATGAAAGGACCCAAACCAGCCAGTATTGCAACAAACCTGCTGTAATAACAACAGTAATGACAATACGATAATAATTAGGCAAAAATATATAGATAGTTAATCTGCTGCTCCTTCAGCTGTTGGGAACTCCACTCTCGTGTAGAACCCAGGTGAACAGCCCTGGTGAGCTGCAGAGATCCCACCCATGGAGGGGTTCACCACCCCTCCTTAATGTGGCTCAGTAAATCTAATATGAAAACAAAACTACACTTTTTTTTTTGACAGGAACTTTTTTATCAAATGTCTTTACCAGAACATACCTGGCTGTATGTGTCTAGAGCCTTCCAGTGTGTCCCTCCTTTATTTTTATGTCTAGTGTTATCCTGTGGTCACTCAGGCTGATCTGTGAGTATCTCAAGCTTTAGCACAAGGCTCACCATGGCTGTCAGTGTTTGCTCAAGGAAACTGATTCCTTCAATTCCATGTGTTCCATAAGACTCCCATTAAACCCTCATCCTTCTTGCTGACAAAAATACTGAAATATACTGGAGATTTTTTATCCTGCAAAAAGAAGATGTCATATGCTCCCCATGCAACATTTCAAACATTAATGATGCCTACAGAAGTATCTGTTTACTAATATATTAGCACCAACTAAATCACTGTGCATATTATCATATACACCTCATTTACCTGCAGTCAGACCTTTTATGAATTTGTATTAAATAAAATACTAGTGAATAGCTAAATGTTTGCTCTGTCTTTGCAATCAGCAATTAAAATTTCCCGCACTGTTTTGGGATAATAGTGCAAGTCACTCGTAAAGAAAATTCATCTCATAGTGGGATTTACAATGTGAGAGTTTGTTATACCCTGACACCCTCTTCCAATTATTATGATTTTTTTAATATAAATTTTGAAGCTATAGCACCTGGGGAATAAAATTTCACATGAAAAAGTTCTACTTACCATCTGTTTATGCATGAAAACAGATGGGCACCTCAGACAGATGTAGGGTCAGCAGCACGTGTTTGACAGGATGGTCTCTCATGTTGAAGGCACTAATTTAGAATTGGAAGGGTCTGTGCTATTCAGTCTCTGACAGTTTCTGAATAGTCTTGAGTAAGTCAGTTAATCTCATCCTTCCCTCTCTGTGTCACTAAAATAATCTCAATGATTATTTCTCACTTTTTTTACCACTGTCATTGATGAAGATGAATCCACTAGAATGGAAGTTGATAGCTAACTCAGACTCAGTGATCAAAAGTTCATATTTAAAATGTGTTCAGAACAGAAGACGGTCCAAAATTATGAAAGGGATATCTTATGCCAAGGAAGTAATCTTGGGAGTATAACTGAGAGGTGAGATGCATTTATAATGAAGTACTTCAATGATAATTGGGAATTCTGTAGAAAAATGTATCAAGAGATGCTCATCAAACTGAAAGTTTGCAATCAAGGAACAGTATATGCTAGTTTTCCAGATTCTCAGATGTTTTATCCTTACCATAAAACACAAAAAAAAGTAAACAAATTATTTCTCCTTCCTTGCCCCAAGTCCAGCCCTGGCAGAAAGCCTAACTGGTAAAAGTATGTGCTTCAGTCTAATATGTATAGACATTTCCTTATAGACATTTTTGTTTTTTTCCTTACCCCAACATGGTATTTTAACTGACAATATCATCATACAAACCATAATATCTCTATTAAAAAGACTAAGAATATCCATTTGACATTTTAGTAAGTCAACATCCAGGTCATGCTGAATTTCATGTTCAAAAGAATGTGTAAAGATCAAAATTTGGGTAGTAAGATATTCAAGCAAAGTTCAAGATCTAAAGTAAATGTAAAATTGCTGGAAAACTCAAAAAGAGGTGTAGTAAAGAAAAGAACAAAAGTTGACCAGTCTAACCTAGTTTATAGCTTAATGAAAAGTTAGATGTCCGAGGAAAACTCTGTGAGGGCCATTCAGCCTTAAGGAATGAATAAGGGTTTCTGCCCTCAAAATTAATGGTTCTTAAAAGGCTTATTCAACATCAAAAACTCAACATCAGGGATGCCATTTTGAAAATCATGAGTTATCCAAACATAAAACATTTTGTCAATACAGTGATAACAGCAACTGCTTGAAATAACATGTCAGATGACCTATTGGAACTTATACCACCGTGCTGTAAGGTCTCTAGACCTTGTAATTTGTTTACAAATTTAGAAGCCAATAATCTTAAGTCTACCATTTATGAATGACTAATTTATGACAATCACCATGAAAAATTAGCCATGGTCTTTATCAGCAACGGGTAGGATCCTAAAATTTGAAGAATACCTGTTAGATACTAATTTGTTGTCAAAAAGGAAAAGGAGTAAAGACAAAAATGTTTTACTACTGAGGTTAACAGTTTGAATTACAGGGGTTTGTGGCAGGATTAGCAGTAGTTGTAAGAAAATGCACAGTATTATGGCTTTATGGTAATATCAAATGAATTTTAGCTACTTCTGAGCAGTGATTAAAATGGATTCACCCTCATAGGTAGAGCTCGTTTCACAGGTGTTGCTGAAACCCTTTTTTAAAATTTTCTCTTTTATGGAACAATCTAAAGCATTATGTGGGAATCCAATATTCCCAAAAAGATGTTCTTAAGCTCTTTTGAAAAGGAATAGAGAAAAAGAAAGAGAGAAAGCAGTCCCAAAGTTCTGCATAACCCAGTTTTCAAAACCTTCATTTGAGAAACAGAAGACTGTGAGATTGAACCTGCTTGTCTTGCTTTCTTCCATCTCCCTTACTGACTATGGGCAATCTCTATAAGAGCCTTTTACTTATTATCCTTGAGGAAATGTTATATAGACAAGGGACTCATTTTCATTTTTCCTGCTGCTGGAGTATATCACCAAGCTCACACAAATTGTGCTTTTTCTGCTGCTGGTGAAATAGCAACATAATTGTCCTAGGTATTTTTACACAGAAGACATTAAGGTTTACATAGGAAAAAAGTCACCTTCCTCAATTCATTCTTTCTCTGCCTCAAGTAGGTATGGGATATAAAGTTAAGGTGTTTTGCAAATCAAAGAATTGCTGCTTAAGATATCATCCCCACATCCCAAAGACATAAAAATCCTTGCTAAATTTTTTGAGGAACTTATACAAACTCTTCAAGAGAAATGAGGAACCCAAATTTCAATTAGACCCGAAGGGGAAGGATTTGTCTTTGAATTATTGAAAAAAGTCCTTTTAAGAGCATGCAAGGCCATAGCTCATAAAAAGAAAATAAAAATATAAAGAAGTCAAAACTAATACACTGAGTAGAAAGACAAATTTCTTTTTAGTCTCGGTATTGCTTTTTTAAAAAATGTTGCAAACATACAGTTAGAACAGAAAGAAGATTGTTTATTTAAAAAAAAAACCAAAAAACCTCTGTACTTGCCCTTGGGGATTTGTTTCAGCCACACTCCTTATAATCCTTTTTTACTTCCATTTTCTCTCCTCTACATATTAATCCATGCCTTTTTACTCCACCAGTGTTCCCCAGATGGAAAGAAGCAGCAGAGTAGCCCCAGAAAACACTCCAGATGTGAGAAAAGGCAGATACACCTTCAGTCTAGAATGAGTCATAAAATTAACTTGTAGGAAGTCCAACTGTGGGAAGTCACTGCTGATGTTTGACTGTGAAGATCTTCTTCCCTCATAAATAGGTCTTGTTTTCAGAGTTGTGAAATTAAATCCTGCCTTCCAGGAAAGACATTGATTTTCCATCACCACTAAGAAAGCTTCCTCAAGAGAGAGCTGAAAAAACTGGAATTTCTATTGACATATCACAATCAAATTAGAGCCTTTGGCTATATCCTCCAGCCCACTGAAGCACCAGGGTGAAACAATACATCTTGCCGTATAAAAAATGCTCTTAAAATATTGTTACTAATTCACTTTTGGGAATTTGATCTGGAAGGGCCTCAGGTTACTGTATAATCTTAGCAAATTATATTTTCCTAGACTTCTGTTTCAGTAAATTCTGAGGCAAAACGTCAAATTTCATAAAACAGTATTTTTAAACAATATGCTTTCCATGGCTAATTAACTGAACAATTATGCTCATATTCAGTCTCAAGATTCATCTCTTCTTCTTGACATAAATATTTTTTAAATTATTCTAAGGTTTCTTTTATGATTTCTTTGTCCAATCTCACCTAGGAACCTTTTTATCGCTTGAAGTAGAATTATAATATATATAATTGGATGCCTGCAGCAAGATGAGTGCTTAAGCAAGGAGCTCAGAATTTCTTATGGAAAAAAGTAGAGTCTCCTGGGAGGTCCCTGAAAACATCTTTTTTGTTGATTTAATTGATATCCAAGTATTTCTTTGGCCACGAATTTAAAGTGCATGAGTCTCAAAAACTGCCCCTGCCAGAAAGAATTGTATGTATGCCTTGTTACATATCACAAAGTTATTTAAAGACTTGCTTGGATTTGGAGTCAAATATAATTGATGACAAGAGCTCAAATAAAATTAAATAGTAGGTGCCAAAGTCACTCGTGGGCCAGCTCAACTTTCCATGAAATTCACTGAAACCACAAAAGGAACAACACTTGTAACCTCTGAAACATTCACGACGCAATGAACAAAACAAAAAACTGCATAAAAAAACAGAAATGAATTTTCTAAATCCTTAGAGTGCTCCCTGCTACAGCAGCCAGATTACACTTGCATTTTTTTGCTTTGTTTGTATTTAACAAATGAAGTTCTGAATGTCCCGATCAATCCAGAATATAAGGAAGTTGGGTTTTTTTTGGCAAGTGCACAAAAGCAGACACTTGTGAATCTAGCAAGCTGATCCTTCATTCTGGGCAGATGCCAGTTGTTATGTGAAAGCATGAGGTAAAAATGCAGAACAGATTTTGGGAAGCAACCTGGGATGTGCAGCTACCAATTGACTCCTGAAGAGCTGCAATAGGTTAACAGGAGCACGTGAGTACATGTCTCATTACTGAGCTGAGTTTTACATTTCAGCACCTCCTTCAGAATCCTTAGCGTGTATAAATCAGCACAAACTGGCTGTGGCACATTAATTTGTCATATTCCACATTGTTTGGTGAGCAATGATCTTTTCTTTCTTTCTGTTCTTGAAAATAAGAAAGCAGTTTTGTAGAAGACTTACATTTCACTTCCAGTCTGTGCAGGGAAATGTATCTAGTGCTTGATATATTTTCATGTATCATTTCCCTTTCCACCTGCTGTCCTTGTTGAACAAGAATTACAGGTTGAAGCCCTTTGGGCACGGGTGTCATGATTAGCAACATGGACATTAAAGCTTAGATACTGTGACAGTTGTACCATGTCCCAGCATTTACTTCAGCAGCAAATTGAAATACCTTAAGGAAAAAATACTAACCTCAGACAACAGATTGTGATCCCAAATCAAATTCTGGAACTGAATTATCCTTGAAAATTGTTTCAAAACTTTCTCCTTCTTCACATACCTGTCAAGACCCAATATAAGCCCTTAGTTGTTATTGCTACTAAATTTTTCCTTGCTGTTAAAAGCACACTGAATTTTTATCACATCAAGTTTCTTTTGAGGGAAAAAGGAAAATGGCAAAAGTCTGAGATTCTACACTGCTTATTTGGCTTCTGATACAAAGAAGTTGAGAGCCCCCCCTGGTCTACAAGAGAGGAAGCCCACAGAGCACAATATCTAGAAGCACACTGGTATTTGTTTATTTAGGTTGCTCCTCAGTGAGTTTGCCAATGAGATATGCAAATTTTAGAACCAGGGTAGGTGGAAAAGTGACCTGAGAGTCATAGAATCTGGATTTAAGATAGGGCTGCATTTGTAAAATAACAGCATTATGATCCACAAGGATGCTACTTAACTGCTATCTGAATTCCAAGGAAATTCAGATTTTTACACTAATTTTTGTGTATATATACAGAAATAGGAAAAAATAAAATCAGGAAAACACTCTAAAGGTTCCACTTGCTCTGTGCCTGTATATATTTAAAGCTAGATAATGTTGTTCAGGTCTGTGAAATGCTCGGTTTTGAATGTCTTCAAGGAGAGTCTCCACAACCCTTCTAGAGAGCCTGTTCTACTGATAACTGGTCCACTTGAAAAGGATTTTTTACTTGAATCTCTTAGAAATTTGCCGTTTATGTCTTTGTAACTTGTTTTTTGTCCTTTCATGGACAAAAAACAGTTTTGAGCAAAATCTGGCTCAATTAGTGGTTGCAGAGAACTGTTAAATGCATTTAGAGGAACCTTTTCCAGCCTAAACCAACTCAACAACTCCTGGTACCCCCTTTGCTCCAAACCCTACTCATATTAAGAGCTTCTTGCTCTAAATATGCATGTCCAGTTTGTTATTGTGTCTCCTCTTCTAGGAGATGTTAAATTCAGACACTTCCCTTTGTGTCCCAATAGCAAGTTCCTGCATTTGGTGTTGCTGAATTTCTTGAGTTTTCTGTCAGCTCATCTCTCAAGCTTGTTGAGGGCCTCTGAACAGTGGCCCTACCTCTCAGGAGAGTGACAACTTCTCCCATCTTGGCATCAAATTTGCTGTGGGTATGTTCCCCCTGTCTGTACAGCTTAGTAATGGACAGGTCAAAATCTCCATCTCAGAAACATCTGAGATTCTACCAGAATCACAAAGTCAATCAATTATGTTGGAAAAAAATTCTGATATCCTCTAGTCCAACCTTTGACTTATCAACAAGAACATTCAGTCTTTTCTTGAACACCTCCAGGGGTGGTGACTTCACCACCTCCCTGGGCATCCCATTCCGGTGTTTAAAAACCTAATGTTTACCACCTAACTAAAACGGGATCTGTAATCAGGATACATCACCTCTAAGCAGTTTGTTCAGAAAAGTGTAAAGAAAGGATTGTTTAGCTGCTGAGAAAATACAGCAGCATTTGCTGCTTATTTTGAATTGCAAGCAGAACAACTTCTTTTTAGAGGTTACACCTAAAACAAACCCTTGTGCCTGAACAATTTCAAACACACAGTTTTTCCTCATTGGAACATGTTCTCTAATAAGGAGCCCTTTAAGGTCAAGAAAGAGGTTAAAATCCTGATTAATTTGCCTGACTTAATGGAAAAGAACTTGGGATTGATCAGGTCAGAAAATGGAGAGAAAGAACATTTTCCTGGGGTTGTCCTCTAGGAGAAAAGCAGTGTGGGTTCCTAGGACTGCTCTTATATTTTGCATTAGCAATGAAGCTTCATGTCTTGTCCTTGATTCCAAAAAGGATGAATTGCATTCCTCACTCTCTGTGCTTCAAGTTATTCTTTCATGTCTCAGCATCAGTCACAAGAAAATCACAGATGCCATGTATCGAGTTTTTTCTTACTGTTGCCACTTGATTAATAAGCATCAGTGTCTGACATTGGAAAGCAGAAGCCTAAGTGAATTCTTACACAGGGATGTTGAAAAAACAAACTGTATGAAATAAACAGTCCAAATAGTCTCCTACTAATATACCTTGAACATCTTTATATATCCTACTGGGGAAACTCCAATAATCTGGAGCACCTGCAGTGGGCCACATTTTGAATGCCAAAACCTAGAATCAATCAGTTAACAAAATAATTAGTCACAGATAAATAAAATAATAGGAAACAAAAAAGAAAGGAATCATGGGGAATTAAACTTGACACTTGTCACCCATATGAAATTAAAAATGTGGGAATAGATGGGAAGGCTGTCTCGAGAGTAAATATTTCATGGGGAATGATCGGGAACAGTCGAAAGTGGATGACTGCTCAAATTCAGTTAGACAGACATACTTTATTTTGTTTTATGGAAAGTCCAGCATCTAAATCACATTTAGAAATGTGGCTGTCATCAAATGCCAATACCAAATAGCAGAGGAATGACATGAGCTTTTATTCACCCCTTAATTATTAATAGCCTTGTATCGTAGAAATCAGACTTTAGGAAAAGCTGTCAACTAATGCACAGAAGAAATTCAGTGGCAATTCACCTCCCTATCAGGCAGTGGTTCCAGATTTACTCCACAGTTTGGGTTAGAGTTTCACTGGAGCCAGAAAACAGTTGAAAAGCAGAAGAGTTGCTCCTACTTAGGGTGGGATCTTGCCTCTTGGTGCAGCTGAGACTCCTATGAACTATCGCAATAGACAAAATTGCTCTCTGGCTACTTGCGACAACCAGGTGTGTGTCCCTGCAGTTGTTAAGAAAGAAGATTTAATTATTTAATTAGTTAATGAATGCCTGCAGTAATGGATCTCAGGTGCTCAGTCCTGCCCAAGTTGCTGGCCCTGCATCTTGACTTCAAAGCTTGCCAACACTTGGACACAAGATCATAAAATCATAGAACCATTTAGGATTGAAAAGAGCCCCAAGACCATCAGTTCCAACCATAAATCCATTTAAACAGTAAGATTCTCACTCCAGTTAATGGTTCACAGACCCACTTGCTCACACCAACACATGCACAGTGTGGGTCCCTGTACTCCCCCTTAGACACACAGACTACTCAGAGGCTGGCTCTTGGACCCAGAAACCTCTCACACAGAGACACACACATGCAGAAGGGGTCCCTTGGTTGATCCCAAGGCCTTTTGGACGCCTCAGTAGCTGGCTGGGGTGTCCTGGTCCCTTGATTAGCCAGGTCAAAGGCTGAGCCTCTCTTGAACCGCCCCCATCTCCGTATCAGTGCCCTTCTCTCTCACATCAGGGATCCCATATCCCAGCCACTGACCTTCCTTTGTCTGTGAGGTCACAGGGAGAACTGCTCCACACTCCCACTGGGCGAGGCTTGGAGCAGTCCTGGAAGAAACTCTGACTCATGGCTAAGGCTGGGGCTCCTCAGCCTGCCTTTACATCTCTGGACTCCTCTGTGCCTGTGGAGGTGAGACTTTAACCATGTGATCTGTTACTCATCACTGTAAATAGTCTCTCTGTTACTTCTGCTTTACTTCTGAATACTGAGCAGTGGGGAAACCCTGAACCTGCCTGATCCTCTCCTTTAATGATTTTTTCTCTGCTTTTTTCTAGTTGAATCTTACATCCCTTTTTTAAAGGATGACTGTTTCATTTAGTATTCTGCTGTAAACCCCAGATCAGAAAAAATGGAAAGAAAGTGATCTGTGAAAAAACCCACAAAACACAAAGCCACCAGCCCAGCTAAAAGCTTTTTAGACATCCTGATCCTAGCAAGTGTTTATTGGTTTCTATAGTGCATAAGAAAATTGTGTGCATGTCTATTTATTCTTATCAGTGAGGTTTACAAGCAAGTATCATCAGCAGAAAGAACAATTGCTACTCCCCTGTTCCTCTCATTTCCCACTTTCATAAGTTATTCTTGTTTTGTCTTCAGCAAAATAGCATTAGACTTTAATAACAATGGTATCAAAACCTTCAGACAGTCTCAGCTAATTCATAACTAATAACCAAGCTACTTCATGTGCTTTGTACTACCATCAAATACACTGTGGGAGAGGAAAAACGGGAAATTAGTTCCAACAAGTAAAAGGAATGGGTTGTTGAGAAGGCAGCTTCTTCCCAGAATGAGTAAATACCACTATGTGGAATAATTTTTAAAAACTATTTAGTTGTTTCTCTCCCTTTATTATTTTTCCTTACAAAATCACTCACCAGCTAAACAAATGAAGGGTGATGCTAAATTGAAATCCTTACTCAGTGCTCAACACATTTAAAAGTTTTAATGTGTGAGTGGGTTCTTCTCATTTTTCCCTTCTGAAACAAAGTTCTCCTTTCTGTTTATTGCCTCAAAGAGAAAAAAAAAATATTTAAGTTAGCCACACAATTCATCAAGATTAATTTGAATCCCTCATATCTTTTGTAACTGGCTCCTTCCCAACAGTGTCATAGTCAAGGTGTTCACTTTGCTTGACCAGTCTCTATATCCCAGAAATACTAAATTAACAGTTGCACTTCTAGGGTGGAGAAACAGGCAACCAAAATGGCTTCAATAAAGCAAAACATATTAAGGAAGTCTTAATGATTTCAGGTTTGGAGTACACAGATATCACAAAGGCAGAAACATGACCCATCTACATTTCCAAGAGTAAAAATGTGGCAAACCTTTAAAGGAAGTCAACACCATTTTAAAAACCAGTGTGTCCCAGACTGGCCCCACAGCAGGAGATTTATCTGACACTGAGACCCAGCTGGAGGTTGATGTCTTTGAAATAAGACCAGAGATCTGAATGCAACAATTTTTTATTGCCTTGTACCTCACCCTGTCACAGGGGGGATATTCCCAGGAACATTACTAAATTGTGAACAACAGCTTGTATAGGGTCTTCATTAACTAATGACTCCAACTACTGTCTAAACTGTACTTGTGTAAGCACCCAGTGTGACAGACACAAGATCACACTGACCTGTCCATTGGGATATAATTTAGGATACAACTTAGGATACAGACTGCCCCTTTCATATATCCATTTCCTTTGACTGTTCTTTCTCAGGTCGACTTCATAATTCTCATTTCCAGAGCTCTCAATATCGAATTCTGCAGCCTGGTTTTAGGGTGTGTTTGTGGCCGGATATTAACATCCTATTATTAGGTGTTACTTCAGAAAAATGAGTTGGGGACTTAGGTTAATCTTGCACAATGTGCACAGCCAGACTAAGTATCTCAGCTGCTTTTACAGTCAATGGAGAGAAGCATTTCCTCCTTGGTGCAATACAGCTTCAGCTAAAGCAGTTGGTAAAAAATAAGGCAGAGAAATCACTCACTGAGAAACTTAATATCCTTGCTGAAAAGAATAAGGAAAAAGGATGATAAGCTTAGCTGTAAATGCTTTATTTAAAATGAAGTTAGTTGAAGCCCACCTCCATCTTCTGGTCAAAAAAAGCCTTGTTCCAGCTATAGTTCCTTTCTTCTATAGTAGCCTCTGGCTCATAGAACAGGCCTGCAGACAAGCATAGCTGAGCTGGCTCAAACTCTGGTACAACTGAAACCACAGTTACTGATTTGTCTCCCCTGATAATTGGAATGGGTTAGTCCAGGTGAGGGTCATTTCTCTTTCTGTGTCTCACTGGTGAGGAAAGAAGCTTTGGAATTATGTGAATCCCTGCTGGAATGCAGCATAAATATCAGAAAGTGGCAGAAAATTGACCTACCCTCTCATCCTTATGTGAAGAGACAAGTACACAAAATCTGCCACAATTAATCATCTGCGTCCTAACCAGCTTTGGTCAACCTGAGAAGCCTAGGGCTGTTGTTGCCCTAATTCTGTACAAAAACAGATCTATATTCCTATTTACATGCAAACTGGGTCTTCAAATCATGGTACTTTTTGTGTAGATGAGATAAGGAAGCCAATCTGACGTTTCAGTGACCCAGTCCCAAATGGCAGGGCAAATCATCTTTCATGGTAAATCCTGTGAGCTCTCTGTCATTTCTCCCTGGAAAATTTTAATTATTTTTCCTTGAATTTAAAAAGAAAATTTCCTATAAGGTCTTTACTAACTTTACTGTAAAAAAAAAAAAACAAAAAACACCACTTTTTTTTGTTGGTTTATTTTTTTCCCCAACATTCTCATTGACTGCTATTGTCAAAATGCTTGTACAGGAGTCATAGTTTTTAATCCTTGATGAATAAATGCCAGTGTGATGAAAAACTTAATTGAGTTGTTCATAGTTTACAGTTAGATGACCGTGCAGGCCCTTATTCTTGTCGACCATAATTTTGTTCACAGACTGTGCCACTCAGTCCTTGAGCCAGTCTGCAGCTGCTGCTTCATCTCAAGTGCCTCTTCTGCCCAAGAGAATTCTGCAGTTGCTAAAGGACAGCCTTCTCTTACCTTGACACATCATTGCTTCTCTTTTCTGGATGAGTTCTAAAGCACTGTTGCATCCAATCAGGGATAAAATCATTATTTCCTGGGCTCATTTTGTTAGGTCTGCTTGTTTCTTGTATCATGTTCTGACACCCTCTTGGGGTGTCCTGTGCAGAGCCAGGAGCTGGGCTCTATGATCCTTGTGGGTCCCTTGTAACTCAGGTTATTCTATGATTCCGTTCCACTCTTCTGCCTCCTCCAGGTTGTTCTGCTGGAAATAGATGAACATTTGTCCTTAAAATAAACACAGAGCCTTACATCATCTCATTCCTGGTCACTTGCACCAGGGACTGAGGCAGCTCCTGGTGGAATATTTTCCTGCAAGTCTGAAGGATGTCCTGATCCCACCTGGTATTGTTCAATGGCCCTGCATTTCATCTTGGTTTTGTCTCGATTCCACAATCATTTCATAAACATTATCAAGTTTCAAAGGAGGCATCAACTTGCTCTGTATTTCACTGTGGGCTCAAATTTCCCTTATTATCCACACTTCATGCACATTGGTTCTTCCCCTGGCTGGATCCTGTAATTGTCTCAAAGAAGCTGCGTCCCTGATGTCAGAATGTCTCAGTACAGCCCATGCCTTTTTTTTCCAAATGGATCCTTGTGCATTATGTGTCCTAGAACACCAAGATAAAAGGTTTTGTACACTTATAAAAGGGAAAAGCCACCACTGAATTACCAGTGCTTCCAAGGGTAGGCAATATGCAGCACTAACCTCATGCTTTGCAAGGAACACTGTTAAACTCCAGTACAGCCACCTCCCTGTGTGGAAGAATAAGTGCAGGCAAGCACACACACGCACACACACATGCACACACACACAAACAAAGATTGTGTCCCAGGGATGCTCTAGGGCTCCCAGAGCACACTAACACTAAATGCTAAATGGTGTAGGATCAGAAGTCAGCCCCAGAGAGCAGTAAATCTAAAATCATGGAAGTAAGTGAACTAGTTTTTGCTGTTTAGCCTGGGGCAGAGAGGTGTCTTCCTACTGTGGTCTGTGGTCCCTAAAGATATTATTGCTCTATAAAAATCACCGTGAGTTTTCACTCCACTTTTAGTCATAAGCTCATTTTTTTTATCTGAGGATGGCTATATTTAATGTCTTGATTTGTGCTTAATGAAGAAAATTCAAAGAGACTTATATGAAATTTTCAAAGTTTGCATTCATAGCACTTAACACCTTCATTATTAGATCAGTCAAAACAAACTGAAACAGGTGTAACAATATTTTGAATGTCTGCTATGACATATTTTGTCATCCCACCGCTAGAATGAGAAACATATCACTATTCTCTCTAGTTCTTCATAAGAATTTCATCAGTAATTCTCTAAAGAGAGTGGAAAATCTCACTAATCTAGATTGTATTTCTGGCAAATTTACACTGATTTTAAAATACCTTTTTCTCAGATTCCAATGTGTGCTTTATTCAGAGTATGAGAACTTTTCTTGCTGGTTTCATTTCTGAAAACAAATGAAAAGTAATTTTTGATTTTTCTTAACAAACTAATTGATTTTAAGCAACTAGATGGAGATACAAACAGAAATAACTAATCAGCTAACTGTCCAATATTTCATGTAAACTTTCCCTTAGAATTCTAGAAAAGCTTTGAATTATATTTCTTGATGTGTTTACATTACTTTTTTTAAAAAATGCAATGTTCCATGCAAAAAATATTGAAAGACACGACAAGGCAGGTTCCTTCAAATAAAATGTCTTTATTTCTTTCAATATATATTTTTGCCTGGAGCTACTGTTAATGAGACCCTAATTAAACTTGGTATTTCTTGATTTATTTAAGCAGATCCCCTTGTCCTCTGCTTCTCTCTTTCCAGCTTAGTTATTGTATTATTACCATGAAAAACACCAATAATCCATATAACTATCACTTTTAAAGTACTGCTTAAATCCACTGAACAATTTGCCTGTTTAAAAATAACCAAATGTTTATGCATTTTTCTGGCCTGAGAATATGCTGCTTAATACATGCAAGATCAAAACATCTGTGGAGCCACAGCCAGTCTTTTTTTTTTTTTTTTTTTTTTTTTTTTTTTTTTTTTTTTTTTTTTTTTTTGTGGTTCTATCCAAAATTAATGATTCTCTGGTTCCCTGTACTTCAAAGAAAAGCAGGTAATGATCAAACTCTTTCCACTGCTACAAAAGCAGCACAACACTTTTCCATGACCTTACTCAGGATTGAATTATCTCTTCAAATACCTTAGTCCAAGGAACACGTAGCTGATGTAATGAGTTTAAGACTTCCCGGATTACAGACTGAACACCACAAATGTAATTAAAGTGAAAAGGATCTGAAGGATCTCATTCATTTTTAGAAATATCTTCAGTCTAAAATTCTGGAATTCTGAGATGTGGCAGCCTTGGGATACAATTAGGCACTCATATCAATATGTCACTAAGAGGAGCATGTATTTATAATTTCTAATAATAACATGTATATAATTTCTTATAGTAACATAGATTTACAATTTCCCTAACACAGTGGTGCTAATTGCAATTCCTTAACCAAAGAGACTGATATTATCAATATCTATTTTATATATATATAACATATTTATATACATGTTTGTAATATGTATGCATATATATAAAAAGCACATCTTATGAGGTCAAGTCTAAGGCAATTGATTTGACCACACCAGAGAGAAAAATGTAAGATTATTTTAATAATGGCAGATAGTATCAGAAGAACACTTCTTGTACTTACAAAAAAAAAAAAAAAAAAAAAAAAGAAAAAGATATTCCAAACAAAAAATGAAAAGCATTTGTTATAATGGCATAGAGGCAATATTAATCAAGGTACAAAAGGTGGAGGGCAGACAATAACTGATACAAAAAGAAGTAGTGGAGCTCAGTGAGTTGTGCTGAAACATTATTGAATATGAAGTCCCCTAGTATCACTGTTCAAAACCAAACATTATGTTCTCTGAAAATATGAAAAGGAAGACAAACAGGATGGAGAAAAATAGAGAAAAAAACCATTTTTTATATTGAAATAAAAATTTTAAATATGGTTAAATAAGAGAACAATGATTTCTAATTTCCAGAACATCTTGACTCTGAAGCTTTTCAGAAGTTATAGCGTAAAGAAAGACAATATCTCTATTTACTGTATCATTTGATAAGATTTTAAAAGGAATTTTTATGAAAAAGATTTTTATGATGGGTGAAGGCTTTTGGCCATGAAAATGTTTATAAATACAATTATGTGGATGAACTCATCTTGAAACTGCAGAATACTAATTAGAAATATGACTGTTCTGCAATTCACTTCCTAGTGGAATGAAATGGTTAATACTTGCAGTGACACTTCTTATGTACAACAATGCTTTTCTTTTTTTCACTTTTTTTTTTTTTTTAAGTACAGCTATATTCTCTCTGGGTAGAAATAATAATTGTAGCACAGAAAATAATTGGTACATTACTCATGTTAGCCCTTTGGAACTGCTTTTCCTTCTCTTTTAAAAGTTACTGTTTAGCTAGGTTGCTTTTGAAACCAAAACAAAATAGAAAAAAAGGAACCATCTGCATTTTAAAAGTAGACTGCTGAGATGGAAACTCATGCATCCCCCTGACAGAGAGGGACCTTGCCAAGTCTATGACCAAAATATTATTGAAAACATTTTCTGTAAATGACAGTGGAATACAGAGGGAGTTATTATGCTTATTCTGTTTAGGTACAATTACACTATGTTTACATTTAAAACACCATTTCTCCTTGACTTTCAAAAATGTCACTAATTCATAAGCAGTGCTAGATGATTAAATTAGGATCTTCTGGAGAAACATCATATCAGGACATAAATAATCCACAGAGAATTTATATCTGCATGTGCTGGAGACACAGCCCAAATGTCCTGTCATCCTGGATCTGCCACTCATGAATAAGAAGGAAGTGGTTAATGATCAATAGCACGTTTGTTCACAGTGGGTTGTGGGAATTTGTGAAACCCAGTGCAAAAGAGTTTAGGAAAAGGACCAAAGATGCCTTAAAGAAGGATTTAAGGTGGATCATGGGAGCAAGCCTGTGAAAACAGAAGGCAAAAAGAAAATGGTGCCTGTGTGAGCAGCTTGATGGTCAGAAGACTTTTCTGGCTGAGCACTGTGCCTTAAGTCAGTCTAGCCTTTATTGTCATTAAATTTAAATGCAACTGTCTTCTGTGGACATGAATTTTCCATTTTGAGTGTGTTTGTAAGAAATCCATGCAGAATTCAAACAGCACCAGCCAACAAGAAGCAAAGGGATCTGGAGGACAGCAGCTGGAGGGGACCAGCTTCTGAGCTGAGAACTGGGCAGAGTGCTGGAGACTCCTTGTTGGATGCAAATTCCAAATGACAGCTTTCAGACCTGATTGACAAAGGGTTTGAGAAGCAGAATTTAGCTGTCCTTCCTGATGTTCCTGCAAGTGATGGTTATGATTAGATAGGTGTAAATAAAAGCACTATTCTCTGTCTTGGTGTGAGTGTAAATATGCTCAGCCTCGACCCTGTGTGCATCTGGGACCACCTGGAAAGGCAGCGAGGGGCATGTGGTGAAGCAAAGGTTTCTCAGTTCAGTCTCAGTCCCTGGAAAGAATACAGAGCAAATCCCCATCCCTCCAGGATCATGTCCAGAGATAAAAAGAACAGGGTGCCTGAGAATTGCAAGTAAATTTGGCAAGAATTACATGTTTAGGCTGGAGAAGAGAAGGTTCAAGAGGTATCTAATGGCTGTTTCTGAGCTACTGAGGGGTTACAGGGGAGCTGAAGCCAGCCTGTGCTCAGAGGAGGATGTCAAAACATGGACAAAGGTTGCCTAGAGAGGCTTTTGGGAATATTTGGAATATTCTTTTTGATCTTCAGTACTCAATTTTTTAAGTCTCTAAAGCAACTTGAGCTTACCTTGGAACTGGTATTAGAGCAAGGATTGAATTAGAATTTCCAGAGGTGTCCTCAAATCTGCATTTTTGATGGCTTTATGATCACATTTGATTGGACAGGAAATGCACTTTTTTGGTGTCCCTGCCTATGGCATGGGCATTGGAACAAGATGATCTTTAATGTCCCTTCCAACCAGCCAGAACCATGACTTTGTACAGCACCAAGCACTAAAGAAAAATGCAGGAAGCCTGTTCTGGCCCTCATGATTCACCTACCTTGTATATGGGGTCTCACCCAAGCTTCTGGAATTTCAACTTGTTTAACAAATGAATAGGCAATACAAAATATCTCCCTTAATTTCTACTATAATTACATCAACTAACCTCACCTTGGAGGATCTTTGTATCCAAGCATACTGAATCATACAGGCTAAAATAATTTCCATGTTTTCTCATAGGTAAAATCTAAACTGTAATTGTGGCAGAATACAAAAATTATCTGCCCACTATTTATGCCTTGTTTGGGGAGATAATAAACACTTGCTAATTATTAGGCACATCCTGAACTTACTAATGTTGTCATTATACTATGGACATCTCAGAGCCAAAATTTGGCTCACCCAGAAGTGGTAGTGGGAGCAGCTGTGCAAAGCCTGCTACTCCTAATCCACTGCATACCCCAGTATACCCCATTTGCAAAGGAAACACTCTCCTGATTGCACAAGCTATTTCAAAAGCCCATGACAAGCATCATCTTTCTAAAAAGCTTTTAAACTTAAAGAAATCTCATGAGGAAAAATTGTTTATTAGAATAAGCAGAAAATTTTTACGTTTCCACACAGTGTTTCTGTAATTTTTATGCCCCAAAGGCTGCTACCACATAACAATCAAACTAAATGATTGAAAAAAATGCATCAGTTTTATCAGCAACTGTGTCTTAATGAAGCTGGACAGGAGAATGTACCCAGGGAAGGCACCTGTGTATTCAGACTTACCATGAGACTTCCAAGGACAAGGGTATTTAGATCCAGGATATGACGCCATTATTGCAAAAAAGTAGATAATGTCCTGAACCTCTATCATTAAAATCCAAGTTTCATTTAAGCAAGATTAATGAGATCTTAGTTGTAACTTTGTGGAAGTTTGGATCCTTGCAGGATTTCCCTCTGCTGCTCTGTCCTTTGTTTATTACTGATGCTTTTGGTTCAGTGGTTTGTTTTTTTTGTTTGTTTTGTTTTTTGTTTTGTTTTTTGTTTGTTTGTTTTTTCCTTTGCCTTCTATACTCATGAGGCACTTTTTACAGTCTTACAGGTGCTATGCAAAGCAACTTTCTTCTGTCAAGATGCTTTATCAGGTGTCATGGATGCTTGACTCTCACGTCACATATCCTTTCACTTCTGACTTCCAAACTGTTCCAATCTGTGTTGTCACTGAGTTAGGTTAAATACAGGTAACACATTTTGTGTAACAAGGTCAGTGTTTTCTCCATTTCTTTCCTGGAAACACTCTGCTCTGTTTTGGGGCTGACAGCACTATTTGTGTATTCATTGCAATTTCTGTTGAGGAAGAATGTAGGAATTTTTGTCTTCAGGCAGGACTATAGATCTGAATGACAAACAATTGACAAATTATCTAGAGATTTCAAATCTGTAAATTTCTCATTCTGGCATGTTCTGAACTCGAGTAGAGGATATGCTCCTGATCATATCTAAGATGCCTCTTGAAAGATTGGGCTCTCAGGAAAGTAGAAGAATATATTGCTGCTAGAACACGGTCAGGGCTTATATGCACTCAGGAAAGAGCTTTTATATGGCAGTTATTCCTTGAAACCCTTAAGATCCATATGAACCAAACAAAGTCAGCTGAGCAGAGACATATATTATTCTGTATGGCCCAGAACTGAAACATGCATGTTTGATTTCACAGAGATGCCTCAACCCACAGAATCTTCACAGACTTCCAGAAGAGGTACACATAAAAAGGCTGGCAAGATAGGACATGAAGGCACAACTTTTCAGAGGTATTGTTTCTGTCAAGGAAACAAACAGAGAGGCTTAGAAGGGCAAGCAACAGGGGAAAAAGCTACAAATTTTTTTCATGCACACCAACCTGCTGTCTTTCTGAAAGAAATTGAGATACACCTTGAAATCTTGCTAGGATTTTACTCATTATTTGATATAAAAAAAAAAATTGAAGCTTCATGCAATACAAGACAAAGGGAAAGGAAGGTGAAAGGATATAAAGGATATTAAAAAAAAATCATCTGTTGTTTTGTTAAACTTAGGGGTATTTTTACACTATGCTACAGCCATTACAGCAATTCACCAAATGTGAAAGTGTTCCCAAAAACTTTCCAGTGAGATAATAAATGCCACACATTACATGCATCACAGAAACTGAGGAGAAAAGAGACTTGGGACCCAGTGAAGGGAATTATGAAATTACATCTATTAAAAATTTATTGGAAAATATTTCTTGTCACACAACGCAAGACAGCAGCGTAAATTTGAAATTTGTGTGAGAAAATAAACTACTTAATGACAAAAGACCTAAACAGTGCAATTGTAGTCTTGGGATACTAAATGTTCATCTGGATCCAGTCAGTTATTGCAATTTGTCTGGAGACTTTGACTCAGCCTTTCTGTGTGTCCAATCATATGAAACAACTGCTTTTTCCACTGCTTCTTGGTTGCTTCTTTCTAGGGGTGATGACATCACTAATAACTATAAATTTGATTCAGCAATATTAAGGTATCCTTTTTTTTTCACTGAGCATAGCCAATGGATGTGTTGCTATTTTTCAGTTATCACTTTTCTTTGAATCATCAAATGCTGTAAAATAAAGTAATATCTATTACATTTGCAGCATGCCCTGAAACAAAAGGATGTAGCAGAATCCCAGTAGTGGGAATGGAAAGGCTGTTTATGCATCAGAAGCATTTTGAAACATAAAAGTAAATATTAAAAAAAAAAAAAGGAAATAGTTTAATTATTTTTCAGAATTTTCAATGCAATTCAAGACATCTCCAGTGTTTCAAACTTGGGATTTGAACATGCAAGTCTTGAACAAGAAGTTACAGTTCTTGTCATTATTTTTAATAATGTAAAAACATGAGTTAATCCTCTCTTAAAATACTTACCATTTTTCCCTAACACATAGATATTTTCTTCAGGATATGATGATCAAAGCATCCATTTTTAAGTTTCATTATAAACTCAAAGTACAGACTGAGTTTTTCTGGGTTTGGGATTTTTTTTTTTAGTAGCAGCAGAAATTTCAATGGATTATGGTTTTTCATGCCAGTTGTAGTAATATGATGTAATTTTATGGTGAAGGGCTTGCAAAAATAGGTATGACTGTCACTGTTAAAGTGTAGTGGGGTGAACCAGCAACCAGAGTTGAGCTGTACATCCTAATGGGTTCATCAGAATGCCTCTGGACATTGCTGGGGCCAGGATTTCCCCTAATGTCCTTCAGATGTGAACAAAAACATCACATAGATAAAAGGAGATCTCCATGTTCTGCTATGGTGATTTGAAAGGTCTTTATAGGAAGTATATGACAAGCATTCATTAATGTATCTCTAAGCAATTGAAATAAAAGCCCAGTAACTAATTTTAGAAAAAAAAGCACAAGTGTGAAGGGGTCAGTGTAGTTATTGCAGATCTGCTTCCATATAAATCACTGAAGGAGCAACCTTTTTGTTCTTTACTTTATTTTAAATAAACACCATGTCCCATAGCATAGATATTTGTTAAGCAGTCACACTTCCATGGGGCTTTATTATCTTGTTCATATATATGAAAGATTATAGTCTGAAAGCCAACTAATTATCTAGCTAAAAATTAAATAAGTAAATTCTAAAATAAAAGTATAATACTCCTATTTCATAGAAGGGCTTTTATATAAACTAGATGTTTTAAATAACAAATGGTGTAAAAAGCAAACATTCACTCACAAGAAAAAAATTGACTGATTAGTGAAGAGCATGAAATTATAGGGTCTGAAACTTAAATGGTGTGGTTGCTTCCAGCAAAAACAAATTCAATCTGGTTGAAATGAAAAGAAACAGGATCTGTCTCTATTTCTGACAACATTCTGCCATGCAAATGAAGAAAAAACTTTTTAGTTTAATTTTTTTCTTTCTTTTTTTTTTTCTCTTTTTCTCCTTGCCCATGTATATTGCTACATCTTCTTACATTATCTAGAGAATTAATCTGAGCTGGCACCTCTAAATTATACTGCAATACCAAAAGATATTAATGATTTCAGCATTTATCAAGAATTTAGAAATTCAGACAAAAATCTGATTTCCTTTAAAGTACTGACATAACTGAAAGGAAGATACTTCTCAGTGACATTGCATGGAAGGACAAGAGGCAATGGGCATAAACTGAAATATGTGGAATTCCATTTAAGCAGAGGAAAAATGCAGTTTATCACTGTTAGGTGAGTAAAACACTGGAACAGCCAGCAGAAGGAGGCTGTGAAGTCTCCATCCTTGGGGACATTCAATCTCCAACTAGATACAAACCCAACCTACCTGCTTTATTCATCCTCCAGAGATGCCTTTACATTGGTTCTGTGCTTGTTTATTATCTTAAAATTTCATCTAAATTGCTCGTTCATCTGACATAATTGAGGTATCCATTCTGGCTTGAACTGAACAGCTTTCAAGGGATGAGATTAAAATTTAGGCTGGAAGCTGAACTGAGACTTGAGACTTAACCTTCCAGATCCCTGATGGTCAAAGCACGGTGTTAATAATACCAGAGTTGTGGGTTTGATCCCCCTATGGGCCATTCACTTAAGAGCTGGACTTGATGATCCTTGTGGGTTCCATCCAGCTCAGAATATTCTGTGATTCTGCAGTTCTGTAAATTGAATGATCCTTTATCCAAAAGTTATATGACATCAGTTGTCATTTTTTGTGTTGCTTTGTAGGTTATTTAAAGAAGTAGCTTGATACAATAAAATGAATTTGGACACAGAAAAATGTATACGCACAGCAGAGACACCAACTTTTGCAAGGGTGATAAAAGCCTACCTACCATGAGAAAGGTGTTTTTCATTTTTGATCTCCATAGTAAAATGATATTTTTGAACTTAACTAGCAAAATTTGATAGTGATGTCAACTTCCTTTTTACATTTCCTCTAAGTCTGCCCTAACTAAGAGTGGGAGAACAAACACAACCATGCACCACACTGTTTCTGCTCTTGAGATCCCTTTGTCATAAAGATGCCCCCCCCTAAGGTTTGATGAGAAAAGTGAAGGCTGCGGGCTGTGACTGTTTGTTTGGTTGGTTTTGTTATGCAGCTTGCTCTTTTCTTTATCAGAGTGGAATATGATGGGTAGATGGGTTGTTGCTGCGCTAATCACCACCAGCTGTTCATCACTGTTGCTCTGCTACAGGTGCAGCAGTTTTGCTGCTGAGCTCTAGGCCTTCAATCTGCTCTTCCAAAACAGCTCAGCAGCAAAAACTTTTTTTCTCTCCTTTGTAAATATTCAATAAACTCATCTGAAAGGCTTTTTTAGGCAAAATATATTTTCCCCTTCAATCTCTCGGGATTTTTTTTACTCAGGAAAAAAGCATTATAAGTTAAACAATAGTGGTGACTGGGTAGGAAATGACAATCACCGTGTGTCCTGTTGGATAAATATGTTCCTTTGCATGTTATTTCTTGTCTCTTAGTAGGGGTTCTGACAAAGGAAATTGAAGCAATATTGAAAGGACACATTCAATCTCTCTCTTCATCCTAAAGGACCATAGCAAGGCAGCAAAATGGTAAACATGAATAAGGAAAGTAACTGTGTAAATCAGCAGGTAGATTAATAGAAGATAAAAATAGATGCATATACTAATAGATTAATCCTCCAAGGCATATGATGGTAAAATATTCTGTTACTATTTCTTCTGGCCAACCACTGAAAAAAAATATTATTTGTTCTCTGTACAGGGAAAAGACATGCTGTCTAGTTTCATCTCAATAATATACAATACAAGATATATAAACAATCCACTTTGTCATCTAGCAATTTGGGTGTGTTTCTGGCAAGTAGCATCCCATTCCAGCTGAGAAAAATATGTTTATTTATATCTACACTAGCCACCATCTTGTCATTCCAAACTGTCTGCTTCTAAACTGCTTTATTTAGGAGGCCTGGATATGTTTGGGTGGTTGTGGTAAGTGTTATTGGATAAATAATTCTCAAAGTTATAACTTAATGGTGTGTCTACTGTCCTGGTTTTTGTTGAGATAATTTTCTTCTTGGTAGCTGGTACAGTGCTATGTTTTGAATTTAGTATGATTTTAGAATTTAGCACACTGATGTTTTGGCTGTTGCTCAGTCATGTTTACTCTAAATCAGGGACTTTCAGTCTCATGCCCTGTCAGAAGAAGTGTTCAAGAAGCCATGAGGGAGCATGGCCAGGAAAGGTGACCCCAGCTGGTGAAAAGGATATTCCACACAGAAGAATGTCATAGCAGTAAATAAACTGGGGGGAGTTGTCTGAAATGAGGGACTTGCCTGGGAGCCAAAAATTACTGATCAGGCACCAGCTGGACATGAGTCAGTGGGTGGCGAGCAACAGTATTTTGTATTACTTGTTTGTCTTGAGTTTTACAGCTCCTTCTCTCTCCCCTATTTATTTCTAGAATTAGTATTACATCTTTGTTATTATAGTTTTATTTATGCATTTAATTATTTCACTATTAGTATTATATTTTGTTTTGCTTCAATTATTAAACTTTTGAATTCACAAAATCTATGTCTTATTTTGGATTCTCCTCCCCACTGAGGACTGCAGAAGAGGTTTTGTTCCACTTAGTTGCCAGCTGGGGTTTATCTGTGACATCTACACAATAAAACCTTTCACAATTAGCATCATGGGATTTGAAGGTTTGGAAGGGACCTTTAAGACCATCTAGTTCCAAACCTCCCTACTATGGGCAGATTAACCTCCCACTAGACCAGGTTGCTCAAGTCCTTCTCCCACCTGGCTTTGAACACTGCCAGGAGCAGGACACCACAACCTCCCTGAGCAACCTGTTCCAGTGTCTCACCACCCTCACAGTAAAGAATTTCTTCCTAATATCTAACCTAAATTTCCCCTCTTTCAGTTTGTACTCATTACTCTGTGTCCTATCACTGTACTTTCTGATGAAGAAACCCCCTCTGGTTTCCCTGTAGGTCCCCTTCAAAAACTGGAACATTGTTATGAGTTCTCCATGCAACCTTCTCTATTCAACACTTATTATGCTGCCAACAACTACATTTCCATCCTGTTTACTTGTTGTTACTAACTATATTCTTAAGGATAAAACTGGGTCTTCTTTGTTGTTCTTTTTTCCCATACGAAATAAATTTTAGGGACTTAGTAGATTAAATGAGGGGCTAAGTGCTAATTTTGGGGTTTTTGGTTCTTTATCTGGCAGGAGGTAAAATTGTTGAGTTGAAAATGCCTGCAAAATCACAGCTCCAGATTCCCTGGAAGCAAGGTACTATTTAATGAGCAAAAGGAAGAGCAACAATCTTTCAAGTAATTTATAAAGACCTTGAATGGCCAATGAGCTTTGTTACCCATAGCAGTGGAGAAGGGGTGAGCAGGGGAAGAAGGCACCACACATTTAAAAAAAAAAACAAAAACAAAAACAAACAAACAAACAAAACCAAAAAACCCTAAAAAAACAAACAAAAAAAAAACCAAACAAAAACCAAGAAAAAAAACTAACCAAGAAAACACGAGATTATGAATAACAATCATAAAAGGAGCATTCGTGCAGTCCTAAAGTAAAAGACAATATGAAATGATGGTTGCCATATTATAGCAGAGAGACTGCCTTACTCTTTCTTTTACATTTTTGGTGGTGGTGTTTTTGCTGTGTTTGGTCTCCTGAACATGCTTTTAAATAAACTATCAAACTCTTTATAACTATTGTGTAATTCACTTAGTTTAATTCCAGGCTTTTTCATTTAGAAATCCTGACAACACTAATCAGAATGAGAAGCAGACTAGACCTAGAGGATCATCAACTGCCACTGAAGATAGGATAAAATAATCCCATAGTTCAAATGAATAGTCTTTTTTTTTTTCTTTCTTTCTTTCTTACTTGCTGAAAACAAAACCGAGGCATTGATAGAACAGTAAGGGGAGCCTACACCAACAAGAAACCAAACTATTCTGAGAAATTAATAGTGTGTGTAAAGTCTCATTTTAAGGAAAAAATCACCATAGCAAGAAATTCAGTCTAGGATCTAAAATTCTTTCATCCATCTGTCACTAATTAAAAAGAATGTCAAAGAACATATGGTCTGGAAACTACAGGGAGTTAAAAAACAAAACCAAAGGAGCTGCACTAAGAGTGCACTTAACAGTTTTCAGTAAGTGCTTGACAAATCCCCAGAAAGGTAGGTAAAGGACAGGAAGGTGATTTCAAATGAAGGACCACAAAGAATTCAACTACTATTATGAGTTGCTTTCTTTTTCGTATCTCAGAAGTGATAAAAAACTTTCCTTGGAAAACACAACAGAGACAGGCTGAGAGGAAAGCCAGACTCCTTCTGTTAGAATGTGTGTCAATGTTTTTCCATTAACATCATCCTTTTATAATTGCTTTTGTTGATCGTCTCTTCCTCTAAATTTTGCTGACTGGTGTATTAAAAAATCATGATTGAATTTTTCTATGTCTTTATGTTAAGTTCATTATTAAAGAATAGTTTTGAAGAATTTAAAGCCTCTAACTTTTTCAATAATAATGGTCTCTAATCTTTTAAGATTGAACAGCAAAATGAGAGAAGAGAATGAAATATTTTGCTTTAATAAACAACATTATGTGAAAAGTATTACATTTGGAATTTTAAATGAATATTTTTTATTACCACCACTTATTGTAGACAGAATCTAGTTCAGTAGTTAGTCACATATCACTTTTTCTTTCTTCAGCAGTTTCCATAATGGTGTGTATCCTTTAACAACATAATCATACCTTCCTCATAATTCAATCTTATTGCATTCAGTTTTATATGAGGAGTATTACATTATTCTGCAATTTATCTTTTCTGCTTTTCCTCCTCAGAGAAATTTTCCACTCCTTAGCAGCCCTTTTTCCATGTTCATCCATATTCCTAGCAATTCTCCTTTGTCTCTGGCAGAAGTTTTTTTTGGGGGAGGGAAACATAGAATAATTAAGTAGGTAGTCTGCAGGACATGCATCCTTATCAAGAAATTTTAAAAAAGCCCTCAAAACTCAATCCTCAAAACACACTATTTTTCTAACCAAGACTCTTCATCTGGAAAGTCCTTTAAATTAAGTTCCCTGGTATAAAACCAAATAAATAAATGCTTGTAAAACTAAGAGCCGTCACCTTATTTGCTTAAAAACATTTCTTTTTCCTAATAGTGCTAAAAAACTACAGACTTTATAGGCTTTTTGATATAAAAGATCATTGCAGAATCAAAACATCTTTAAATGTTACAAAAATATACTTCGTTTGGTACATAAATGCTTCTTAAAAATTTAATTCATGAAATGTGATGAGTTGCACATTTGGTTTTTTATTTTTTTTTTTTTCCATCTCAGGAGTTGCTTCCAAAATCTCCAGAAATCTAAACTGTGAACATTGCTTGCAGTTGAGCACATCCATATATAGCAGATCCTTTCTTATATGTTCTCATTCATCCATCATTCACAGATTGCTGGAAGCTGAGGAAGTGTATATAATTGGGGAGTGAGAAGGGAAGATGCCACATACATTTCCTCTGTTCTTATACTCTTCCGTAGGCATTTGCTGCTGGTAAGGAACATTTCAAGACAAGACAGAACTTTGATCTGATTCAACAAAGATGTGACTTTCCCCTGCTCATCCTCTCTCTAGATGGATACCACAGACCCAAAAAATACCAAGTTCACAACTGACTAGTCTTGAATAAGAACATAGAAAAATACCCACAGGCTTTGTCTAAGACATTATCCCCTCCAATTCTCAAAAACTCAAAAATTTACATTTTTGAAAAATATGATTTCTAGTTTCTGTCTTTTACTCTGCCTGTACCTCCTGGAGTCCTTCAGGATCTTCACCATCCATATAACATGAGACCTTCACATGCCTTCCCATCTATCCAGGTTGCTATAATAAAAAAAGGAGAGGGAGGGACAGAGAACAGCTTTATTTAATGTCTCTGGTCTAGTATCTCCATTACCATTGACTGGTTCTGCCTGCACAGTCCCTGACAGTTGTGCTGCAGAGCACACTGGGCCAGTGAGATCAGCTTAGCAGAAACATGGGTCAGCAAAGAGGGTCTGGATGGCCAGATCACACGCAGACCATAATGTGGAATGTAGAAATGTACTGTCTCCAGTATAGTGTGCTGGTTTTAGTTAGCATGGAGTTAATTTTCTCCCCAGTAGCTAGCATGGGGCTGTGCTTTGGATTTGTCCTGGAAACAGTGTTGATAATTCTGGGTTTTTGTCAACAGTGCTTACACAGCATCAAGGTGTTTTCTGCTCTTCACACCACCATACCAGGGAGGAGGCTGGGGATGCACAAAAAGCTGGGAGGAGACACAGCCAGGGCAGCTGACCCCAGCTGACCTAAGGGATATTCCAGATCACATGGGGTCATGCTCAACATATAAATCTGGAGGAGAAGAAGCAGCGGGGGGATATTTGGAGTGATGGAATTTGTTTTCCTAAGTCTCCCTTATGTGCAATGAGGCCCTGCTGTCCTGATGGCTCAGCACCTGCCTGCCCATCCAAATTAGTCAGTTAATTCTTTGTTTTGCTTTTTTTTAATATGCATGGCTTTCACTTTACCCACTGAACTGTCTGTTTCTCAACCCATGAGTTTTCTCACTTTAATATTTCTGACTCTCTCCCCTGTCCCACAAGGGGAAAATGAGTGCGTGGCTGTGTGGGGCTGACTTCCCAGCCGGGGTTAAACCACAGCATACAGAAATGTACTAGTGCCCCAACTTTGATCCTAGGAATATTTCTTTCATTCTATAGTAAAACCTTGATTTTCTCTGGTGTGCAAACCTTCATTTTCACTGCTGCGAATTACAGATCCCAACACAGTGATAATGAAGACTATCCTGTAAAAAACACACTGTGCAAAATGACCATCTGCTTTAACTTCCCAAGGTAATCTTTGCTTCTTACATTTCACTCTGAAAATTAGAATAGCTTGCATTTGTGCTTCTTTATTCTCTCACTTCAAGGTGGTTTTTTTTTTTCCAGACCAAGGATTTTGCTTGCCCCTTTGCCTCTGAACTCTGCTTATGGTCAAGCACAGGTAACACCAAATTCATAATCAGAATTTTTTCCTAATTACACATAAATTACTTATAGAATTCAACAGATTGCTTAAGAGCTTGGTCCTCTGCACCTCATCAAAATCCAATTTGATCTTGTACTTGAAAAATTAGTAATATTCTGAATCATTGCTGAGATTTGTGAAAGTGGGACGTTTTGGCTTTTGTGTGATGTGTTCAGCCTTGAAGAACTAAGGTCTGAATTCTTTTCCTCCTCAAGCGTACTTCAAAACAAAGCAGTGCCTATGCATCATAGTTCAAGCATCCTGATTATTGAAATAGAACAATCACACATCAGATTACAACAAATTTAAACAAAATTTTCTGGATGGGGTACAGGAAAGTAGGAATTATGCCATTTTTTACTCATTTAAGAATGCTTTTAAGCCCTGTTGTGGAATTTTTAATGTCAAAAGAGAAAAAGGTGGGAAAAAGATGGGACAGAAGAACAAAAATTCAGAGCAAAAGTCCAGAATGTAAATAAAAATCTCTGGATTTATAAACCAATATATATGTATTGTGATCTTTTTTGTTTGTTTTGTTTGGTTTCTTTGGGTTTTGATGGAGTTTTTTTGTTTGTTTGGGTTTTTTTGCTTTTTTTTTTGGTCTTGGGTTTTGTAACCAAAAAATGTTTATTCTGTTCCATCTGTTGCAACCCGGTTGGGGAGATTTTCTTTATCTGTTGTAACTCCAGAAGGGAGGGGGTAACTGCCTCCTCTGATAACAAGCCAGCTGTTAAAACCGGGTGGAGCAGTGTTGCTTATCTCTGCCCAGGTGGGTCAGTGTTGCTTATCTCTGCTCAGTCTTCCACTACCCCCATGGAGTTATCTTCTGTTAATGGGCCATTAAAGCTCACCAATGACATGACACATTACATAATCTTATCATGAGATGCTCTACCCAGGGAGGAGGAGCCAAACCGTTTTCATCTAGATAAAAAGGAGCCACAAGTGTCACCAGATATCCAGTGTTCCCACAGGGCTCCCGAAGGAAGACTAGATCCATCTCTGGACCCTTGGCTCCACAAGGACCATCTCTGCTTCCAACAGGACCACATCTGCCACTCCAGGAGGGCTTACTTTTGGACTGTTCCCAACACCCTGACCAACAGGGTGTCAGGTTGTATTTTTGACTCTGTCAGGGTTTTCTAGGATTTCTTGTTTGTTTGCTTGCTTGCTTATTCTTCTGTACTACAACATTTGTTGTTGTTGTTTTTGTTGTTGTTGTTTTGTTTTGTTTTTTTGGTTTTTGTTTTTTTGTTTGTTTTGTTTTTGTTTTTGTATCTCTAGTAAAGAACTCCTGTACCTATTCCCAAAATCTTTGCCTGACAGCCTTTATTTGCAAATTTATAATAATTTGGAAAAGGGGAGACGGGGGGCTTACATTCCAAGGGAGACTCCAATCTTCCCTGGCAGAGACCTGTCTATCTAAACCTAGACAGTTGTGTGTTTTGGTTTCTTTTTGTTTGTTTGTTTGTTTGTTGTTTTTTTGTTGTTGTTGTTGTTTTTTGTTGGGTTTTTTGGGGGGTTTTGGTTGTTTTTTTGTTGTTTTTTTTTTTTCCAAATCTCTATGTCTTCTGGGCTTTATATTGGTTATTGGTACAGTAAATGACTAATTAAACAATTAAATGGGAAAGTTTCCAACCAGACCATTAAAATATACATATAAGAGACATGAAGAAAAGAGTGCCCTATTTGCTCAGGTATTTTTGACCGGAGAAAGGATTCAAGGGGAAGTCAATGGATGGGGGAAGAGTCAGTGATTTCTAGAGAGAAATCAACACCTATAAAACTGGCATCCAAGAAGATACATCCAAGGCTGCTGAAAGACATAGCCAATGTCCTTGAAAGCCACTCTGCCAACAGGCTGGGGAGATTTGGGAAGATTCCTGGTGAATGCAGAAATGGACCTGTCACACACCTTTTTCAAATGTGACAATCCAGAAGACTAAAGGACAGTGACACAAGTGCCAGAGAAAATCATGGAGTAAATCCTTTTGAAACCACTTCTCTGGAGACATAAAAAAGGAAGTGATCTGTAACCATTATCATGAATTTATCATGGGTAAATCTTTCATGACCAACCAGATTGCTTCCTGTGATAAGATGACTGTTTTTGTGGCCAAGGGAGGTGTGGTGGACATTTGCTTTGATTTCTGAGAGGTTTTTGACACTGTTTCTCAAACTTTTCTGCATATTCAAGTGAACATATCTGGGTAACCAGATGGATGAAACACAGGTTAGGTGCTTGGTCTCAGAGAACAGTTGTTAAGGGACCATATTCAACCTACAGAATGGTTAGAGTGCAGCATAGATATCTGTTTGGGGTCTTGGATCTTTCCTGTTTAACTCCATATAGTGAAGTAGGAGATAAGTGATAAATATCACTGAATATTCAGTGATATTTAAGAAAGGGTAAAACCTGTCGAACAGCAGATGGGAGTGAGGAATGAGAAAAATCTGATAGGAAATGGCCTGCAGACACCAAGGGCAGTGAAGAAGGAGGTAGAGAAGGTGCTCCAGGTTTAGTGAGGGGGGCTGGAGGGGGGGGGGGGGGGGATGTTTGGGGTCAGCCAAGATCAGAACCCACTGATGCTATGGTGTTTCCTACTTTAAATTTTCTACCTTTTCAATAATTATGCATTTTTCATGCCAATGGTTACCTCCATTTACAAGGATGTTGCCAAAACTCTTTCAGTTATGAATAGAAAATCAAATCTGTAAAGAACAAACAAATGTCTATTTATAATAAGAAGTGTACATCCATCAAGATAACATACCTTAAACTCCTGCTATTTTACTTCCAGTAAGGAGAAATCTCTCTTCTCTATATAGAACCAGAGAATGTCATTGCTATTGTCATTGTTAGCCACCACTGAAAGAGCGAAACTGCAATTGTAACTGTGGAATAGCAAAGGGAATATTTTCACTGACAGAGCAGGGTGTTGCAGGACAGTGGTCATTGGCAGAAGACACACGATTTGGCAGCTGGTTTGTTTGACTGGTTTTGCTGCTTCATTTTCATAGTGTTTACATATCCAATTGCTTTTTGGCAGAAAATTAACAGCATACTGGGATGGATTTCTGGCTGATTTAAAGAGGTGTGACTGGAGTGAAATCACTAATGGTTCAATTCATCAATTACAAACTTGGCCTTCTTTAACCTAGGTTGATCTTTATTTTTCCTGGTGGAAAAGCTGCTAATCCCCAAAAGATTAGCAAGATCTGGTCTCCTCAAGGTCTGGTTCTGAAATACAGATCATCAGCTCACATCCAAATGTTTCACAATATTCATAAAATGAAGTTAATTTCCAGAATCTCCTAATCACCATGGTAACACACTCAGACAAGCACAACTAAGAAATGGAGGTACCCTGAAAGATTTTTTTTCTAATAACTGGAAGGTCATTCATGCTCTGACTATAGAAAGGATTTTTGTGGATATTTTCATGTATAGTCTTCAAGCCTACCTTTTCTTCCATGAAATGGCTCTGGAAACAGCATGTACTAGAAAATAAAATGGTAGCCATTCCATTTCAAATATTGCACTAGTATTAGGTTTAAAAATTTTACATGTAAAGCAGAATCTATCTTCTTCCAGAAGCAGACCCACAGAGCTAAGGCCACATTCTCTGCAGTGAGAATGCTGAAACTACCCATGTCAAATAGAACCTAGTAATGCTTAACAAATCGTTTTCATTTGCTTGGAGAATGGAAAAAGAAAAAAACAAACTAAAACCAGAAAGATATTTATCATGTCTTTGGCACTTTCTGTTTCATCTTCTGAGGCGACGCTTGTTGTTCTTGCAGCTTTGTGGGGCACGGGTTTCATCCCAGCCGAGTGACCTCTAAGTGTGTCTCTGTTTTCTGTAATGTTGCCAATGAAGGGGTCTTCAAAAATTTTCAGCAGTTTTGTGTGACTCATCTGAACAGAACACTTGCCCAAAGTTGTTAATGTGCCCTTGATGAAGAAACTCTCGTTTTGCTGTGAGAAATTATGCAGTGTGTGCAAACGAACCTGACTTCAATATGATGAGTTAGCTGATTGTTGTATAAGCCTTCACAAGTCTTTGCTTTTTGTTTTGTTTGGGTTTTTTAACCCTGCAGACTATTTTCCATGACAAATAGCTGAAGCATTTTTATGGGAATTTTTGGTTTTGTTCTTTGTGGTGGTGTCTGGAATCACCAGCCCAAATAGAAAGTTTGTATCCTTGGGTTTGGAGGGTCTGAACCTCAGGCTGAAGCGTAGATCGGCGTGGAAGAAGAAAGAGTGACTCTCACGTGGGTTGATGGTAGATGTTTATTGCTCCAGAGAGAGCGCTGGAGAGTGCCTCTGGGGTTCAGGTTTCAGCTTTTGTATCAGGAGCATGGGGAGGGGCAAGGGTAAGCCATAACCAATACTAGGTAAGGAGGGAGTGACCAAGACAGAAGGACAATACACAGGAATCTGATACATGATACAGGGTTGAGATGCTACAGGCTTTGCCATTCATGTTAGCCCTTCCTACCTAGAATGTTTCAGGTTTCTGGACAGGGACACAGAATGGTTGGCACACCCACCACCAGGGAAAAACCAAAAGGTTTATTAAGTCAGGGGATAATTTTGACTGCAACATGCACCGCAACAGTTCTTGTTTTTATTTCTTTCAGTGTGAAATGGTATAGCCCAGTAAATTTTGGAGCCTGGAAATATAAGAGTGTAAGATTTCTGAGCAGTCTCTTCCGTCTTGGGCCACTCTCATCAGTATCTTTTCTACAAGACAATGGGGTCACAGCAGCTGTGAGGTGGTCAGATAGTCTCTGGGTGGGAAATTTTCAGGTCATTTTTCCATTTCTTTGGAGTGCAAGTTGGAGGGGAGGTTTGTAATTCATGATTTACAGACAACTGAACACTACACGTTAACATATGTCAAGTGACTTTATATATTACAAAATACTTAATGTGCTTTTCCAGCTAAAAAATGGATAATGCACAATTGTAAATTATTGATAACATGTTTTCTGTTGTCTGCTACATTTGCACCCCATCCACATCTTGCCAAAGGCCAAATATGCCTATTTGAGAGCTAACAAAATAAGAAAAAGGTAATGACTGCTGCAGTTGCTGTGCAGCTGGGCCTCCCCAGGTTGCATATACTCAGCAAACTTGCTCAGGACACTACTGTGCTCTTTTTTGGTGTTAATTGTTCTGAGTAAAGTACAGAAAGCAAAAAAATTCCTCATGCAAACACAGCAAAAGAAAGAATGCATGACAAGCCTATTGCTTTGCTGCAGCACAAAGTACTTCTATAATTTGTCCTACATTGTCTTTCCTCTGCCACTTTATGTTCATCTTTAGTACCTGCATGTTTTCCATTATCTGTGCTTCTCTACCCCTTATATGTTTTCTTCACTGCAATCTGCTATGAACTCTCTACTTCACCACTGTACTCATTATAGGGAGGGCTGGCAAAGAGTGGCCCTTTCATCCTTTCTGTGCTACTGCTCTTCCTCAGCCATGGAGTTTACCTTACAGATTGAGGAGAACAATGTGAGCACAGAAAGAACTATGCCCATGCTCAACATTACATTTTTTCCTCAGCTTTCCTCCAGGAATTAAGTTTATTCAGTGAAATATTTCGGATTTGATAAGGAATTTTCTTTCTTCCTCTTCAGATTGTGAGCGCAGACCAGAGTGTTGAGCATAAACCAAGAAACAGCTCAGAAAAATGCTTTTCACTTTCAGATATGTTTAGTTTTCTTGAATCTGACACCTATATAGCACAGCATCAAATATCAGTTAAACTGAATCAAAAGTCAAGCAGCAAGCTAAGTGACTCTGAATTTCCCCTCTCCCCACCCTTTCCTCTCAGGCAGACTTTCATCATTAGTCATTTCAGATCTGTCAGAAGAGAAAAACCAGAAAAAAACCTGTGTCCATACACAATGAAATTGTGATAGAATTAATTAAAAAATATTTTCATTTTCATAACTATTGTGCTTAAAATGAGGCAAAAAAACCCCCTATAAATGTGTGCAGGCGAAGGAATTAAAAACTGTGGCTCATTAGTCAGGAAGAAAGCATGGAAAAAAGCTCTAAAACAAACACTGAGAAAGTAGACAGGGAGCAAGACAATGATTCTTGTATTTTTTAACAGATAGAGACAGTAGTGGAGCTACATCAGGAGGCAGTCCAAGTTTATTTCAGATAGGAGGAGGTAAACATTTTCAATCTGAACAGGTCACACCCGAGTCCTACCAAACTCTAGACTGACCTTGTTCAACTCAACTCTCTTCCTTTCATGTACTGCAGCCAGAGAACAATGTTAACACAGAAATATCTGTTGACAGCTTATAGCAGCCATAGTTCTTCTGCTGTGGTAGAACTGAGTAATTCCAGAGCAGAAAAAAAGAAAAAAAAAAAAAAAAAAAAAAAAGCTTATTGAACTGGGCTTTTTACAAGTTCCTGAAAAAATGCAATCTCAGTTCAAAGAAATTATAGTATGAAAATAACGTATGTGGTTCCAGGCAGCTGCACACAGACAGACTGGAGAACATGAGAAAATACTGAATAATATCAAAGAAATCACCTATGATGGAGTGCTGCCAGTGCATGTTCTGCCTTCAGCTACAAGGTTTTCAATACAATAAATAGAATGTTTATCTTCCTGCACACAAGATAGCAACCTTTCAATAGATTCAATTAAATTCCATCTGAAAATTCAGTTCAGCTCAGTTTTGTCCTCTTCCATTATTTCTATTCTATTCTATTCTATTCTATTCTATTCTATTCTATTCTATTCTATTCTATTCCATTCCATTCCATTCCATTCCATTCCATTCCAATTCATTTCTATTTCTATTTCTACTTCTATTTCTATTTCTAATCTTGTCATTCTTATTTTTATTCTTTCAGACCATCTTTCTAGTATATAAAGATTTTCCACAGTGTTTTAAATGATATGACTAACAACTCTCAGGTCTTGATTTTTTTCTCCACTACTCCCTGGAAAAGAAATACCTGTAATGATGTGACTTATTTTGCTTTGTGTTCTCCTTTTCTTCAGATGCACATTGCCAGGTATTGTTACAGGAAGCACTTAAAGTGAGGAGTGGTGACACTTATGGCAGTTCCAAGTTCCTGAAGTGAATTACTTCACAGCCTTGGACTGCCCCCTGAAAATATACCATTTTTCTCTCATTTGCTCTCCTGTGCCTGCAGACAGCTCCTTGCACCAAGGGACTAAAACTGTCAACCAAATTCTTCATCTCAAAGATTTAGGTGATGTTTTTTTCCTTAAGTATCCTGAGCTGAGAGTGGGAATACTTTGAAGAGAACATGCAAGACCTTGAACTTCATTCATTTTCTAACAAAAGGCATTGCAGAGCAGAGTGCTGCCTGTATGGCTCTGGAGATGGACTGTCGTAGCATATCCCATTTAACAATTTTTTTTGTAAACCTTGTGCCCTGGCAGGCCAAATTGCCATGGAAAACTGACAGGTGAGGAAAACATGAAATCATCCATTTGGATGTGCACAGTCTTTTGCTTGGAACTGACATTATCTGTATTTGAGACAATGTGGGTGTGAGAAATCTATACTCACCGAGAAAAACACTTGCCAGTATTGTGAATTTTCAAAATTTCAAAATATAACTTAAAAAATATTAAAAATAAAATTGCTTTTTAATCCTCCCTTCTGTTTTTTAAGCTGTTAGGGTTTATTTGTTACTAAAAGTAGCAGAAATAATTCTGTTACTCTTTCACTGATTTAGTTTACACAAAGCTTCCAGGGGAGAAATATGTCTATTTTTATAAATATATATAGATATATGTATGTATTGCTCACACACGCAATCTGTGTGTGTCTTTGTATACAATTAGTAGGAGAAAGATGTATCAGGAAAGTAATATCTGAAACAAGCAGGGTGATCAGCAGGGTCTGAAAACTTTGGCTCCAAGACCCTGCCTGTGTGATTCAGAATGAGGTACAGTAAATTAGAACCCAAACATATGTTTTTCACAAAATCTTATTTGGCTCTGAAAATTTCATTTTTTGTGCTGCAAAATCAAAACTGAGAGCAGGAAAGAGCCAGTCAAATGGCTTCACCTCTGATCAAATGAACTCTTCTCACATTGCCTGTTCTCATCAGATCTGCAGCAAAATCAATGCACAAGAAAGCAAAAACATACCTATAAAAAATCTAAACATGAACCCCATTTTATAGATAACAAAATGTAAATGTTTTCCTCCTATCTTTCCATCTCTCTCTGAATAAAAGGATTTTAGGACATTTGAAATCATTGTTAATTCTGCTGACTCAAAAGGAAGCTGTTTCATTACTAGCTATTCATTTACACCACACTGATGCAAATAACTGTACTGTGCAAATGATCACCAAAGCAGAATTGATGCTAAACTTTTATAATTTTATAACTCAAATGATCTAGACTTTAAAATGAAAATAGTCTCTTTTAGGTATCTTAATTTTCTGGCATGCTTTTGGTTTTCAAGTAGATGCTCACCATCAGATTTGGAAAACTTAATCCATCAAACTGATTACTTGAAAATGTTGATTGCTTATGAAAATGCAAACATCTTACATATTTTCAAATGAAGACATGAAAACTACAGGAGTGACATAATTTAATTTCAAATTCTATCTCAGAGAAATTTCTCAGAGAAATTACATGAAACTGAGATAAGAATTTAACTTTCATCCAGAGTATTTCTTTTCCTTGAGCTTGTAATTCAGGACAATTTTCTATAGATATTGTTTTTTCTCATCTACTTTTCTTCAAGCAGGGCAAACTACTATTTAATCTAATCTGCCACATTTCTTAAAACTCAGCTAATTATTTTATCTCATTATATATACTCTTAATGCAAAATCATTTACTGGAGTCAGTAAATTTAGGCATGGAAGAATACTCCTGTAACATACTCAAGTTTGAGATACAGCATATGTTTACTTGCTCTCATATGATTTGCTATGTTATAACCACAAGAAAACTTTAAGTATTCCAGAATAGATGGACTTACTTCTATGAGAAATTATTTAATTTGGTTAAATAATCTTGATGGTCAACTTTACCACCTTTAAATCCTTGCTCAGCTTTCTCCTCCTTTCAGAAGCAGTTACACACAATTTTCTATTATTCTATTCCTCAAAGATTTTTGTTTCTATTCAGTCTTTTTTATGTAACATATTTTAAATAGCACAGGAAACACAAACTAGTTTCAACAAGAAGACAATCTGCTGGTGGTGATGTACCTAAGGCAGCATTAAGGGAGGCCAGATATTCTAGAACTGAAGTCTAATCTTCAAGGGACCTAGACACGGGGTTCAAGTGAGTGCTTGGACTGTAATGTCTATGCTTTAGATGAATAAGATCTTCCTTGATTTCAAGTTCAACTTATCTTTTAATTTACTCTGAGAGCTCTTGCTTACTCTAATCTTCCTTTTGAAACCTATTTCAAAGTGTTCAACTCTCTCTAGCTGTCCATATTCACCTGAAATTTTTGGAGGGCTTTATTCCTTCACTAAAGTACCAGATCAGCTGTTTGAATGCACTGTAGATAATTTCTATCTTATATACTCCAAAACCTGTGCTTGATGCAGACTCCAGGCTTTTCTGGGAAATTACCCAGAATTTGGGCTGAGGAACTTGGAGGCAAATGTCCATTTCATAAGGCTAGTGAAGGGACCAGAGCACAAGTCTTGTGAGGAAAAGCTGAGGAATCTGGGGATATTTAGCCTGAGTAGAAAAGGCTCAGGAGGAATCCTATCACTGTCGAGAAGTACCTGAAAGGTGGTTGTAGCCAGTTGGGGAACAGTCTCTTCTCCCAAATAACAATTCATAGGACAAGATGAAATGGCCTCAAGTTTCACCAGGGGATGTTTAGATTGGATCTTAGAAAAAGTTTCTTTGCACAAAGGGTTGTAAAGTATTGCAACAAACTGCCCAGGGAAGTAGTGGCATCACCATCCCTGGAGTGTTCAGAAAACATGCGAATTTGGCACTTAAAGACTTGGTTTTATGGTGAACATGGTGGTTCTGGGTCGACAGCTGGACTCAATGATCTTAAAGGTCTTTTCCAACCTTAATGATTTTATGATTCTATGATTCACAGAATTGCTCTATTGCAGAGTTTATCCCGTGACAATAATGTTTATGTTAAAGGCATGCTTATGAACCCAAATCCAAGCACCTGATCTGTGTGTAAACTAATCTTCAGCACACATCACTTCTCCTGGAGTCACTTACTTCACCCCTAAGGTGAGAAAGAAAGAAAGAGAAAGAACAAAAGAAAGAAAGAATGAAAGAAAGAAAAAATGAAAGAAAGACAGAAAGAAAGACAGAAAGAAAGACAGAAAGAGAACAAAAATGAAAGAACAAAAGAATGAAAGAAAATGAAAGAAATAACGAAAGAACAAAAGAATGACATAAAAAGAGAAATAAAGAGACAANAAGGAAGGAGGGAAGGAAGGAGGGAAGGTTGCCTGTGGTCAACTAGAAGTGAAGCAAAGGATGATTTCCTTAATTGTTTTTGGAAATTTGTTTCAGCTTTAACCTTTAGTACTGTTTGGTTTATGCCTTTGGAGTCACCCCTGACCCTTGTCTGATACTGCTTTCTGTTAGAAACAACTCCTATTTAAAATGTGAGCAGAATATCTGCCTTGAGCATGGCAACAGTCACAGACTGCCACAAAAAAAGCCTGACCCACTAAAGTTTCAGTCAAGGACTTCAAAGAAAATTACCAATGCTTTAAAAAAAAAGTATCCTTATATCTTATAAACCTTATAAACCTTATAAATCTTGGCCTATGATAAGCAAGCACAAAAGAAGGTCAGTAATTCTTAGGCCAAGGCATAGACTTGTTACTTTGTTTTAATGTCTTCAGTCCTACAATATTCATCTAATAATTCCCTACTTCATCCCCTTGGGGAAAACAATGTTTTCCCTACTTTTTATTATTAATCTTTACTGCAACCTGTATTTTTCTTAGTGAATATTTATATGGCAGCAAACACAACAGAACCTCATCCTTGACAGACAGATTTTCTATTAAAAGAAGAAAGAAAGGAAAAAAAAAAAAAATTTCACTAGAAGACATACGTGCATATCCTCCTTAATTTGTATGGAGTGCATCAGGCTATCACGTAGATATTATACATACATACACATGGAAATAAAAATGATTGAAAACTGGTTGAGAAAAGCAGCTAGCTATGCTGAATTTTATAAAAATCTGTCAACCTAGTTGGCTGCTCATAGTGTACCAGGATCACTTGTGATGCCTTTGCAGACTCTGAGCTGTCATTCAGGCAGACTGGATGAAGATGCTGATGCCTTAGGAATAAATTCAAATTATTACTGTGATGGGGATGTGACCATTCCCATGCTCTCTTTGATAATGTTGCAGATATTGCAGTGACACACATTATCTTCCCACCTGCTAACACATCTCAGGAGACACAGGGGGAGGGGGAAAAGTCCAACCCCATGCATAGCATTTTATCTAGAAAATGAAGTTTTCCTTGCTTTATTCTCAGCCAAACAAGCAGGCAGCCTGACTTTCACAGGAAATATCTTGTCCTCCTGCAGACGTGCCTGTAGCACCAATGTGCTAAAGATTAAAGGTTAGGTTTTGCTCTTGTTCTTACAATGGGAAATGCTTTATTCAGCATTCGGTCCCACAGGAGTAAAGAGCATTGCAAGGGAACATCCTCTAATGGAGGGGAAAAAAGAATGTCATGTCACCCAAGGCATACCCTTAGGAAATCAATTTGCCTCATAGGACCTACAAAGATGTGTCACTGAGCGCCAGAGGACATGTCTGTTATGTATTTTGCCTAATCTAATAGGGCTTTTATCCGATGTGTCTTGAGATCTCCCTACTCCTGTTAAACAAAAAATTCTAGGAGTAGAAATATTATAGTTGTGTCAATGTGCTGTGAGCATGTGTGAACAGGCCTGTCCTGGGTATACAAAGTGCCTCTGAGGAGATTTATGAACAGTTCTCCAAGCAGCCTGGTCTATGCCAGATGTCCCAGCTCATGGCAGAGTGGTTGGAACTCGATGATCTTTAAGGTCCCTTCCAACCCAAACCATTCCGTGATTCTATGATTATTTTAGGTCCTTTGTAATGTTTGTTGGGGATGGAGCAGTTCTGCTAAAGCCTTGGGGAGTCCATTGTGATGTTCTCTTTGACCACAGAGATATTCCTAAAGTCATGTTGGACTGCCACATCCACAAGACTGAGTTAATCACCATGACTACAAAATTGATAAGAAAACACACAAATAAGTGTGAAAATGCCCTTGCATTTTCTATGGGGTAGCCTAGAGTTCCAAACTTCATGAGTAAAAGCATATCCTAAAAAAATCACTAGAAAAGGAAATGGGAACTTCCATCAAGTAGCAGAAATCCAGAATGGGAACTTTCATCAAGTAGCAGAAATCCAGAATTTAGCTTTTGAAAATGAATGTACAAAATAGTAAGTGAACTTTATTGAAGTCTTTATAAATTTATGATATTTTTTCAATTTTCACCAACATACAAAGATGTCATAATCTGGAAATATAACTGGGATTGTTGAGTCTCTGCAAAGACACTAACAAACTGAAAGGTAGGAGTAAAAATTTTCCCCATTTTTCCTTCTGTAGTCTCCATCCGTAATGACCTCTCACATTTCTTCATTTACTGCTTCCTCTATGTCCATTCTGAAAGATGTAACAGTCCTTGCAGTGATGTTAAAAAACCCACAAGAACAACACTAGACAAAGAAAAAAAAAAAAACAAACCAAAAAAACCACCAAAAAAAAAAAAAGACCAAAACAAAGAAACCCAAGTAATCAATCAACAAAAAACATACCCACCAGATAATTTATAAGTACTTTCTCAACTTTTTCCCCCTGGTTTCCAGGACCTTAGAACTCCATTTGGAAGAACATATTAATAAATATATGTAAATCTAAAAATAAGGCTGATAACAGGCAGTGGGTTTTTCTATTCCTTTACCAATCTAACAGAAAAATTATACTGTTACACTGTTGTGAAACAAAAAAATCTGCCTGTGTGCACAGGAGAAGTTAATAAATGAATGTTGAAAAGTACACAGTGCAGATACTTTTCCTTTATGAACACAGACACTACTATATCAAAGTAAACAACGTCCTTTATGACTTTTAAACATGCACACTATTTCTGGTTGGATTCTAATGAGGATGAAGATGGTGACATTATTTTCAGTGCTGCTTCAAATCATTAAAGAAAACAAGACTCAGAAACATCTTTCAGCAGCGTTGCTTTCTAGCTTTCACTGGTGCATGGGCCTCTAGTCAATCAATAATGAAAGCAGCAGGGAATTCATCACTTGTTAAAGAAAAGAATAGACTAAAACAAAAACAAGCAAAAATGAGAAAGAGATGGTAAGAGAAAAACAAAAAAGAGTCTATGATTGCTTAAAGAAGTGTAAATGGTTTTCCTCTGCCATAATAATGATAATTCACAGCTGGGTGTCTAGAACAGAAAAAAAATTCAATGAACCAGGACAAACAAACTCCCTGTGGATGCCTTTGATGATTCCATAATCTTTTGATGGTTGAATTGATAAAGGTAATATCATTGCTGAAATATTTGTAGACTTCTCTGAAGCATTAGATTTTGTAGTACATAGCATCTCTTTCTTAGGAAACTAAAATGCTAATAGATCAACATGGTTGATATTAAATGGATGGGAATATGATTACACCATGCATCAAAGGATGAATGCATTTGTGTAGCTTTTTGCAGACAGAGATTTACTGATTATCTAAGGAGATGCAGACTGAGCCTACTCATGTTCTGAGCTATAGGTCCCTATGATCTTCAGTTGCTGAATTTTCTGCCTATAGTTAGTGATCCTGGGCAGTAAATCTTAGGTAAAGTACTATGTCTCCTTTTCTGTATGCAGGCCAGGAAAAAAAACTATGACATCCTCATGGATATTTGGTAGAAGCTCTGGTAATATGTCTTTCTATTGCAGAGCCAGGTGTTTACACTTTTTGGTGATTTAGAGATTTTGTGGATACGAGAATATCAGGGTGATGTAAGGCCATTGTCATGGTTTAACACCAGCCAGTAACTGAGTCAGTCACTCACTCTCCAACAGTGGGATGTGGATAAAAATATAATCTCAATAATTTCCATTAGACATTAACCTTTTGTGAAATGAGTTGTGAAGTGGACTGTCCCTTGGTAATACCAGAAACTCTTACATGGCCAAGGTGGGAGTGGTACTGAGGTGAAGGGTGAGAGAGGAAATAATCGATCATCCCCTGAAACTTAATCAATTAATCAAATCCCCCTGACATCCTTGGAACCTTCCCTAGCTTAATCAAAGCCTGAGTGGAACAATACTATTATACCTGGAGTTTTGGAAACTCTCGTCCCATTGTTACAGGAATTTTGGAAAAAAAATTCCAAATATTTCAGAAACACTAGTGATTATCAAGCTGAGGACAGAAGTGTCATGGATTACTAAACCCCATCATTTTGTAGTCCTATGAAAAGTTACCCTAAGTGAGGCTCTTTGAGGTCTCCTGGACCACAGGGTGCAGTGCTAGCACCTCCCTCTGACTGGGACACCTCTCAAAACTCACAAACTTGAATTGGAGATACTTGGTGGGCCATCACCCAAGCTGATGATGGCACCTGGGCTGATATGCCAAGTCCTTGAAACTCATTAATCTTAAGCCAGTTGAGACATGCAAAGGCACCTGATGTGAATATTTCAGTGACCTTGAGCAGAATTTTTCAAAATATACCTTTGTACCTTCTTTATGTCTGTATGTGAATTGATGTAAATACCTTATAGCATGTGTAGCATAAATACTGCTCTCTTAGATCTAAAATTATCACTGCTTTAATTGTAGTAAATTCTATTGATAATCTTTTAAAAATTAACTAAAGTCAATTGATTAAGTGCTACTAAATCCTTTAGACAGACACCCTTGGTCGAGTCTAAGTTTGAAAAGAGGGTTCACTCTGAAACTTGTAACTCAGTAGAAGGCTCTCCTTTACCCTCTCCTTTTGAAACCCCCACCTTTTCCATCCTTACCCTTAATATCTCCAGCCTCATGGATGAATAATTTTAAATTTTTTTCTCATCTGATTTTTCTCTGTATGTTTCATCCATGAAGTAGGGAGATGAGTGAACCTTGCCATTGAACCTTATTATTCTTTTTCAGATTTTTATTAGATCTACTTTTCCTGATACCTTTGCCAGTGATTTTTTTACGCAGACTAAATAACTCATTTACAATGAATTAATGTAGTCAGCAAGATGCTAAACCAGGATTCATGACAGTGTGTTTAGTTTGGGGGAATATTTGGAGAAAATCAAAGAAAATCACAGATGTACTAACATATTCCACAGCAACTGCAAGAAAATAGATCTCACTGAAGGATAAGAAGCAACATCTGCAGTAATGAATAAGGATTAAATGAATACTGTGGCATATCCAGTATAAAGCAGTTGCAGTTCACGTTTAGGTACTTTGCCTATCATGTGAAAACATCAAGAGGTATACCCTTTCTACAGGTGTTAGGCTGCAGTAACCATAACATGATTAAGAAAAAGTCAAAAATAAATTTTAATCCTTTGTCCGTACTGACAATAAAAACAAACAAGGTCTGTGACACCCATTATTGATCCCACTCCATTTCAAGATCTTTCATTTGGCACTGCAACATTCTGGCAAACCACCTAGAGCTCTTCCACTGAAAGTGAAACTCTCCCAGAAAAGTGTCTTAGGTATATTGTGAAATGGGGCTACAGATATGTTCTGTATTACATGAACAGAAGAGTTGGGTCCAAGGTAGCAGATGAAAACCAGGGAAAGAAGAAGAGGAAAGTCCATTTAAAAAAAATCTTCCCATAATCATTTGATCTTCATTTAGTCCCATATGCACTAAAATTAAGAGGAGTCACAAGATCATTTATTTATTTATTTATTTGTTTTTATTTGTGAATAACTCCTGAAGGAAAAGTTCACAATATCCTTAAGGTATCTGTAAGGATAACCATGCAGTTAAAAAAAAAAAATCAATAATAGCTTGAATATCTTTGCTCAAAATGTTTCCCTTATTGAGAATTAATGATTACTGGATACCAGTATCAATAAATGTTTACATGTAGTCTAAAGCATTGTGCATATGTCTGTCTCAGAAGTGTAATTCTGTGGAAATTTTCTACCTTGTTTCTATGGGTTTGGCTTACAGCCAATTTATTATCATTTCTTATCACGTTCCATCCCTCCAGCTGAATCATCATCTTATAAAATCTCAGGCTACGGCTGTAAATGAACAAATTCCTTCCAAGAAAATGTGATTGTTTTTTTCCTACTCTTTTATTCTTGTAACATCTCAAGGTTAAAGATGCACATTGTAACAGTGGAGAATTATCTTTGTGTTTTTTCTATTACAATCTGCTTACCAATGATCACCAATAAAAAATGTTAAAATGAAAAAAAAGAGATATGGTTCTACAACTGAAAAAACTTTGAAGAACTTCAGCAGGTAAGGCTTGCCTGTTACAGGGACAATTACTTAACATGTTCAGTGAAAATATATCAAACAAAAAAATTCCAGTGAAAAACCCCAAAGAACACAGGTTCATGAGAAGCTTGACTGGTTTCTGGATCTTATAATGTTATAAGCAAAAAGAAAAGTTTTATTTTTTCATTATTATAGAAAAATCTAGTAATTAAATCTTGTGAATACAAGCAGTGAAAGAATAATTTGTTGATTCACCAATGACTCAAAACTAAAAGTGAAAGTTACAGCAAAAAATAATATTGCTTAAAAAAATTCAAATAGAAATGAAGTACTTCCTTCAAATTAAATAATTTAACAAAAAAAAATCATTTTTCCAGTTTTAATAAAATTCTGGTCAAAGGATATTACAAAGAAACATAATATTTCAATGTTTTAAATCCAAAACATTTCTGTTGCAGAATGCAATATATTTTATTTTGCTTCAGAGCATGCATGAAAAACAAAACATCAATCTCAAGATATTTATATAACTATTTAAATTCCGTCATACTGAATTTTAAGATACAGAGGCAGGTTTTGTGAAAAAAATACCTGCTATGTAATATCTGTAGCTTAAGGGTCAGATTTACATAAAAATTTTAGAATGAAAGATGAAGCCAAATATGGGACCCCCTGCTCTCTGAGCACTTATTCATCTTAATAGATCACCCTGGAGGGGAAAAAGTCCTTCTACAGTTACAGGATTATATAGAAGTTGAATTTTGGATCCCTGTTTTGGAGACAGGGCAGAAAGTGTTAGCATGGACAAGGAGAAGAAATAGAAAAGATCATCCCTTCTCCTTTCTATTTGGTGGGGTTACTAGAACTTCCAGACCCCTTCTACCATCTTCTTTGTTTGGACTTGAGCAATAAACATGGAGCATAGATGAGAAATTGTGAGGCTGAGGGAGAGTAGTAATTGTCCATTAAACCTTTCAGGAGGGAAAACATTGGATTTTAGGGAGGAACGACTCTAAGTTCCTAACAGATTATTTGAACAATCCACCTCCCGGAGAGACACAGCCTCACAAATCTCTCAGATGCTGAACTTGAGTGTTGCCCATTTCTCCTAGTGATCTTTATCAGAAAAATAAGTCTCTACTATTTGCAATCATCATGACTGCTACATGTTTTGACAAGACCAACTACTCTCTACAGGCTTCACCTACCTATGATTTAAGTAGCATTCCTCATCTGGAAAGGTTTTTACTAATACTCAAGTGACACCAGACACAATTTTTCAGGGTACAAATTGAGGTTCTCAGACACTTTGACACAGCTCTAATAATCCTATTTTTATTACACTCCTTAGGTAGAAAGAACAGGACGTATTTTTGTTCCCCATAAAACCAATTTCAATCCAACCAAGGTGTGTTCTTGTAATTAGATGTAGAGCATCAGTACACCTCACAGTGACCCTCAGAGTAACCCTGGAGATGCTGGTGGTTTAGTTTAGTTTGAATTTATATAGGTGAATCTGAGCTCTGAATGTGGCACTAAATAACTAAGCTGCTTCTGCTCTTAAGGAAATCTCTACTGTTCAAATCAGAAAGGATATAGAAATGGAAAAAAGGCTGAAGTGGAAGTAAAATACAGTAAAAACTGGTGTTTGCTTAAAGGCAGGAGAGGAAGTTCATCAGTTCTATACAGAACACTGAAGATAAACAGTCAGGCTGCAAATTTTGGTCTGATCGCAAGGCATTTACAGAATACCAGCTGTAAAAACAAAACAAAAAAAGAAAACAAACAAACAAACAAAAACCAACACCACCAAAAGACCTAAAATCTTCATTGACAGTTGACTTGTTTGACATATTTTCTGTGGCAATTATGTATTGTTTGCTATCATGGCATTAGTTTTATTAACTTTCTCTAAGATGTATTTTGAACATTTGAATGCACCACAGGGCAAAGAAAAACAGGTGATTTGATTCTATTCTAGTTTTCTCTGAAAGGGCTAGAAAAGTGCAGGCCATCAATTACAGGTAAGGCCTGTTTTAAGGAGGCCTTAAGGCCTGTCTCTTCCCACTTTGGGGATGGATTCACTTCATTTCATTGAAATCAATTGCAACTCACACACTTAAACTAAGGTAAGACAAAACTCAGAAAATGTTGGAGACAGATGTCATGTGTTCAGTGGGTCTATCTCCTAATGGGGTTGGATTTCATACCTACAGGGAAAAACCATAGAGCATACCTGAAGCAGGCATCCAATTTTCAGATGGCAGAAGTTGGGCAAAAATGTCTACTCTCCATTTCCAGTTTTAATTGTGACTTCATGATGTTAATAAACATGAAATTGTGAGAGGCAAACTCTAGGTTACATTTAACAGGTGTTGAGTTCATTTGTGCTGGGCCTTGTAGTTGCCATCCCCAGTGCTGCTCTAATACATAAACTACAATCCTGTTTTAGTCCATAATAGTGTGATGAATCTACATGTGGTTGAAAAGCAAGTGAAGGTTCTGAGTAGGTTGGATCTGTCCAGGGAACTTGCACTCCCTTTTCCCCTATGCTTTTAATAGATTCTTAAAGTGGCATTTTATTGTCCTGTCTTTTAATCTGTATGGAAAAAAAAACAAGCCCAAAACACAAACCAAAATCCTTCATAAGACCTCTTCACTTCTTTGCTTGTCTTGCTCATTTACCTGCAGACAAAATCTACTAATTTCATTTTTGGACCAAAAATGAAGTACATCTTGAACTTATAGAAAGTAGCATTGATCCATTCAAGTATTCAATAAAAGGCACCTAAGCCATTTTTAAGTAGGGAAAAGATTCTGAAAGTTTTTGTAGTGATATCCAAAGAAACATCATATTTCATGTGATATACCATATGAAAAATTGCTATGCAAAAGCATCATAGACTAAACAATGTAAAGAAGAAAAGAAAACCATGAACATTTGAAGCCTTCAAATGTTATGAGGAAGTGGCAGTCAAAACCACCCCCTGCAACCTTTCACCTCCAGAGGTAAGGAAGGAAGCTACAAAGGAAAAAGCACATTTTTTGTGTTTCCTTAGATTTAATGACATTCAGTGTGGTTTTTAAGAATACTGAAAAATAAATGTAATGTGGAAAGGTTGTTTTTCACAAAAATTATTTACAAGAACAAAGAGAAAAAAAAATATATGTTGTTAGATGAGTTTGTAGAGAGTAGTTTCTTAATTAAATAAATTAGTCTTTGAGTTCTTGATCTGCATGCAAAGTGTCCAATAACTTCTCACTGCCCCAGATTATTTCAAGAGTTGGCAGTGCCTTTCCAGAGAAAACAAACAAAAAGTATAATTTAATTGAGTTTTGATAGCATTTGTTTTCCCTCAGATCACTTACAGCCTTTGCTTTAATGATACTATTTTCAGATAGATGGCTAATGTGTTGATAATAAATATTGCATGAAAATGGTTGTGTTTCAGTATTGAAATACAGGTTCTGTGAAAAGTTCAGTCTAGAAAAGATGGTTTAGAGGAATGTATCAAATATCAAAGTTTGTTTGATCATTGCTGTGCATGTTCCTGGGTTATTGATAATTTTTCAAAGGAAATGCAAAGAACAGCTGCCCAGATATATTTCTCCTGTTTTAAAGAGGATAATTATTCCTGTAGCTTTCTCTGGGATACAGCTGGGACTGTTATCATTTTGCTCATGAGATGACATCATATTCCCTTGAAGAAAAACTTTACTTTTGGTAGCAGAATTGGACTAATAGTCTTTTGGGTAAGAAAAAAATGCAAGTCTATGAAAACTGTACACAAACTGAGGTTTGAGGATTGAAGATAAAAACATCTACCAAACTGATCTTAGAAACACCATTCATGATGCAAAAACTGATTAACTTTTTAGTCACTGTTAAATCAGGGCTTTTACATATGATTTTGATGGCCTGTGAAGCCAACAAAATAACATCAAAACTTGACACAAAACCCCTGGGTGTTTGTTTCCATTTTATACATTTAGAAAATCATTTTATCATTTTGTTTTCTCAGAGCTATTGTGTGGATATGTATACTGTTTGAAGTATAGGAGCAAAGTAAGAGTGTTTCATACTGACTGCTTTTCTTCTTCATAAGTTAAAAACACCCAAAAGACAGGATACGTCTAGTTAAGTCTACTACATAAGATGGTAAAAGATAATTTACTAACTAAAACATTATACATTTCCTGAAGGACTAGCATTCTTCCAAAGCAAGATATTTAATTGTTAAGTCAGTTGTTATTATGATGGTCTTTGTTTTAAAAAAAACACTTTGAGGCCATAAGATAAACTGTGGTTGCAATTGCAATTGATATTTAGTGGCTCAAATATCAGACTGAGGTAAACTAAAAGTTGAGAAGAAAGTTTTAAAAACCATTTTTGGTTTTAGAGTCATACTTTTAAAAGTACAAAATATGTACCTGCATATATATTTATATATTATACATTTAGAGTCCTCCTTTGGAGTAAAAACATGCTTGAAATATCCTTTCATTTTATGTGTTTTCTTTTGCAAATGGATTTTTGGATTTTTTTCTGACAATTTATTAGGCATGTTACTCAAAAATTTTGAAAGCAAGATAGACCTCAGAAGGGATGTAATTTTAAGGTTATTTTCAATTTGTTCATTGTGGTTATTTGCATCCTAGTTCCAACCAAATCCTGTGAGATCTCAATCCAAAGATAAGACTTTTTTTTCATTTTTCATAACACTTCTGGGATGCCTTTTCTTACAGTAATGGATTGTGAAAGAAGATTGTTCTCATGATAGTTTGTTGTTTTGTTTTTTTTTTTTTCCTTCTTCTTTTTTTTTTTTTTCTGTAACATTAGAGAAGATATTAGATCCAGGACAGGAATTTTCCTTGCTCTGATGATGTCACTTTGATATCTACTGCATATAGAAAACATATAAAAAGAGAAAATTATTTTCATATTCTTCAGGGGATTGGGATTTACATTTTGCAAATAAATCAATGATGACTTATTTCTTTTCCAAGCACATTTGGCTCCAAATCTTCCTCTTCCATAAAGCATTGTTCTATATTCTATCTTTTGTATGTTAAAATCATATCCAATATTTCTCTACTCTTTACTGTTGGCTGAGTTACTCTGGAAATCCAGATAGATATAATGATGCCTGAAAGGCTGTGGACAGTGGTCTAAGAAATAAAATCATGCAGTTCGTCAAAGTTTACAGAGGTAGAGTGCCCAAGACAGGAATTAGACTCTATCTCATGAGCAATATTTAAAAAACTTAGCCAAGAGGAACAAACTTCTTGTAAATCTACAGAAAAAAAATCTTCCCCTTTTTGCAGAAATGTCTTTTTTTTTTTTTTTTAATTTATTTTTCATCTGTTGGGTTTTTTTGGGCTTGAAAGGATTGCTTTTCTTCTTCAGACTTACTTGGCATGCAAAATAATCTGCCAGCTGCCTCATGTCTTGCTGGGAACATATCAAAAACCAGTTTGGATGCCACCTGTTTGATTACTCATCTAGCGATGCCAATTCGTATTTTGCTTGACTGTGCTATGAATGAAATAAGGAGAAATATAATATATTTTGTTTTTCTAAAAAATGAAGTTGAAAAAGTGGTAGTTAAATACGGCTGATCAGAACTGAATATTTTGTCTCACCAGTTAAATACCTATACTGAATTTGAAATGATGGACAACATAGCTTGGCTGATTACACATGAACTTCTCAAACCTCAAATACTATTTGACATATGATGTTCTTTTTTCTCTTCAGTAGCAGAACTTTCCAACACAATAGGAAAAATGCCTGTGCATGCATTTGTAAGTTGCTATATGTACTTTCATTTTTATTTGCATCAATTTATATATAAGTGCAGATATCTTATTATTATGATAGTATTTTGAACAATATTTGTATACTCTTTAAACTGAGTTACTTTACTGTTCTCAAAAAACAAAAGGATACAGAAATCTAAAAAGAACCTACATGTATTCAAGTACATGATTAGAATAGGAAGGTCACTGTAACTGCAAAAATCCCTCTTAAATGTAAAGGGGACCTATATTCAGTAGTTCAGGTGTAGATACTTAGATTGCAGGAGCCTGATGATAGGAAAACTAATCCAATTCTTACTGGCACCAGAAGGTCCGAGAAAGACTGGACCTATTTTAGGGAAGAAACCTTGAAAGCCCACAAGCAGGAGAGCCCGAAGCACCAAGAATTAGTTAGCAAAGAAGATGACTGGCCAGACTGAACAGGGAAAATATGCAGCAGCAGGGGGAAAAAAAAGAGGGTATATTTACTTAAGACAAAAGAGCAGGAAAGTCAAAAAAAGTTTAGAGATATTGTTAGGTCAAGCAGCAAGAAAATCAGAGGCAAAAGAAAATTTAGAAATTAATCTGGACTGTTCTGTAGTGAGTTTTTGAAAGACCTTATCAGAGAGAAGAGGGGCAAAGAAAACCGTCAAAATTTTAAAATGAAGAATGAAATAGAGCCCCATAAAATGGAGAAGAGTGTAAGGAATTTACTGACTTCTTTACTGAGAATCTCAAATAAACATCGCAATTGAAGCCATAAAAAAATAAACAACGATGAGGAGCAGACAACTCGACTTCAAATCCATGAGGAAATCGTTAGTGACCTGCAGAG
>VXBN01005156.1:930587-946189 GCA_013397395.1 Sinosuthora webbiana | reverse complement strand
AAAAAATAAAATCATGACTATTTCTTTCTGAATGAGAGCTAAGTATACTGGCTGCTAATTTAGTGATAAAAACTGTTTTTTTTTCCCCAGTTGATTTGATTTTTAAGTTCAATTTTGAGGATTTTTTACCATGCCCTTCTGATAAGAACAGCATAATATTTTGAGGTTTTGTGGTTTTTTCTTGGTTGAGCTCTATGGCTTTTTGCAAAGAGCTGGCAGTCAGTACTTCCATTAGCCCCTTTCCATGTGGTGGTAGTCTGCCTGTTTCCAGGAAGGCCCTCTTTAGCTTGGGAAATTTGGATATGATTTTTACTTAGTTACATGTAAGAAGCAGTAAAGGAAAAAGATAACAGTGCTCTGTTTTGTTCTCTACATATATAAGGTGCATCTGTCTGACGTGCTTCTCTTAAGAGACTGACAGAAGGGTAAGTAGGGTACTTCAGTGTGAAGTTGGGGTGGTGTCAGTACCACCCAGATCCTTTGGCCTCTGTGAGCAGGAGCTCCACAGCAGTGGAGCTAAACAAACAGGAGCTAGGATGGGGTGCGTGAATTATACAGAATATCTGAGAGGTTGTGCCTCTGCAGGTCTGTCAATCATGTACTATACAGACTTGAGGCATGTGTCAGTGCTTAAGCTGTTGGACACTATCTGTTTGTCTAGCTGTCTAATTTTAGTTGTCATCTTTTCATCAACCTTGGACTGGACTGAACTTTCTTTAAAGAAAGGAGCTAAACATAGCTATGTTTGGAAAGAAAGTCCTCTTAATTTCCCTCCCTCCTAACAGCTTGTAGTTCAGTGGGCCAGAAAACACGTAACTGCACTTTGGTAGTAGTAATATTCACGAAGTTTAACTAACTAGAGAGAATTGGAAAGCAGCACAGTAATTTCTGCAGTCATTTATGTACTTAGCATAACTTCCCTAGCAAATGATGACTATAAAATACTATGTATTTAGCTGCTTTTCCCTATTAAAATTCAATAGATATCTGTCTACAAGTAGCTGTACTTCGTCTCCCTCCTGAAATTGTTTCTTGGCTGCTTCATGTTGTGTTGTCCACCTCAGGAAGCTGGTGAACAACAGCTTGATTTTATAAGTCAGGCAAATCTCCAATACAGTTGAGGTGAAACTTGTTCTGACATGAAACCTAATCAACTGTACATTGAAATAATGAAAACAGAAGGAACTGAGCATTGCAAAACTTTGTTTAGTTACCTTAGAATGCAACAGAATGTTATTTACAGCGGACTTGTTTAAAACCGGTATTGATTATTTTAATAGATAAACATTTTTGTGTAAATACAATACTTTTGTGCTTGGATATATCAAAATATATTATATCAGTGGAGAAATGAATTGTATGACAATCTGTATGTTAGCCTTTGCTGATTGCATTTATGGTGTATCATGCACTGGAGAAAGGGGCTGCCTGCTAGACTCTGTCATGCAGTTTGCTTTTCAGGCAGTCACTTTGTCTTTTATAATTAACACAGCCATGCAAACATGAAATCTTCTTTTCTGTGTGTGTGTATTATTTTACACAACTTTTTGAATTTTTTTTTTTTTTGGAGGAAAGGTATGTAGCCATGGGAACTAATTAGCAGGCCTAAATTTGCGTATTCAACGTGTAGTAATGAGACTTGATGAGATCAGCATTGGAGGCAAATGACTGCTGTTCTCAGTCCAACTAGCTCACTTGCTTTTCCATCACTAGCTTGTTGCCTTCTTTCTCTCTGGATGCCTTGGTCAATGTTTTATGGCCAGGAGTAATAAAGTGGGCACAAATTCCTGCTGCTCATGCTGTTATAGGCTATCTCCTTCCCTCACATTTGAGGGAACTAGAACTGACCTGGGGATCCTCAAGGACTTGGGATGGTAGAGAGAAATCTATTTCAAATGCAGGTGCTCTGTTAACAGGTATCAGATGATTGCTGCTCTGTGTCCCAGGGTGCTAAAAATTATCAGCAATTTTCCAGCTCCATAAGCCAGCTGGATTTTGTGCCATGTATGGGCTTCTTATGTTGACACTGGTTTTATTCTTTTTGCAGTATCCCCTATCTCAGCTTGCCCTAAGCAGGTTGTCAAGGTGCAGTCCTTTCTTCTGTGGGGATATAGTGTCTCCTTTTACATGGCTGGGAGCAATTTGATGCAGGGACCATCTTCACTTCAAAATGTGGGTGCAGAGTCTTTCTCAGCTTTATTAAACTACCACAAATAAGCTGATTTCATCCTAATGTGTTATCAAGTATCCTAAAACCAATTAATTATTCCTCTGATGCTCTGTTGAACAGTGTGTATGTGTGAGATTCTCTTCACATCTCTGCAGGCAAAGGACATGAAATGTGTACATAGATTTGGTTGTGTGCTCAATACTCTTAGTGCAAAGTAAAATTATACAGCTTTTTATACTATTAAAATGTGATCACTCAGCTTTTTAAAAAATTTTTTCCCACTGCATCACTTCTGTTTCTCTTTTTTAATTTTCTTTCAAGTGAAATGTTAATCTCATGATGTTGCTGGAAAGTTTGAAATGCATGACATGTCTACTTGAAGACTGTCATGCGCTGCTGGTGTTTTAAAATCACAGTCTGACACTGCTCACAGCAGTTTTGCCCTGAGCTCTTACAGAGCTCTTTGTTGATTTGTATGCCTGTAGCATTCAAAAGAAACTTTGGTCTGGGGATCTGTTGGTTTTGTTGTTGGCTTTTTTTGTTAAACCGTCTCTTCACATTTCGGTGTGGGAAGATAAGAACTGGAGAAAGAAGTGCAACTACCATGCAACAAGTCCCACTGTTAAGTTTTATTGTGTTTCATGACCTTCTCTTGCAGGTAACGCGTGTTCCAGATTGTAATATTACATATGTATTAGACCAGAAAAGGAGTAATTTTGAGAAGAAAATAATAATTAAAAAAAAAAGTAAAAGTGAAATTAGATTAATCACTGGTTTTTTATACAAAATACATATTGCCCCTCATGCAGGCAAGCAATGCAGTGCTCACTGTCACACTGAAGCCAAGCTTTTAATAACAGCAGCAAGGGGAATATTTAGCATTGTAAAGAACAAGAGACAAGGACTGGGAAAGTGTAGCTAGCATGTCCATTTTATTTTATTATATCCACTTGACCCTTTGATCAGAACAGCTTATGCTGTTGAAAAATTTCAGTCTTATAACACACACTTTGGTTTTTAAACATATATGTGATTTGCTGACATCGGATGTATTCCCTTCCTGCTTGGGAATGCTGTAGTCCATTTGTTGGACTTTGACACAGCCTAGTTTGGGTGCCAGTTTGACACTAGAAGGAGAAAAATGAAATCAAACCACGAGGCTGCAGCAACTCAGGGGAAAGTTCTTCATTCAGAAGGCCGTTAAGTTGTTCTCATGCATTTCAGAATTATTATGTATTTCTGCTCATAAGCACCATTTGGACACTGAACCCTTATTACTTTTCTTCTGGATATTTTGTTAATTAATATAGGCTTCTTCAATTGCAAAACTATCTGGAAATGGTTTGTTTTTAATTATTTCTTTATTCTCAGCAATTAATTTGGCTTAGAGCAAATGAAGTTTTCCCCATATAAAATATGAAGAATTATGTGTATTTTGCAAGATTTTATAGAAGACCAGATTTGTATAGTTGCAAGGTGAGTGTATTCTGCTGAGTGCATATTAAAGCTTAATGGTTTGCAACCAAAATAATTATTTAATTTGGAAGCTTGGGGGTAACTATTTTTTGAGATTTGACTGTAGGAGTTGGACTTGGTGATTCTAATGAGTCCCTTCTGACTCAGCATATTCAATAATTCAGTGATTTTATGATTTTATGACATTGAACTTTGCTGTGGAATCTTTTTTTCTGATTCATCACTCCTCGTTTTCACTGCTCAGATAATACAGAGTATTGCCCCAAACACATTTGTTTTGATTCTCCTTCCTCACTGTGTTTTTGTAATTCTGCTGAACTTATTCTCGTCATTTCCTTTTCCCTATTTTTTCTTGGTGCCTTTTGTTACCCTTTCCTCATTATTATGAAATGGTCTGTTACTCCTCTTTCCTTCCTTTCAAAAAATCCAGCTGTTCAGAATAAGCCTGGGGAGTTAGACTGTGCCATTAACCTTGGTGCTGTGCTGCCAGTGAAAGCTGAAAAAGCATTTGCTGTGTTTCTGGAGTTGAAATCCTTGTCTCTTCCAAAAAGTAGTCAATGATATCTTTTCTTGGTGATGTACATCTGAATTGTTATTTGGTTTTGGTTGATTGGAAGTAAACTATTTGTGGAGATGATAACAAAGGAATTCACCTGGAACTGTACTACCATTCCTATTTAGTTCAAGAAATGGGATGGATTCTGAATAATTACTCTGTGGAGGGACTACAAAGGGAAAAGTGATATTCAGATTAATTTTCTGGTTTTGGTTTTGCAGTGGTTTTATTAATACATGAGTAAGTCCTTTCTTTGCAGATTGTTAGGAAACAAAGCCATGTACTCTGCAGTTGGATTGCCGATCCTAAGTGGAATATTGGTGCTGTGTTAGAGCCCTTTATCCAGTGGTCCACAGACAGGATAAGGTCTAGAATGAAAACTTGGCAGTGTTCATGGATTCGTGCACCATTTATAACACTTACCTGTCCTCAGTTTTGTGATGGAAACTTCCATTGTCCTGAAGAAGTTGCCTCATTGTTAACATTTGGTTTGGGATGGCAAATAACCAATTCAATACAGGTGGCTGCAGCTTTACAGAATGGAGAGGGGACTAAATATTTACTGACAATATTTTAATTGAAAGAATTCGATGCTGCAAGTGACCTAGTGTCATGGGCTGTTTTTTTGGTTTTTTTTTCCAGAACATCTGATGGTGGAAAGACAGTTGGTACCATTGAAGTCAACCTTGTGAAGATGGGAGAGCTAGAGGAAGGGGAAACAGACCACATCACAGCAGATACCCAGGATCAAAAGGTAGAAACTCAGTTTATTGCATGAAGTTAATTAGAATGATCAGTTGTACCAGATGTCTAAAATACTAATTACCAAATTGGGTTAAGGACTTAAAACCAAATTTCTGGAGTAAGTACAACTGAAAAAAACACCAAACTCATGAAAATGTGCAGAGTACTATTCTAACCTGAGTTTCCTAGCCCCTTTCCTTTTTCAAGAAAAAAGCTTATTTTTATCTCAACTGAATGTATTTGATCACTCCTGATCAAAAAACTGTCCAGAGAGATGCCATAAGTACAGCTTCTTTTTTCCTTGGGTAGCTGCTCTGCTTTGTGCCCTTGAAGTCCTGTTCATGTTGGTTTTTATGTGCAATCTGTGCCCACAATTCTGAAAAGCTGGGAAGAATGACAGGCAAACCAAAGAAGAGGTGAATTCCCTTGCAGAGGGGCAAGTTCACCTGCATTTCATGGGAGACACAATTTTTGCAGCCCTAATACTATGGTTTACTAATTAACACTATGGTGTGTTCTGCTCCTCATGGGGGAAAAAAAAAAAGGAAATATTGCTACAGGGAATGCAGCAATTTTTTTGTTTGGAAGTAACATATAAGACTAATTTTTGAGAAAAGGACAATATTTTCAATATCTTTTCTGCTTAGCCAAACCAGCCTGCTTTGGGGTCAAATTCTGAAGGGAGATTTTACACTTTTTTTCCCACCCTTGTCTCGAAGGACTTAAATGCCTTTTAAAAACAGTAAATGAATGGGACTAGTTCCAAAAAGCCAACAAATGCTGTGAAATCTTTCTGATTTTGAACTGTAAAACTTGCACAATACAGGCAACATGAGCTGTTTTTTTCAGCCTTCTCTTTTATTTTGCTTTTCTTCCACTTCAAAATGTGGAATGAGACTCCTTGCAATTATTTGAGATGTAATTAATGAGCTGTGTCTGGCCTGGGGGAGATAGAAGGTTTTAATAGCAAAAGTTTTCTAGGGGTTTCTAATACTTGTAACGAGAGACCAGACTCATGACAGATGTATTTTCTGTGCTCTTTAAAGGAGTCCTTGGTTTGTGCAAATCAGGTGCAGCACAGTCTTGGTTTATATGTTGACAGTGAGGATGCAATTGTAAGAATGTCGAGTTATTGAATTAATATAAAATAAATAAGTTTTGAACTGGGTTTGCTCACTTTTAGATGAACTATGTGCAGGAATTTCTCATGGAAGTGGAAAATGATGGTTAATTTCAGATATCACCTGGTAGAGAGTACATCATGTGTTGCTCTCTGTCTTAAATTGTCCACTGAGCTTCTGGGAACAGAGCTACCTGTATCACCTTCAGAGACTCCCATTTGTTTTCTGGCTGGATGTAGGAGGAGCATTAAAAAGATATGTCATACTGCATTTAACAGAGGTGTACACTGATTGATTTTTCCATGAACTTTTTACACTTTTATGCACTGATCTTATCAAAGCAATATTCCGGTTCACTTGTATAACAAATTGCTTCAATCACAAAATGTGAGCACATTTTAAAGACTTTTTTTGTGCATCCTACTTTTCTCTTGTTTAAAAATTAATGAAGTGTTTTCTTGCACTGTGCATTTGAAAACTGCTTTGCCTAAAGAAACCTCTTTGAAAGCAAAAAACTTGTCAAAAATTGTTTTAAAATGAAGTTCCTTATTCTTAGATTAAAACTTACTTGTTAAGCTAAACTATTAATATCTCTCAACATTTCTGCCATCATACTGGTAGGAAACATTCCTTTTTTATTAGGGAACAGCTGATCATATTTTGTCATTTTCTTGGCTATAATTCTGATTGTGTTTAAGCATCTTGGAACAGAAATATAAAGATAAAAATGTAAATTATAATTAAGACTTGGGAAGTTTATATTACTATCAGTGATGGTTTTCAGCTTGCCTTATATAAACTGCCTTGGATTTATTTCAGACCCCTGAATGTGTTGCCCTTGTGGTTGTATTTCTTTTGCAGTGTACATTGGTTCGTGAGTGTACAGCCACTGAAGGCATAAGTGGGAAAGACAACCTGCCTTCCTTAAATGCGGGTAAGAATTCCGACATCTGTAAGAGATGGCTCTTGCAATGCTATGTCTGGTCCTGAAGAAATCACACAGATTTGTGGCAGAGCTCATAAATGTCTCTTCAAATGCTGCACAGATGTTTAAGTTCAATATTTTTGTGTTTTATACGTATTTGACATTATCATTTTACTGAGAACTTGGAAGAAATGTGGGTCAATTCTGCTTTCTGAAGCTGAAATCTCCATCTACATCTTTACGGTTCAATGATTTTCAAGACTGACAGTGACTTCCATGGGCATGGAATTTATGTCATAAGCTTGTGTCATGTCATTCTGTTAAATAATTACGCATTATTTTTAAGCGAATACCCCAGACAATCAATCTCTCTCATAGCTGATGAAGTGGCAGTTTCAGTTTGATCTGGAAACTATCTGTCCTAGAATGAACGGAGCTGTTGGCAAGGTGTTCTCAATTCTAGGTCAACTACGGGCTTGAGTGCATGGTGTTAAACTAGATCTATTTCTCTTTCATTATGCTGAGAAATATTACATGCTGATATGCTGCACCATAAAACTTTTATTAGCCCACGCTTATGAATCTCCATTACTCTGCAGTAACAATGTCACAAATAAGTTATATGGGTCATCTGAAACCACAGCGCTGTCAAGAATTTGGTGTTTGCTGCATACAGTTGAGGAGGAATGTTACTGAAGTTTTACAGCCTTTTAAATCCTTTACTGAAACTTTTTCATCTGACTTCCCTGACATGTCAGACTTATTGAATCAGTTTTGCAGTCTGAAGGAAGCACTAAAACCCTCCAAAAATGAAGTTCTTCCAAATATGCATGAATGCTGTAATTTTTTTCTGTGAGTTGTTGAGATTAGATCAGAAACTGAAAAAGTCTCTTCTACAGAACTACCATTTATTTTCATCAATTAAAGTGAGAAACGTGTTAATAGAGAATCACTGAATGTACAGGAACTACATCTGGCTCCAGAAATTCCTGAACTGGAAATAGCTGGAGGCAGGGAGGGTATCTTGTGTCGCTAGCTATCTATTTATGTCTTTTCTTGGAGACAAGATAGAGAGCCAGTTGAAGGATTTGGTTTAACTCAGTGCAGTTCTTTGATTCTGATTCTGCACATCATCCATATTAGCGGGACTTGAAATGACATTTCTGTTCAGAGAACCATATTGATTCACAACTGATTTTTTTCTACTTGTTGCCTCCGTTCTTCGGGTTTGATTGGGGGCTTTTGTTGACTTGTTTTGTATGGGAAAATGCTGTAGGTCGTGAATGTATTTTGTTGGAACTTCTAAGGTAGATGTCAGTTTTAGGAATATTGAAGTCTAGATTAATTTGTCAACAATATTTGCATGCGATTCTAGACATCATTTCCACATTTATTATTCTCATATATAAACACAATATAAAAGCAAACCCTACCCAACACTACTAGGGTTTATAAAGTCAAACATACCATGGAGGGCTTTTTTTTTTTTGGTCATTTTTTTGGGTTTTCAGGGGTTTTTTTAAAGAATTGCGGGGAAAGAGCAGAACTGCAGGTGCGTATGCAAGAAATGACAGCATGCAGGATATTGGAAAGAGTTTGCACTCACAGGAAGTTTGTTCTGGTCAATAATCACTCCTCAGTCTGTTTCCTGTGCTTGTGACTTTCTCTTCTCATCCAGCATCATCTCCACTTTCCTGCTGACACCAGGCACTGGTTCCAGGTTTTGGCAGTCCCACTCTTTTCATTGAATTCCCGATTTCTTTTTTAGAAAATTTTAGCTCTTTTTTTATACTGTCAGCCTCTTTCCCCAACCCGTCATACTTTTTGCCCAGCATACTTCCATGACTGGGCTTCCTGTGGATTAAGGCTCTCTGTGTTGCCTGGGAACAGACTGGATTTCTCCTATGGGCACCTGTGCAGAAGTGTCAGGAAACCTGATAACAACAACAGTTCCTGCACTGCTTTCCCTGCTCTGCTCATATAGAACTACCCTCAGAACAGTATGTATTCCATACACATACATATTTAGTACATGTGTATACTGTTGTAAAGCTTTCTGGTGCTTTCTGTTTCTTGTTGTTTATCAGGCCCTCAAAATGATGAAACGGAAAAAAATACCCCTCTGTGAATCCCTAAGCCTGTAGGCATAAAAGCACACTGGCATTCTTCTGAAATTTAAATCTTTGGATAGGGAATTCACAGCCCTCCAGTGAGTTATGAGATGCTTATTGAGTGAGTGGGAATGAGTCGTGTATTTCAGAGCCTTATCACTATTCCGTCTATACCCCAAGAGATTGAATTTACGTCTCAAAATTCAGTTATTTATTTATAATACTGGAGAGTTTGCCAGTTGTTTGCATGTAAACAAATTGCATACTAAATAAAAAAGAGAATATGAGTAATTGAAATTAGGCAAAATTAAGAAAGCTGTAATTATTGTTCCTGAGGTAATACACATCATATACCTATGCTACAAAGAAAGATATAAATAGAAACACTGTTAGTGAATTAATATATGGCAGAGATATGCTTTGATCTATGTCCAATAGGGAATGAAAATAAAACCAGAGTATTCAGTCTTTTATTATTTTTTTTATTCTACTTTCAGGGGAAGCAATGTGAAGGATATTGCATGGAATAAAAAGCACAGAGGTCTTCATATTTAAAAATGAGAATGTCCAAAAATATGGATGGGTAAATATATGGCATTGGCTTTTAGCTTTGATGCTATAGAGAAAAGCTTTTAAAATAGGTTTTTCTCTTTTTAAACCGCTGCAGTTCATGTGGATTTTGTGGTTTTTAATGCCTCTCATGATCACTGCCTAAATACAGGAAGGATTGATGCTTATGAAACTTCCACTAATTTTAATAACTACTTTTTATAAAAGCCAATTCTAGTCTTGCCATTCTTGTTGTTTGGGTGCTTTTACATGCCTTCTAGAATTCTGTTCTAGACAACTTGTTATAGTTAAAAAATAATTATTGTTGTAATTGGAAAGGAAGATACTTCTGAGATTTTTATGGAATCTCATGCCTTCAGTGGTTCTGTTTATAAGGAAAACATCAAGTACTATGCAGCTCTTATTGACAATCTTAAGCTTTAGCAATACTGCGTATTGGAATTATTTAGATTCTTTGGGAAAAATTCCCAGGCTTTTATTCTGAGTTTGTAAATGAAATTTTCTTCCTGTGCCCATGGAGATACGATTTCACCATTTTAAAAAACTTACAACACACTGGAGGATATCCCCATCTGAAAATTGAGATCTGAATCAAAGACCTGAAAATTCAGCTAGCACCTGGAGAGGAGTTTAATAATTCTAGCAGCGATAAAAGTCACAACTTTGGTTCCCTATTTTCAGTGTTCTTTGTCCCTTGCTGCAGTCCTGATGGGTTTTCTGGGGTTTGTTTTTTTCTTTGGGATGGTGGTGGTGACGGGGGAGATGGGAGGAAAGAGATTTTTCAGCTACATATTTGCATTAAGTTCTCAGAGATTAATGGGTATTTTTTGGTGTAATAGATTCTGAGTGTGAATTTAAGGGCTGTTCTTGGAAAAAAATCCTCTGATAAACTCTTTATGGAGTAGAAGTCAAAAGGTAAAATAAAGAAAAGAGTCTTTTGTGTCTGAGGGATCATCATTTAAAATGTCCTGGTAATATGTACCAGCCTGCTCCCTACTGATCGCGGGGCACAACAGAAAAAAACCAAACCCAACCCAAAATTATCATCTGGTTTGGTGGTTTTCTGCTTAAGGCCAGACCTCAATTAGCCCTTATTTTCCTGAGCTCTCCCTGACATTTGAAAATTTGCATTCCCTGCCTTGTTAATAGGAGATGATTGGTGTCATGTATCAGCTTTGTGAATTGACAGAAACTGTTAATACTGTTGACGAGACTGGTTTCATTAATTACAAGAAACTCAGCAAAAAAGAAGGAAAATAGGAAAAAATGCATTGCCTCATATTTTAACCAAGTGATTGTAGTAAAGCCTGAACACTCTGAAAACTGATCATAGGCACAGGACTTGGAGATTATTTTTTCTATAGTTCAATCTGTGAGGTGAGGACCCTTAAACTCTAAAAATAAGTGGAAAAATGTTTGAACACTGAGATATTTTGAGTATTAGTAGTAGAGAAAAAATTGTTGTCTTTCATATGTCAGAGATATCAAGCATCTCTTTGGCTTAGTTCATAACACTAAGTCAGAATTTAGTTTTTGAAAGTAAAATCACTAACAACTAAAGGCAAACTGACTATTAAAAGGCTTCCAGTTTTTCATCAAAGGCTAATGATGAAAGACATCTCAGTAGGGTGATGGGAATACAGAACAGTACAACTACCTAAACATTGTTCCCTTCTTTGAGTTGCCAGCAATGAGTTTATTATCAGTATGTTTAAATCTCTGGCCTTTCCTAAAGGATTTCTGTTAAAAAACCTGATTGCTTAGATACACAAGACAGTTTGTGTACCTTTCATTTTTCATTCTCTATAAATCAGCCTACCTAAACATTAATGGTGTCAGGGAGTCGTGGGTTGAAATGTCTGTTAGGAGCTGTCATTTTGACAGCAGCAGTTTGCCCACAGCACACATGGGGAATGCATTCCTCTGAGTTATAGACCACTCAGCAGCAGATCAGTGGGAGCCTGCTGGAAGGCAGCTTTCTCCAGAAGGCTGACAGAAAGGTACCAGTGGAGGATTTGGATGGCTGTCCAAAGTCATTCCCAGTTAGGGTGCTGTGGACATGTGCGTTAAATGACAATCATTTGTCTCCAAGTAAGCTTATCAAAGTAGTCAGACAGAGCTTTTTATTCCTCGGCTTTTCCCCCTATTTGTTCTTTCTGGAAAACAAGAGCAGGGTAAAAAAAGAAAAAGATAGAAAGGAGAGAGTAGAAATTTCCCACCTTTATTATACAGCATCATTGTAAGATCTGAATGGAAATGTAGCCAACATGTGAAAACCGTAAAATAAAAAACACGATGGGTTTTAACCATAATCTTCTGAAATACCAAGAAATGAGATTTTCTTAGGTCATGTTGCAATAATGATCTGAAAACAGCATGTGGAACATATTGACAGGGCTGTTATATTTATTTCTATGTTGTGGCAGTGTCTTGACCACATCAATGATCAAGGTAACTCTAATGAGGTCAAAGTTTAAGTTCCCCTTAATGTAGAAGCACACCTTCTACTTGTGTTAATGATTTGTGTGTGCATGTCAAGGGGAAGATGCAGCTAAACTCTGAGTCCTGTGCCATTTATTGGAATTGTGAGTGGTTCTAGCAGGTGGTAAGCAATGGTGGTCACTGTTCATTTGTGCATTCTGTTTTTCCTAACTTCGGCTTAAATGTAAGAAAAGAGATTTACATTACATGTAATATACATTCTCACAACTTTGAAGACCTAAATTAAAAGATTACCTTTGCTTTGCTGGTAAAATGTAATTTATTGGTGTCCTGGTAATACTTTGTCCTCCGCGTGCTGGTATAAACATGAAATAAAAATTAAAAGCTTTTAGTAGAATTTTAATGGTTCTAAAATCAATTTTGTATGCAAGGGGGAAAATGATACATTAATTTTTGCAGGTTATTGTCATAATTTTTCAGAGTCATATAACCACAGTAAAGCAATGATATTATTTTTGCTCTTTGCAGTGTTGAGAAACCCAGTCTGTAAGTTATACAGATTCCCTACTTCGGACAACAAGTGGATGCGGATCCGGGAACAGATGGCTGAGACTACCCTCTCTTTCCATGTTCCTAAAGAACTAATAAATCTGCACATAAAGGAGGATATGAGAAGGTAAGGAAGAAGCAGCAGCAGTAGTACGTACTAGATTTTATTTTTCTGACTTGGAATCATGCAAATGATGGGCTAAAAAATAGTAATTTGCAGTGTGAAATGGGCCCTTCCTGCCTGCTAAGAATTTACAGTTCTAACTGAACGACAGAATTGACTGCTCAGAATTTTTAGAACTCCAGTGACCTCCTAAGTTCTGAGCAATGAACTGTGCTAAAGTGCAGTCGTGAGTTGAAACCTGTGAACTCCAACATTTGGTTAACAGTATCAATATTCTGGAATGTTAACACGTTGTAAAGAATCAGCAAATGACAGGGGTGTGAACAACATTGTGGTGTGTTTGGCTATGTGTCTGGGTAGAGTTAATAGCATGGACAAACATTATGCAGTGGAAAATGACCAGTTTGTCGTGAGTAAAGGAGCAATGAGGATAAAAATGACATTCCTCTAGCTAATCTAAATTAGTTGGCATAAGAAAAGGGTACCAAAGTAATGTTTTTTTGAAACCTTAGTTCATGTTTGGCCTTGTAACCAGGAGAGATGTCTGAGAATCATTACCATGTGCGTGGCCAGGAGAAAAAGGAGAATAGGGAACACAGGTGTCCGAAAATCCTTTGCATGTCCATTTTCCCATTGCAGTGATTAAAAAGGCAGCCTGTCCTTGGGTCCTTGTAAGCTGTGCTGATAAAATTTGGGGAAACTCCTGTATTTTAAGTGTCCCAGGGCTACCCTGTAGACAAGGCATTCTTTTTCCTGTGATAATGGATGATGTAGAAGATATTGCCTCCTTCCTCATGAAAGTTGCTTCACACATAGATGGGCATCTGGTCTCATGTATAAGAGTCATGTTGTGACCTAGTGTTGCATCCCAAAGCCATCCTGTGCACTTTCAGGCAATTCTTTCCCGTTGTGGTTTACAGAGGTTGTTTGTTCTGCAATATGAAGCTTCTTTTCCTTTTTTTTTTTTTTATTTACCCCATCTGTTGCTTCTGTGTGATGTTTTTATGCCAATAGAACAGCATGTGGGAGACTGGAATCTTGATTTTAATAAAGTCAGTGGACTGATACATACTTATGCATGGTGATGATGGGTTATAAAAATCCTATGAATTGTTATAATACTTTATTTTATTCATTTAGTACTGTGTTTAGGCATTTATGGCCTCATCTTGTTTGAGAATACTTATGTGCAAGGTTGTTTTTAGTAAGCAGTAAAAATAGATTATGCTGACTCTCACAGTTCATGCACTTCCCATATTTTCATTTGCCCCATGGGTAAATGCCTTTTAAATGTTAGAGGATTACTTTAACCACTTTTACTACTACTGCGTTATTCTCTCCAAAGGCATAATGCAAATAATAGCCCTTGTTTTTATTTATATTATAGAATTCACCTCCCTGGATAAACTCAGAGTAAAAAAATCACCACAGTGGGGTTTTTTCCCACCAAAATAAAGAAAATATTTGAGAAAGAAACAGAAGTAAAAGTTGCACAAAGATTGAGAGAAGTGCTTCTGATTTTCCTGATTGCCAATGTGATTGAGCTGTTCAAGCCTAGTAGTAGAGAGTGTGGGTGTGAAAGAGAGATAAAGTGATTGAAGCAGTCTGAGGCAGGAGATAAGACTAACCACAAGGAGCAGAGACACATAAAATACTAGCAGATGGTGGGAATGGGGGCCTCTGTGTCATCTATCATCATATAAGAGTGTGGGTTGGAGCTTCAGCTTTGTCTGGGCTTTCCATTTCAAAATAATTGTGAAGATGTGTGTTCTTGTGGAGTTCTTACAGTTGTAATCTAGTAAAGTGTGTGAGGAGGATGCTACTAGAGTAGGTGTTGAGCTCGCACAAATCATACACTGCACCATCTTCAGGCTATTCTCTTCTGAAGTATTCTTCTCTGTGTCTTTTCCCACCAGTTAGTATAAAAGGACAAACATTTTGATCTCAGAAGCCTTCTTACCGTACTCAGCCTGTTTCATTTTATTTTTATTGTGGCTTCAATACAGTCAGGTCTGAAGCAATTACCTGTAAAAATATGCAAGTGTTAATACTATTCAGTATTCATTATAAATTGTAGTTTAAATTCCCTTTTCTCACAGCTCTTAGGATTGTTTATCTCTTGCTAAAACTCCAGTGTTCATTGTTAACCAAACTCTTTCATTTGCTGACATGATGCTTTGAAATGTGTAACCTCTAAGGGTACTTAACTTTGGGTTTCAGGATGAAATAATATTTTTAAAGAAATGCATGAATTAATGATTTTATCCTTCAAACCTCCCTGAAAGAAATTTTAGTAGGAGCTATATGGTAATTTTTATTGTTCTAGTGAGGGTCATACAGTCTGCTTTGCTGGGTTTTATTACAAAATTATTTCTGTTTCCTCTTTGAGGTGTTCCAATGAGCCCTTTCTGCTGTTTTTTAATATTTCTTTACACAAATCTGGTCCAGATATTTTCCATGTGTCATGCAAGATTAGCCAAGTGGTTCTTTGAACCTAATGATTATAAAAAAGACTTAGCTTATAATAATTTTTCAGAAAGTTAATTGATCTATATAATTGAAGCTTGCAGTTGTAGATGCAACCGGTGTGACTGGATCAGCACAGCAAGAGATGTGGCTGAGAGGAAATTCCACCTATGCTTGAATTTGGCCCATGGCATTTGTGATCACAAGTCATAAGCAAATTTCAAATATTAATTACTGAACTTAAACCCTCTCTTCAGAGTACAAAGCACACATGGAAGCTTTCTCCTGCATCAACAGGCTTTCTCCTGTCCCATCAACACTACACTTTTTTTTTTTTTTTTTTTTTTT
>VXBN01005156.1:834144-930513 GCA_013397395.1 Sinosuthora webbiana | reverse complement strand
TTTTTTTTTTTTTTGGTGCAAATCTATGCTGTCTGTATTTTATTTCATTCCATTAACATTTTGGAATGATGACAACGTTCAGGCTGTCTGAAAAATACATTTTTTTTCCTACTTCCTCTTATTACACAACTTCTGTTGCAAAATGGAGACCCAGGCATCTGTGCCATGTGTTGGGAGTAGGCTTTGATATTTTTGGGCATTTGGATGTTGGAATTTACTTGACTTGGTTTTGAGCAGTGGCGTTGCAAAAGTGTGGTATTGATAAGAAGTGATAGCATTTAATAAAAGTGATTTGGGGTAAACTTACCATGACTTTTGAGGATATTTGAACCAACCACATTCAGGGAGGCACTGTTACTATGGTTAGTAGTAACTTCAGGATTTTTACATTATTTCTTATTAGTGCCTTGTTTTCAACACTTAAAAAGTTCCCAAACCTGTCAGTAAAATGTAGCTCAGATACACAAAAATGCAGTGTTTACCTCATCATGCATTCAAAAGGATATGAAACTTTTCTCTTCTTACTCTCCATCAGTTACTGCATAGAGGAATATAAGTATATAAACATGAGTGTAGCTTGACTTTCGTAAACAGTGTTTAGATAATTGTCCTCATCAGACAAGATCAGTCTTAAACCCGGTGATTTATAAACTAAAGGATGAAATATTGTAGTGAATGAACACTGCATAATTTTCTCTCCTCTTGACTTCACTATTCACAACCAATTTTGGAAGATATGGCCTCTGTGAAAGTCTAGGAGGGGCTTTCAGAGGTGACTTAAGTAAAACCTTCTGGATTTTACTTTGATTTTAGGTGTTTAAAGCCGTACTGCATTGGAATGGAGTGACATCACGTGATTTTTTTGTGACGGTTACCTCTACATAACGTTACCTACAATTCAGCAGTGCTGAATCTATAAAATGCTAACTTGCATTCTATATTGAGACTGCCCTCTCAGAGAAGGCTTTTTTTGCCAGATCCACACAGGTTTTCAGGCTCCAGAGAAATCATTCAATACCAGTTAGCAAAGGCTGCTGTGACTCTCAGGGGTTATACTTGTGCCCTGAGGAAGTCCATATTGAGCAAATTAGAGCCTCCCCACAATATGGTGAAAAAATGCAAAATTGAAGTGGAAAATTTTGTCAATTCTTGTCACTTAAGGTATAAGGGGACTAAAAAACTTTTGTACAGTTTTATGATGTTGCTTGTGTCATAGAGATCCTTACTCTGTGTTTGGAATGATGCATTCTGATTAATAAATTGGGGGAAAAAAGAAAACAGAAACCTGGAAAATGTTTGAATGGTTGAGTAAATGTTCAATTAGTTTAATTGTTCAATGTGATTAATCTTGTCACATATATGACTCCAAGCTGAAAGAAGGAAATAAAGTTTTAAATGTAAACTGTGAAAATAAAATGGTTTTGCTCGTATCATGGAACTGAAACGATATTGTCTAAAGCTGATTCCACTCTATTCTGGCAAAACAAAATTGAAAAATAACGAAACAAAAAAAACCTTAAAACAATTCTAGACACTACTGCTAATTACTAAAATATAATTTAGGAGAAAAGTGCAAATTCCACAGATGTCAGTCTAAGTATTACTGAACTTGAGACTCTGCAATTGTCTGGTGCAGGAGAATTATCCTCTGCTATTAAATGCAAATCATACAATTAACCCCAAATGATCATGCTCTTTGAGGATGCCGAGGTTCTGAAAGATAAATCCAAGTAATAAAATAACCAAGGAAGGGAGAGAATTTAGCAGGCAAAGAGTTTAAGGCAGGAATGGAAGGAAAAAGGTCTTAAGGCAGGAAGGGGGAAATTAGTTTAATTTAGCTTATATATTGTCTAAATTTTTGTATAATAAAAAGGGGATGGTGGTGGATAGAAATTAAAAAGAAACATAAAATTTTCAGCTCTTAGGAACAGTGTAAAATCTTATAATGGCTTTGCAAATCCCAGTCTATTTTCTTCAACTGTATAGGGAAACAGGCTTTAAAATATTTTTGAATGTATTTGTTGCTTCTTTGGGGGTGGGTCTGTGGTTCTGGTTTTGGGATTCTTTTGTATGTTTTTGTTTACTTTGTTTTTCGTTTCTTCTGTTTATTTGTTTGTTTCTAAACAATTGTTCAGGGCATGCAAAAGGTAAGCACACCCTACCTCGTAGCTTTTTAGTTGCCTGCCAGGTCGAGCTTACCAAAAATTGGAAGAATTTTGGGAAATTCTGTAAGAAGACAAATATGGCAACTGTTTTCAAGAGATTTTAAAGGAAAATTATTGGTAAAGACAGAAAAATGTGCTTTTATGCTTTTGTTTGTTTGTTTGCTTTTTGTTTTTGCTTCCTCAGACAGGATTAACTCCTCCTTAATAATTATTTGCCTGTTTTGGAAATAAAAGAGTGAAAAAACTATGATTATTTTATTTCTGGAGGGAATGTTATATTGTTTGTCTGGAGTTTATTGGCTATATATCACAGAAGCATATCTTGTAGCAAAGAAAAATGAGAGTAATTTTATCTGCTTCTGTTCTAATAAAAAACAACTAACAACAAAAAAAAAATGAAATGGTTATCCATACATTTTAAAGTGAAATTTGTTAGGAAAAATAATTCCTGTGCTCCTTTCCTTAGAAAGAAGCTTCTAAGCTTCCTTTACTTGTGAGTGATTGAGTCATATCCCAAAGCTTATGGTGTATATTTACTCCAAAGCTCCTGTTTGATAAATAATCAGAATTTTTATGCTGTTATAATATTGTAGAAGTTTTGCAAATATAATCTCCAGACATGTCTCGTCTTGTTTTGAATCCTGCTAAGCTCTTTGCTTCTGATGTTTTGCAAAAGCAGATTTCAGAAGCTAATTTTGTTTTGTGGAGGCCAAAATCACATCATTTTTTAGGTTTTGAATTTGACATGTTTTTGCTTCACTAGGAATCACATCATTGGATTTTTGAAGATGTATGTATCAAAAATTGCTACTTGGTCTTCATACGGATTTTTGGTTTATGTGCTTTTATCATATATTCTCTTAATTGTCTCCTCTTCTTTTAATTGCACCAGTCTTCAGCTCCATCCTTCAATTTGTCAGGATTTGTGCTGTGTCCTTAAATGATGCAAGGGGCTATTTCTGCTGTTCCCTTTTCTGAGACCGAGTAATCACACCCAAGAAAGTTCTTTGAGGGACTGTCCCCTTTTCATTCTTCTCACTCATCTTAACGTCTTGCTGCTGTTTTGCATCATTTTGTTTATTCTCACTGACCATAGGTTTTCACTGTGCAGTTAGCAACGGCATGTGGACTGTCGGTGGTAGCTTTGCAGAAACAAGGTCATTAGAAACTCGATCTCAGTATTGGGACTTCTTCAAATAATTTTGCAACATGATGCAAAATTTTCACTCATTCAAAGTGCTCAGGGGGTTGTATTTTAGCTCTGAATATGCTTCCTTCAGACTTCTAAGCTGTTTTATCTAAAGTGATGAGCAAGTCTTTTCCTGTTACTGTTGTCATTAGAGTGCATGGCACAAAGCAGGAGCTGTGTCAGTAGAAATTACCAATATGAATCATACGGGAAATTCATTGTGTCTCTTTCAGGTACTTTTAGTGGTTTACTGTAATCATGCACCTAAGGTGTTCTCAAAAATCAAGAGGCATGAGTTGGTAAATCAAAGATAGAATATTCATCTGAGCCTTGGGTTTCTCAGCCATTTCTTGATGATGGACTTCCTGGAACATAATTAGTGTCTGCCAAAGGAAAGAATGCTAGTGAAAATCAGAATGTACCTAAAACAGAGTTAAAAATTAGCTAATCAGCTATTATTTAAGATGGAGAATGAGGAATGGGACAGACTGTGTGCATCCACATTCTGGTTAGATACAAACAGGCAAAGATTATGCCAAGGCCAGCGAGGAATGTGGCTGATTAATGAAGGCAAGGAGACAGTGGAAGCTCAGACGTGTTCTTGGGTGGAGTTTCCATTGGGCAGTGGCGGACAAGACTCTCCAGGAGGCAGTTTGAGGAGCTGAACAGTAAAAGACAAACAGCTCTAGACAAAGCTTGGATTTCATTCTGTAAGATGAGCTGAAGTTGATGCAGAGCGCAAGATCTGTCACGGTGATGAGAGCAATTATCTGGAAAAGACTTTGAAAGAAGATTTGGAGTGAGGGGATAAGATGATAAATAGCTCTATTTTCGCAACACTGAGTTTGCTCTAAGCTTCCTATTCAGTTGACAGGCTGTTCAAAGTTCCATGGATGCATTGAAAAGTTGGATCAGTAATTGATTTGCCCTCTGTAGAACCAGTATCTATTATAAAGTTTAATTTTTTTTGTAGCACAATTGTTGTTTGACACAATTACTGGTTGAGGTGTGGTTTTAAAGTTATTCAATGAAATAAGTTATCATAAAAGTATTAAAACAGATTTTAAAAAATTCTAAAATTGTGAGTATTAGTATGAACTATAAACTTTCAAAGATGAAAAATATTATGTTTTTTCCACTCTGTTTACTTTTGGAAAAGGTCTTTCATGGAGTAATAATAATAAAGCTTGGGACTGTGGAGTATTGTTAATGGAGTTTAGATATAGAAAAGACAATTCTTTTTTATCCATAACTCAGAATTGTGTTGAGTCAACACCAGCAGTGACAGACTGTAAAAAACCCACAAGACATAAATTCTATTTAAATCCTCTGTCTTCTATAATTCTATTAGAAAAATAATAAAGATATAAAGTGTGCAATGAGGCTATTTTCTGAGGATGTGTCTGTCATACAATCCTGTTTTCTAATGGTTTTGTTTTTGCTGTATTTTAAAATGAAAATAAATTCAGAAAATTTAGTCTTTAAAGTTTCCCTGCTGCATATGCTCTAGATTGCCATAGCACTGTACTGTTACTTTAAGCATTGTTGATGTGTCTTTTTTTGTGACACATTGAAAGCTGAATTTTTACTTCAGTGATTTGTACATGTTTCTGAGAAGAAACAAATACCAACCTTGTGACCAGTAATGGGGGCAGGATTTGATATTTCTTGAAAACCTATTAAAATTAATATTGAGGGATTTGAGCTTCCCCTGCCCATTGCTATTGCTGTCAGTGGAGTTAACTCATAGTCAGCCAGTTAAACAAGTTTTTGGGTTTGACTGGATGTTTTAGTCTGAGATAAAAGGTTTCTATTCCTGCTGTTGTTTAACTTCAGCTTGAGACCAACAGCTCCAGACATGAGCTTAGATAGAGGCAGGGATATAGTTCTTGGATCGAATGCTGTATTCCTATACAGAAGGAGTAGTAAAGTTTTGGAAGCCAGCCAGGTCCAAACATTGTTGCTAAAACTATTAAATCAGACACCATAAATATTAAAGGCCAAAATATTATCACTGCACATAAACAAAATTGCATACCCTGACAAATTTTACACACTTTTCTTAGAAAGAAGCCCTAAGATTTTAATTTAAAAGGACACCTCGTGTTAAGCTGCTAAAAACTGGCAAGGAAAATGGTTGTTGAGAACGTTGGTTTTATCCTTTCATGGCAGATTTTTCTTATGCTACAGCATTTCCAGTTAGTATTGATGGAGGAAAGTTGAATTAGTTCAGCTTCAGGAGCAATTAAATGGCAAAAGGTTATCATGTCATTAGCATAAACTCTCCACAAGTTCATGTGTTGTAATCTTTGTTTCCATGTTGATATTTTCGAGGATGTGTATAAATGAAATGCTTTAATTCTGCTTCCAGTGCAATCTGGTTTTGATTGTCATCTACACCAGGAGGAGAGTTATGTCTATGGAGCTTATTCTAACACTGTTCACAGTAATGCAAAGCTAATAATGATGGGGGAAAACATCACTGTACCAGTATGTGGCTGTTCTGTTTAAGAAATAATTTTAAGACTTTTTGAAGAATGTTCAGATCTGCTGCTCACATAAATGAACTCCTACGTTCCTGTGCTGCAGGCTCACTGCTCTTTTCGTCCCTCTTTCCACCTCTTCTCCCCTGTTTTTCTTTTTTCTTCTGCAATTTTTCTGTATGCAAGAGCTGTTCTCTGGAAGCCTTTTTGGAGACTTCCAAGAATTGCAGTGAAACATTCTTCTTGATGCTCCAAGGAAAATGAGGAAAACTGGTTGTGTTGCAAACATTTTCTCCTGCACAATTCCAGATGTTTGAAGACTGACTAAGATCTTTTATTTTCCTTAAAAGCAGGTCCCACAAAGTGGCTTTGGGATAGATACAGGAGAAACTTCCTTTGCAAGAGGGAAAACCAAACAGAAAGCCCAGGGTACTAAGCTTGTTTGTGCAGGAAATTCAAATGATCTCTATTTCACTCAGGTCAGCTCTCAAGAGTGTACAGGAAAACTGATAATTTAGTAAAGGATTTCCTTTTGGATTTCCAGTGACATGTTTGGTTACCATAGCACTGCTGTTTTGACCTGATGAACACTGTAAGGCTGGACATGACATTTTAGGGGACTGGTGTTAGGCTTTTTTGTGTGTGTATGTTTTGTTTTGAATGCTGAAGAAATGTGGTGAGGGCTGGTGTGTTGGTTGAACTGACTTTTGTAGAAACACTACTAGAAATATGTTTGTGAAGTGTGTGTGAAAGTATCCAAAGAGTAATGTATCAAAACAACTATACTGAAAGATTTGGAGGAAAAGCAAACTTTGTATTCTTTACAACAGTGTTTAATATTTCTTCACAAAAAGCTACTTGCTCTGAGCACAGCTCTCTGGAGCCTGGAAGCCTTCTTTCCTCCATGAAAGAAATAGTATTTCAGTTTGAAGGTTATTGCATTTATACCAGATGAGTTTTGAACACGAAAATTACTGCATTATCTACTGACATTCTTTACTGCGTACTTGTAAAACAGAGGTGAGAAACAGATCTTACAAACATTCTGAAAACAGATTTTATTTCAATTAGGAAATCTTCCTGAAGTTTTGTAACTTTTTTTACATTGATTTAGATGAATCTTCATCGATTAATGAATTTATTAGTGCCTTCTCTTTTTGCCTTTTGGTACAGGAATCAGGAACTTAAAGACCTGGGAGAACTTGCTCCTCACTGGGACAACATGCGCAAAAGTGTAATTGCTCACTGTGATCAGATGTTGAGCCTGTACCAGGACACTCTTGCAGAGCTTGGGAAGCATACAGGTAGGAATCTGTGATTTTATGGAAGCAGCCTCTGGAAGATTTAAGGGTTTACTAGATTGTTAGCTATGAAATACTGCCATATTCAGCAGGAATAAAACACATAAAAATTTTAGAATCCTAGGATGGTTTGGGTTGGAAGAGACCTTAAAGATTATCAAGTTCCAACCCACCTGCCACAGGCAGGGACAGCTTCCTCTAGAAGGTTGCTCAAACTCCCGTCCAGCCTGGCCTTAAATACTTCCAGCCTTGCTCTTTTTCATGTGTAAACGGTGGTCTTGGATTCTGATATGCACTGAGAGCTTGTTCCCTCAGTATCCAACAGAATCCTGTGGTCAGGGTCTATATTGTCCTGTAGTGTCCACATGCCAGTGGAATAAGATAGCATCAGTGACAAATGTGCGGAAAGGACAGCTGATCTTTTCCTCCTGGGGAGTTCCTTATTCACAAAAAGATGATGAAAAGTCGGCAGAACAAATTATTTCTTCTTTTAATTTTTTTGATTGTTCACACGTCATTCAAGGAACTTCCATAATTCTTTTCTGTTTTACAGGACTACCAGAATAATTTCCTGAATCACTGTATTTTGATCAAAGTTTTCTGTTTACAGCAGGCCTTTCTACCTCTCTCTGCCCAATTTATGAGATATTCTGTAAGGAAATGGACAAGTGTGCTCTGAATTACAACAAAGGCCTTGTCTTTGTTGCTGCTTTCTTTCTGGTGTCAGATTTCTAATTCCAGTCCTCCCAATCTCCATCTCAGAGATGTGTTTTCAATGATCATGCTGCCATTATTGCTTGAAAATGCTGTTTTACTCTATACTCTTACCATTAGATGTTCGTACTGTGGCCTTGCTCCCACAATTTTGTGTATGTAGGCATAGCAGTGCATGTCAGAGATAAACACTCGAATATTTCCAAGAGAAAGATACATTATGGTTTTGAATATTTGTGAAAATAGAGGCAGAAGTGGTGATAGCATCTTGTGAAAAAACAGGCAAGTATTTATGAAGCATTTGCAGTATTTTCTTCATTACTTCTAGCTTTCTACATATTCCAACCAAAACTTCTGAGAAATGGAACAATCAGGTTCATTATACAACTATGATAAATTAGAAAAAAATTTTTATAGGTAATTGGATGCGTTTACTTTTAATATAATGAAACTGTTGCACTTATTAGGTGAGACACGTCTTTGCCTCCAGAATAGCCATTAAAACTGTACTTCTCTCCTCTAGCTATTATCTTCTAATATAGGACTGAGCATGTTGTTTCTCATACCATATTGCCTTGGGATAGTGTTCTTGGTCACAGAAAAAGAGAAAATCCTATTTTAGTATATGAAGAAAAACCAGTCTGTACCTGAAAGTAAGCTTCTTGGGAGCAGTTGGTCAGATGCTTAAATGTTTGTAGGGGGGAAAAAAAAAGCTCATGTGTTGCACTAAATGTATGATAATTTCCATTTTGTTTCCAAAAGTGTCATTTCTTGTATTTATGATTGTTGGCCATCATCAGAATATTCCAGTTCCAACTTTGGCAGACTGCTGTGTAACCCAGTATGACACTTCCTGTGATTCTGTTTTAAATAATATATATATGCATTTTCAATCTTTGGGTAATTTCATCTTGAAAGCACTCCATAAAGTGTCATAAGGAAGCCAATAAATACAGATAATGAAGGAACCAATGTAATAATTAAAACTGGCAGGAAAATGTTGAAAGGACATTTGGAAATTAAAAAAAATCGACAATATAATCTATGAAACATAAACCCTGCAAGACCTGTATTGTGCAATGTGACTTTCTAAAGGGTTTATAATGTTAAAGGACCTATCTTAATTGGGTCTTGAGAGAAATAAAGTGGACCTGGGAAACAGATTGTCCAGTATGGCCCAAACCAGCACATATAAAAGAGAAGGGACATTTATCAGAAAACAAAGCAACCTAATAATTGTAGCAAAAATAAGAAATAATGATGAAGTGTAAATTTGTCCATTTCTTCTCTATGAACAGTACACTTTGTAACTTCAAAAAACAAGATTATAGTCTTTGATGAGAAAAGCAAACCAGACATATTTGGCTTAATACTGTAGTTGCACAAATAGTGATGTTGGGAGCCCACTGTAGATACTTGAAATTCAAGTACTTATGAAGTAGAAATTGCTAACATTAGCGATGCGAGCACAATTTTAATTCAGACTTTTCAGGTCAACATATTTCAAGGTATGCCAAAACCCATTCTGCTTTTCAGTTTAGCCAGTGCAGGTGTCTTTCTTCATCTTAGAATATTGCCTGAGTTCGGGTTTGAAGTGTTCAGAGGGGCAGGCTGCACCTGCAAATAAAATTTCTCCAAAATATTCTCATGCTCCCCCAACACGTTCTCATGTTGGGCTTTCTGAGTGATGCCCACTTCAACTCAACCAAACTATTTGTAGAATTTAGTGGAGGAGGCTGTTAGCAGACCACCTAATTTCTTTTTGAAGTCAGGAGATTGCTGTGGAAGTATCAGGAGACCATATTAGTGTTTGACAGCAATTTTGGTTTAGCAGCATGTTTATTGAAAATGGAGGTTTAAGAAAGTTAAGACTATTTCAAATATCAGTTCTTTTGGCAAACACTTATCCTCGGTAATGTGAAAATTTTAGACAATATAAAGCATTCTTATTGTAAGGAAACATATCAGGAACATGTAAAGGCTAGGTAACAAAGCCCCCAGTAATTTCAGGTGAATCTAAACCACAGATTTGGTGATATTGGGAGGGAGTGGGAACTTGGAGATTCATTTGTTTGTTTCACAACACAGCTGGACCTGGAATCATCCCCAAATGATTTCTCCTACCCCTCAACTTAATTGTTTTTCTCTTTCAGTCATTAAACTAAAAAAATCTATTTTTCATCCAGCCCTAGAAGGAGGAAAAAGACAGTCAAAGCTAAGGCAATTGTATATTCTCAAAAACTGGGCACTGCCCCTGCCTCTGTCACAAAGTTCCTACGTAGGCAAGTCAGACTTGAGAAGTGATTAGTGTGTTGTTCCTTTTTGGAAGCCTGGCACTAGACACAAGTTGTTTTGCAGAAGTGCTTGATACTTGTGTATGCAATTCAGCCCAGTGGGAGCCGTGCTTCAAAATAGAATGTGATATTGCATTATAATGTCCTGTTCTGCAGGACAAGTTCTTCCATATCTTATATTGATGCATTTTTTCTTAAATGTTTGTTTTCTGACATTAGGATGGGTGAAATTATGTCTCAACCAGTTAAAATTATTTTATAAAAATTTGTAAAGTCCTTAAAGGCTGTTAATATGTGTATAGTAGACAGGTTTGAGGAAACTAATAACCTTGACTTTGAGGGAGGTTTAAGCAACATGTTTAAATCCTGAATAAATACTGAAATAAAAGTTGGAAACAAGATATTGAATCACTGCTTCTAAAATGAGTAGCAAAGACAATGAACATTCAGTGAACTGGTAAAAGCTGATAAATTATTGAAGCCCATTTCACAGTTCTTCTTCAGGTGGATGTCAGAGGAAACTTGCATCTATATTCTGGTATGTCCTAACTTCAAAGAGTTTGATCTTGCAACAAGAATAACAAGAATTGTTTTAATTGAGGGAATGATTTTCTTTTTTTCTTTAGTTCTTCGATAAAAATTACCAAGTTACTTAAAAACAGCCTATACTTAAAGTTAGTTTTATGATATGGATGCTATTGGTAAATGCAGATTGAGATATTAATTCCTCTGTATGGATCTCTCATCTGAGCAAATCTAGTAAGTGATAGCAGCTGGGGGGTACTTATCCAGTAATTTTCTGGCACTGAATGATGGGAAGGCCTCACAGGTCTCCCCTGAAAAAACAGAAAACACAAGTCAGCAATGCTGCATGTCTGGTGCTCCTGCTCAGGGCAGAACTGTACACTGAGAGCAGGCTCTTCTCCCTCCTACTCTTCTTTCACCTGTCCTTTTAGTCTGCTCTCATCTTATGCCCCTCTTGTTCAGCCAGTGTTTCCCTGTCTCAGGTCCAGGTTATCATTCCTTAAGCTTTGAACTTGGTCTCAGCCGAATTTTCAGAAATAATCTTCCCCCTTTCTGTTCTCTTTCCAAGTTAATTACAGTTTCCTTCCCTGCACTATTCTCATTTCTTTTCTGATAGTTTGAGTAGCCTTCACTACCCACCTAATTGCCTGTGTTTTTCAGATGCAGGCTTCACACTCCATCATCAACAGCTCCTGATTTTGGTCTCCATCCTCGGGTTTCCTGTCTAATCTGAAATTTTGACTCCTGTAAATTGCTTTTCTTCCTAGCTTTGCTCTTCATCTGTGTTAAATGGTTATTTTCAGTTCCTAAGCTTAGGGAGCAGCCTAAGCAAGCTTGGCTGGACTGGAGCATGATTGGTGCCCTCTGGCAGAGTGGTTTTTGTTGGGAGGCTCAGTGCTTAGTCCTGCTGGAAACTATGGCAGTTTCAACAGATAAATGCTAGCAAGTCTGGACTGAGCAAGCAAAAAACAGTTCAAAATTTTTCCTTTACCTTTTTGTCTTTTAGTTTCAAAAGAAGGCTGAACCATGACAAAATTTATTTTAAAATTCTATCTGAATGAGAGGAATTTTAGTTCTAATAATTAATAGCTGGCAAAATGATAGGGTGTTGAAAAAGTAGCCTAGGTAAATGTTGGGCTGCCTGAGTTAGAAGACAAGGACACCTCTCTTTCCTAATCTACACCCTTTTATTTTATACAGCTTCTGTATCAAATATCTTCAGGTAAATTATATTTTCATACTGTCAGACTTTAATTAAATTCCTTTAAACCACCATAAAACTACTCATAATCTCATACTTTTGAAATATGCAGCCATATTCACCTTTTTTTGTTGTTGTTTTTCCAAGGCATCATGCCTCCTGTGAACTAATATATAGTTTTCTGTAAGATAGTTTGTGATTCTGTATTTGAGCTTTCTAGGAAGAATGCATAGCTTATTCAATATAATACTTTGAAGAAAAAAATGTTACTTGGAAAAATGCAGTGCCATCTGTACCCTTGTGGTTTTAGCACAGGATAAACATAATGCACATTAACTGCTACATTGTCTCTAGCAGACTGCAGACTTGATTTCAGACAGCAGGGAAAAGTATCTATGTCCTAGAATAAAAAAATTAGATTTTTCTGTGAATTAAAAGCTGTTCTGTTGCTTCCAGTACGGATACATGCTGGGACTCAGTTAGTGAACCTTTCATCTTGTAATATGCAATTACACATTAAAATAAATGACTTCTGACATACAACTATTGTCCTCGCTTTAAAAGGAATACAAAAACATCTGGGTGCTTAAGACAATGATTCTTTAAACTTTTGTTTTTCAGGTTCTTCCTTTAAGTCGAGCTGTAGCAAAGGAGAAAAAACACTAGAATTCATCCCAATAAATCTTCATCTGCAAAGAATGCATGTACATAGTCCTCGGTTGAAAGGTAAAGCATGATAAAGTATGTTTTGAAATACAGTTACACTGAAATTTAGAAATCAGGTCCAAAGTTAAAGCTGTGCAAGGAATTCCTCTGCCTCATCTTCTGATGCCACAAGTTGTGAACATTTACTGCAAATCTTGGAAAACTTGGAAAATTTCTTCCAAGTTTCTTTCTAAAAATAGATCCTAGGGATGTGCTCATTTTGTTCCTATGACACTTCAAGGAAATAAGTAAATGCAGACTATATGCTCACTGAAATGTATTGGTAACTGAAATGTATTGGTAATGCATGGTTAAAAATATGCTGTTGTAGCAGTGCAGAACTAATACTGTCATGATTCGTAGTGACACGCTGCACAATGCTCAGTCAGATTCACATCCTGCTCGGGATGTGAATTTTCCTTTTGTGATCCATGAAAGCCAGAATTAACCCTCTTGTTTTAAGGTGGCTTTTCTTCCCTCCCACCCCCCACCAGTTTGCCACCAGAGATAGTGGTAGAGCACAACCCAGAACCTTTCCTTCCAGAGGGTGCTGGGATGAGCTCACCAGCCCAGGTGATGGGAGTTACGTGGTTCCATAAAGGACAGTATTACTTCTAAAATGAATTTATCCCCTTTCTTAGGAAGTTGGAATGAGCCCAGTACTGCTTGGTCCTAAATCAGCTTATGCAGTGCTACCCTGTCATGCCCACCTACCCCATGTAAGCATTCACTCAGTGTTAAGTGAAAATACCTCATCGATTATGTTTGAAGGTACTGCAAACTTCCAACATCTCCTGGAAAGGGGGATGTAACTTTCTGTAACATCATCTGTGCTTCTTTTTAACTCAGAATTCTGTTTTGCTGCTTGCAAATGATTTTAGCAGCTTCCTTTACAGATCAAAGATTATCCTGATGCATATATATGACCAAATCATCGCACCGTGAATAATTTAGTGATAAATTGAGATCTGTTAAATTTGTTGTCACTACAAACACAGAGATTACATTCTGGAAGTTTTTTTGCCTTATTAATACACTCTGAATCTAAGACTGTAAAACAGTAAGTACGAACACTGGTAAAATTTTATACTGTGTGAGGCTGATGTTCATCCACTTCCAAGCTGGAACACAGAGGCTTCCAGTTATCTGTTAGATACTGGTTTTTATTTAAAAAAAAAATTCACAAAATATTTTGTTATTTCTTTTACTAAAAAAACTATGCCTCCAAACATTTCAACAAGATGGGGATTTATAGTGGTATAATGTGACAGCACAGATTTTTTAGTTCAATGTTTTGAAGTTAATTAATTAACTCAAAAGCATTTTTAGGTTTGTAATGGTGTCCAGAAGCTTAACATTATGTCTTTTCAAGAAAACCTCTTTGTGAACAGGACACTGTATGTCTATTTGCTAAATAAAAAGTGGAATGAAATATATGACTTACTCAAGCACCCACAACTTTTACCCTACTAGAGTCCTGTTTCGGATTTTTATTAATTTTCTCCCTTCGCCTCCAAAACTGTTTTGCTTGGGGCACACAGTTAATCCAAAATCAAAAAGGATACAGAAAGAGATAAATGTTAGAATTGTTCTACTTGTCTTCTAAATTTGGGTCTTTAGATCATAAAACCCTGACTCTATTGCTTAACTAATGTTCACTGTGTCTTGTATTAGATATATGCAGTCTGAACAGTTTCTAGCAATTGCTAATCAGTCTGGAGTAGGCAGTACTTCGATATTAAGTTGGTTTCTCAGCTCATGCTTTGCTTGGCATATATCAAAGGACACCTGGAATATAACTAGGGGAATGACATTGGAAGAGGGAGAATAAAAATTCATAGAGGTGGCATTTAAACAAACTAATGATCCATAGAGGTCATTAACCCTTACACTATTGGATATCTTCATTTTGGGAATGTAAAATAGGTTTTAATCCCACCCACTGTATAATACATGGTGGTATGTGCTTTTTTTGTGTTTGACATGTACGATAACAGGTTTACTTTTCCTGAACTTTGATTTGGGTTGTTATTGGGTGCTGACATGGAAGAGAAAGTGTGCTTAAATTTTCAATAGGAGCAGCTTTTAGAAAAACACTACTTCCCTATGGATCAACAGTATCCCTATCCATTTGATAAATACCACATTGTGCTCTGTTCATCATACTAGAGAGCTTAAATTTATATATTGATTATACTGATGTAGCTTTGCTTTTGTTCCTGTTCATAATATGTGCTTGTTTTAAATAGATTGGGTGAAATGAAGTGATTTTTGTTTTGCATATGGCCAGTTGGAGACACCGACTGCCTCCTGTGGAGGCAGGCAGGTTGACTCGAAACTGGGATGGAGAAGTTCTTGACAATAAGATACAGCCCCTATGAAGGTCTGCTGCATTTTAAGCTCTGTCTTCACTGCAGAGGGGTGTCAGCAGTAGCCTTGCTTGATGGTTATGAGTTACTGGGGCACTCCTGTGGCAGTGCACTGATGCTGACACTGCACATCCTTCACAAGGAGCTCCACTGATGTGTAAGTAGAGCACATCACAAGGCATTCCTCCCAAGCCTTGCAGCACTCTCTGCTGCACTGTGCCCTGGGAAGTGGCGGTGAGATTGCCCTGTGCCCATCACCAGGTGTGGATATTTGCTCCTCAGCCTTTGCCGTCCTCACTCTCCCATGTAGGTTGTGTGAGGCAGGTGCTCAGCTGTGCTGGGTGTGTTCCTGTCTCAGACATCTGCTCCTCCACCATGCTGAGGACACCAAAGGCTAAATAAAGGCTTCCTTCTGGATAAATCCCACCACTCCCAAACTAACTATAAACAGGGTCATGTCTATTTTTAAAACAGTCTGAACCAGGGTTTAGTCTTTTAAATGTTTTCCTGTAATTTCATGAGTTATCTCTAAGCATATTCAGAACCCTGATGAGTTCATCTCTTATCTTGATTTCAAGCCACTGATATTTTAAGCAATAGAACTCCTTATTGTCAAGTACCAATGGAGCTCTAATAGCTGAAGAATATGTATTATGGATAAATCTGTATTAAGACCTGAAAGAATGGGCTATTTAAGAATCCTGAAGCTCACCTTAGGCTAATGAAATTATGTCACTTCTCCTTTTAAGTGAATATTGAAGAGTCACTAACTCATTAGGGCTCAAATCAATTTGAGCAAATATGTTCTGAGATTCAGCTGGGGAAGTAAAGCATAGTTCATTAACTGTGAATCATTTGTACAGTGTTCTTGCTTCTAGGGATATTTATCATCAGAATGCAATAAAAGCTCTATTTTAGGAGAGGACTAGATTTTAATTTACATGGGAAACTTCCTTGATGAATAAAACAGTTCTCAAAAAACATCCTGTGATGTTTCCTTTAGAAATACATTTTAAAAACAAGGCATTCTGAACTGTATTTTTATACCTCCAGCAAGTTCAGGTACAAAACAGGTACTTAGTGTAAATGTAAATTTAAACTTTGAAGACATAATTATTGTGGTGTGGGATGTAATTAAATCTTCATCTCTTCACTGACAATCAATCACAAGCTCTTTTAAAAATGATGTTTCAGCTCCATTTCTGTAAGCATATATCCACACAGAAAGTTCATCCCCTAAGACATCAGTTATATACAGAAAGAGACAACAGTTTGTTTTCTCAGCAAGAGTTTCAGTAGCGTGTTTTATTTCCAGTTCTGGTAGCTTCTCAGCTGAGAATAACTGACTTTCTCTGTGTTCATAGACGTATATAAAAAGTTAGTGTATGTCATAGAGCAGGGCTCTCCAATTTAGCATTAAACACCATTATATCTGAAAGTACATTAGCATTGCTTCTAAGCAAATTCAAACTAGAAGAGAAGTAGGGATGTTTTTTCTAGTCTGATTGACTTCTCTGGGAATGCAGTGAATTCATTGTCACTTGCAATCTTTAAATCAAGATTAGATGCCTAAACAAAGAGATGCCTTCACTCAACCAAGAGACATAAGCTTGATGCAAGAATCATTAGCAGTAATTCTGTAGCCTCTATTTTTCAGTCAGACTATTCCATCATAATGGTCTCTTTTGACTCTAAAATGTTGGAGTCTGTGCATCTCATCATGACTACAAGTTAAATAATGAAAGGGGCAATAAAGAGAAATACACAATGGGCCAATTTACTTGGCAGCTTTGTAAACTGCAGAGCTGGAATATTGTTCAGCACTGCGGCACATAGTTTAGATGTAGCCATAAATCAGATGAAATTTTTAAAGTGTGCAGGTGGCTGTATGGGAAGATTGATTAGCTCGTGGGCCTTCTTGGGACATGGATTATCAATTATTCCCTGGAAATGATCTAGACTTGTACTTACTTTTTGTCGAGTAGATGTCACAGTGTTGCCGTGACTTGGGGATGGGAGCATTCAAATGTCTGTGTTTCTCTATTCCTATTCCAGATGCTCTGTACGATGTTATCACCGTGGGAGCCCCAGCAGCACATTTCCAAGGATTTAAGAACGGTGGTCTCCGGAAACTGCTGAGTAAATTTGAGGCAGAAAGACGAAAGTAAGTATTCTTTCCTGCTGAATGAATGGAAGATTAAAATTTAGTAGGATTGGACATTGCATTCAGAAAATATTTCCTTTATTTTCTTTGCTTTGCTGAGAATTGATGCACAATCTACTTTTAGTGTTAAGATTAATTTTGAATAAACATTTTTTTTTTTTTTGAATAAACACAGGAAATGGCCTCAAGTGCCAGGGGATGTTCAGGTTGGGCATCAGGAAGGATTGCTTCATGGAAAGGGTTGTGCATAGGAACAGGCTTCCCAGGGAAGTGGTGGAGTCATCATCCCAGGAAGTGTTCAAGAAAAGACAGGACTTGGCACTCAGTGCTATGATTTAGTTGATAAGGTGGTTGTTCTGTCAAAGGTTGGACTCTGATTTTGGTGGTCTTTTGCAACCTTAATGATTCAAAATAGCATTTTTTCCCTCATATTTCAGGAAGCTGGAGGTATATCAGTGCCCGAATACCTGCTATTCAGAATGAGGTATCTTTTTGGCAATTCCCTTGCTAAGAGGAATGTACCTGTAGACAATTTTTAAATACAGAAACTGTAGCTTTAAGTAGCAACTTTATTTCTAACAGCCCTGGGTGTATGCTAAGAAAAAAGTATTTTTAGTACACTGTGAAAAAACAAACTTCTCCTATTCTTCAGAAAGCCAAAATAAGACGAATCAAAAATAAAAGTTTCAGTTTATTGTGGAACTCTAATACTTTGTTCACTGTTGAACACGCACAAAAGTATTATTTACATCTTTTTCTAACTAAGAATTGGATGTATTTGCATTTGTTGCTATGGCTGTTAAAATTTTCAAGCAGGCACAGCTGTCACTGGCAGCACCAGTAGTTGTGACTGCTCAGTGCTTCAACTGATGGTGCTAACTGTGCTGCTACAGTATTCCAGGAAGGAAGTACTCTGATCTGAATTGTCCTTGCAGTCCACAGAAAATTAATTCCTTTATATTCCATGCTCAAAAAAGTTTCATGGATATAATATCTTAAAGAATAAAAGGAAAATTATACAAATCTGCTGTTGATTTCTAGGTTGAATAGGATTTGGCATCAATATTAAAAACAAACAAAACCCAGCAGATCTAGTTCTTTGAAAGCTGTATTATTGAGGGGATCTTGCTTGCACTATACAATATGAAAACCCTGTCAAATCTCCAAAAATCTTTCATTTCCCTGACCACCTCTGATGCTGAAAGCTGCCAATGAAACATGTATGTCATTGATCACATAAGACACATCAATGAACTTTGTGTTAATATTCTGCTGTCAGCAAACTGGCATAGACAGCCTTATCCCCATCGTATGGGAGCCTACAAAGTAGATGTTTTCTGCTGAAGAAAATGTCTAAAGACATATCTTAAAGTATCTGCTCCCTTACAATCTGATTGATGGGGTCGCAATAGTGGTTTGTGGGTTTTTATTATAATAATTTATTACTGAAGCCTCAAGATATAAATCATATAATAGATGTAATCCTTTAAAGTCATATGATATAAGGAACATTACAGTTCTCACAGTACTCAGCTTTCAGAAAATGAACCATTTCTCACTAGCTCAGTCCTGCAGCATCTCCATGCTGGCAGAGTCCGACTTCCCAAAATGGAGGATAGCTGTGAGAGAAATTATTCTCTGTGATTTCTCTTCACTGGAGAAAAGAGAAAATGCCTTATAGGGAAGAGAATGTCTTACTGGAAGACCACATGTTGCAGTATCTCATAGGCATTACTAGACAATGCCCATGCTTCTTGGTTGCTGGTAATAGGGGAGAGGAGATGACGGGTGAGAGCTTTGTGAGGTTCTATCGAGGCATTCCAGGCCTATTTCAAGATCCTCCACATCACCTTACATTTGCCCTGCTGCTTGGATTTTCCTGTATCCCTCAGAAACACCTGTGTTTTGGCAGGTTTTAAGGACAGGGTAGAAGAAGTTTACTCTGACAGTTTCCTTGCTGTTTCTGGGAAAAGCAAAAGCCTGTCTTCAGAATTACATAACTAGGGTAGCTGCGTTACTATCCTGACAGACTCTTCCTAAAAAAAGAGCCTGAGTCAGGCTAGCAAACTTGAGCACTGAAAACAGTGCACTGCAGTTTTCAGCTAATCACTTGCCAGAGATGGGGAAATTGTCACTTGCCTATGAATTCCCACAAGGCAGAAAGGAGGAAGCCTCCAAAATTCATCTTTCCCACTGTCTTTGAGGGAAGCTCACAGAAAACTCCATGTTTTGGTTTTTCAGCTTCAAGAACTTGTATGAGTTGAAAGACAGGAGTAAGCAAGCTCTCAGTACAATCTCACTCAATGAATATTCAGGAGGGGTCTGCTTTAAACAAATACATGAAAGGACCATTCTCAATCTTATCGTGGAGAAATTTATTTCACTGTGGCGACAACCAGTGTTATTTTGAAGGCACCTGTTTATTTTGCTGCATAAGGATGCTTTGAGGACACAGCGTCCCCAGGGGCACCTTTTGCAATTTAAATTTTCTCTTTTACAATGGGGGCAGATTTTCTGAAGATTTTGTTGAAGAAAGAAGTGACACCTTGAGATATCAGTCAGAATATAGAAGGAACAGAAAAAAATGCAGATTCAGCAGCCATTTCCTCTAGGCTGAGTTGACGACCTAGAGCAAGATGTGGGAAGAGATTAGTTCTCAGCCAATCCTGGTACCTTTCAAGATGTGACAGAATGCCTTGCATGTCTTTGACCTTCAGTCTGATCATTAGAGCAGTTTATCAAAATATTCAGCAGTGTCAGCATATCGCAAAATATTTCTTTCTCAGTCTTAGACTTGTGGAATTAACAGACAAGAACTGTTATCTGGCAGCATTTGCAGTTGCCAAACAAAAACAAGACTGAGACATATGTTTTGTGAAAGTTTATCAAACAGAAGAATGTGGAAAATGTGTATCTGAAGATAGTTCTGGCATGTTTTCTATTACACAGAATATGCATCTTTGTGCAGACACAAAGGGAAAGCCTTGTATAATGATATTTACAAAAAATGCTGTGTTTTTGCAATTCTTCTCTCATTTATTACCATCGGGAAGGTCATATTCAGTTTTTTAAAAAGGTGTATTTTAAAAAAATATGGTCTGAAATAAGAGCAAGAAAGGCTTCCCTTTTAGGTGAAAAATATAGAACTTTCTGGTGTGTGATCTGAAGCCTGTTCCATTGCTTTATAACCCATTCACATACCATTCCTCATCTGTACCAAAAAGATAGTTCAAAGACCCTTCCACTATAAACATCAGTCAAGTTTATGAGGCATGGCTCTAATATGTCTGTCCCTTTAGTAGCAAGTAGTGAATTTCATAAGATGAGTAAGAAAAATTGATACTTTTTAAAAATTTTGCTTAGGCATGATAGCATTTACATTAAAATAACTGTAATATGATGATTAAAGTATGGTAAATAATTGCAGGATATTAATTACTTTTGTACGATATACATTTATTTCAGAATATTTTTCATTATTCTGCATTGCTATGTTCTTTTCATTTTTTCCTTTCCTATTTTTGTATAAAAGTCAGTCAGTTGTTCAGATGTTTTTGGCTTGATAGTATAGATTATTTCTTCTTCCAGCAAATGGAAGGGCTTGCCTTCTCATCAGTCTAGATGGCACAGCAAATTATTGTTTTTAGAGCTCAGTTGAGCAGAAACATTTAAATCAGACATTCTCTAAGTTATACCCGTATAATGCCTCACTGCTTGAAGTGTTCATAAATCACTTTCAAGATATACAAAGGACTTTTTTTCTTATTTAAAATCTAATTTAATCATCTCTCTTTTAACCAAACCACATAGACTTATGATTGCAAAATTTTTAATGCCCCAGCTCTAACCATCAAGAAAAAGAGGTGTCCCACAAGCTCTGTTAGGTGCTGTGATTCACTGTGGTCTTCTAGCTAGTTGTTTGGAAATGATCCTGTTTTAAATTTGCAAAATGTTAAAACTGGAACACTGCTGAAAAGGATTTTTGTTGGTTTTTTTTCTCCCCAAAGCTGTAATAATTTAATTTGAGTTTGAACAGTCTAAAAGGACTACTTCTCTTTGAGACCTAGATCCTTAGTAAAGAAATTAAGTATGCTCCTTCAGTAACATACCTGTCTGGTGATCAGAGATTTTATTAATGGTGCAATATTCTGTGTTTCTATTGCCTGAATTTTGTAGCCTTCAACCCATTTCCATTCTCTGAGGAATCAGAAATGGTGCCATTTCACAGAAAGTCCCAGAGATGTTGAAATAATAAAGATCTGTGTTTGATCTAATTGTAACCTTTATTCTCAAAGGAAATACCTGTCATGCCTAACACTCTTCATGTTATTCTTTTTGATACTGTTTCCTCACTTTACCCTATTTTTTGCATGTATACCTGTGTGTGAGAAGAAGAGATTGGACTTCATGGAGTTAGGAATGAAGAAAAGTAGAGCAGCAGCAGGAAATATTCTGTACATAAAACCTTAGCCATTGCCTCAAGATAAGGATTTGTGGGCATTTGATCATCATAGACAGAATAGCATCATTCCTCGTATTCAAAGTTAGAATTTCCAAGGTGGCAAGGGAAGGCAACAAAAAACCAAAGTAATTCAAACTTGTAGTTTTTTTCAAGCCTGTTTTCATAACCTCAGCTCTGATCACCTGGCTTAGTTTTATTTCCTGAGACCATGAATTATCCAGAGTTTTTTATGTAGCAATTTATTTTTGATCACTTAGATCAAAAATAGACACTTTAGACAGAATGCATGTGGTTCATAAGTAAGCCACTGAATTGGTATCTTCAGTAATGAACATAAAATTCAAGTTCTCTAGGAGTAGATGTACTTGCTGTTTATGCTTTAACTGTATTCTTGATGCTAATGTCTGTGGGTTTGGCTGTGAAAAATGGGAGGTCAAATGTTCATTGTTGGAAGATTTTAAGCCAGTCCCAGATGGTGACAATTTAACTCAGTGACACAAATTATGCAGTTAACAGCGGGAGTGGAGTAACTCGGAGGTTCATTATAAATTAGACATTTACCATATTGCAGTACTTATTCTCAGGCAAAAACTTTGTTAATCTAGCATTAAAATGTAGCGAATTAGTATTTATTGAAGTGTCTTGGTTTGAAAGACAGGTGTTTGCCAAGGAAGGTGGAAATCTCCCTTGGAATGGAAAATATGACCCCCTTCCCTCCAAATTATTATAACTTTGAAATTACAGGCCTTTCAGGCAAAGATACGGGAAAAGGAATGGCAGTTCTTTACTGGAATATATATGTATAACAAGACAACCAGCAGCAGCAGAGCGAAGGGAGCAGCAGCAGAGCCCCCGCTGCCGCCTCCTCTGGCTGCCAGGCCCTTTCCCCGTGGGTGCAGTTCCGGGCACGGCCGGCGGGGGCGCTGTTGGCTCCCGGCCGGGCAGGGCGGGTGCGATGGTCCCCCCGGCCTGCAGGGGGCGCTGTGGCCGCCTCTCCACACGGTCATGGCGGCTCGGCCGCGGGAGAGGAGAGGGGAGACGGGGCTTTCCTTTGGAAACCCACGGGAAGGAGCCGGGCCCAGGGCCCCTCCGGGCTGTGTCATGGACTCCAGCAGGAACCTCGGAGCAGCAGGCGGGAACAGCAGGTGTGGGCACACTCTGGGTGGCAAACAAAGTGTAGAGAAAACTCTTAAGCCATGCCAGGAGCCTGGAGGGGGTTGAGCAGACATGTTAAAATGTCGCAAAAAAGTTCTGAAGCAGGAATAGAAAACAGGGCCTGGGATTGCTCCCTTGGGCAATGGCTGGTCCCAGGGTTGGGCCACCACGCACGCACCGGGCCTGGGCTCCCAAGCAATCAGAGGAGGAGAGAAGCAAGCCATAAAGCCCCAGTCACAGTGCCAAAGGAAAAAGAAAAGAAAGACTCAAAAACCATAGGCTACAGGATATCCTGTCAGAGACACTGTGCCATTATGGCAGCTGTATCCATCACCCCACCAGAAGGAAGAGCAGCCCCTGGCCCCCAAGCCTGGCAGGATCTCCCTCACCCATCATGATACTCCCGGAGCCAGGGGAGGCAGTGACTATTTCAGACACAATGAAAACAAAACCAAAAATGGATATGAGATATAAGCCATCCCCAAGACATCAAATTACACCACAATGTCCTTAAAGCAATTTTAAAACTGAAATGACCACTGTGCGTTCATAGTTAACGATGGTGCCAATATATGGAAATGATCAAGTGTGGTTTTATATGCTTAGTGAAGGCTTTGAAACTTAACCCAAAAGGCATTATTATAGAGTTTTTCAAAAGGTACATGAGTCATAATTTACATATCAGAGGTAGGTTTTCATTATGCTGCTGATAATTCTGCACTGGACCTACCCATGTGGCCTCTACCCTAATGCAAAAGTTTAATCTAGTTTGTGCCTTAGGACACCTGTGAAAAGTTTCTCTGTAAGTTCTGTTGGCAACTGCCTTTTCTAACTAATAGTACTTACATACCAGTGCTATATGCAGCAGTAAGCTTTAAAAGCAGTTGTAGATGAGGGAACATCACTGACTTGTAAGTAGTAATGCCTTTTCATGAAGGGTAAGGCCGCAGAAAACCTCAGCTAGTCATAGATGCAACAGTGTGATGACAACAGTTAGAAACTTCAAATACTCCCAAAGGTGTTGTTTTTGAAAAATAATTGCACGTTTTCCTAGGAGGATGGAGGAAGATGCCCCCAAATTATGAGAGAAACAAAATATTTGGAGTTGTGTCATGCTTTCTGAGGTTCCAGAAATGTTTAAATTAGCCAAATAAGGAAGTCTGGTAATACACTTAATTCTGAAGAGTCATTCTCTCTTCGCTTATTCCTTTACTCAAAAGCTGTGATTTACTTTATTGCAATGAGACCTGCCCACACTTTTAGTGTTACTCTCCCCTCTTTCTTACAGCAGCGTCTGTGGCTTTTCTGCTGCAATATTCAGTCAAGCTTAGAGTTGTGAGAGATCAGTGAAAATGATCATGATCTGGGATTTAAAGACTGAGGGAAATCCCAGAAAGAAGTGTGTGCATGGTGAGCTTGATAACAGCATTAACCAGATTTAGCCTGCAAAAGACTGTTTGATAAAGGGAGGGAGTAGCCTGATGGGGAATTAGAGAACTATCAAGACTTCTAAGACTATGTCTTCAGTGCAATTAAGAGAGACTGTTACTCTTTGTCCCTGCCCTGTCTAGTGACCCTGATAGCTTGAGTGTTCCAGTGAATGTAGTCTTAGGTCTGACTCTGGAAGTCCATCCCACTAACAGTGTGTCCACCTCAAAGGTAGAACTGTGGCAGTTTCCTCATTACTCAGAGGGACAGAGATTTTTATTTTTTTTTCCTAGTTCATTAGGAAAGACAGTTTATATGATTCATTTTGCTGAAATACTCAGAATTATGACTTATACTAGACATGAGCCTAGTAGCTTATGTAAGTTGGAGATGCATCATAATTTGAATGTGGCTGGTAGCATGGATGAGCTTTGCTCACTTAGATGCCATTCATCCTGACTGCATCTACAAATGATTGTATCTAGGGATGTAGACACTGCTGAAAGACAGAAAAATAGAATGAGTGTTGGGGAATTTGGGACTGTAACTCAGCAAAATGTGTAAGCAAAAGCCTCAATTTTAAGACTGCTTGAATGCGGTCCTCATTTGTCAAAATCATAGAAAATGCTGAATTGGAAGGGACCCATCAAGATCTAATTTCTAATTTGTAGAAAACTAATGAGAAGGAACTGGAAGTCACTCAATAGAAGACACAAAAGGGAAGTGAAGGAGTGAAGAGATCTGGAGAAAGACTGACATGGGATACAATGCATGAAGTTCAGAGAATTGAACAAGTGTCAGTATTTGGGTCTTGGTATGCAAAATTAAGAAAGAAATCAGTGGTGAAAGGGTTGAAGGGACTGAAGTACTTATAACGAAAAGACGCAAGAGGAGAGAAAGGAGACACAAACACAACCAGCTGGGAGTAGTATGTACATTCCTCTGGCATTGGTGATGTGCCAGGAGGTGCTTGGTTTCTTTTTTTTACTGTGTTAATCTGAAGCTGCAAAAGATTTTAGTTAGCTTCTCTGGAAGACTGAAGCAGGGCTTTATAAAAGGAGAAGTTTTGTAGAAGAGGTTCAGGTGAGGAGCTGTGAGCTACAGGCAAGAGCCAGTGGGCGTGTGCATGCTATCTGAAATGATATTTGGGAACAATGATGTAAGAGGATATTGCAAGTAAGGGGGGGAAGAGGAAAGAGGGACAGCAGAAGAAGTCCTGCAAAAGAATTGCAGTAGTTTGAACAGCTGAAAGTAGGAAGTTTGCAGTGTGCATTTGTGTGGTTTTGAAGTAATTAACTCCCACACCCTATTGCTGTGTCTCTTCGTGCAAATCAGGCACCTGTTTTTTATTGGAGGTAACTCTGTTTGTCATCACTTCCTGGGCATCACTGAGGCTAATCAAAACACAGTGTGGGCCACTGATCAATTAAACATTAGTGTCCCATTTTGAAAGACTTAGTGAGGTAGTTAGTACTCTGTTGGAGAGTTCAGTTGGAAAAACAAGTCTTATGCTCTTTGGTATTATTACCTGACTTTGTCAAATATTTTATGTCTCTAGAATTACAGTGTTTAAAAGAAGCACATAAAAATATGGAGGTTTATATTCAGATCAGTCGCTCAAAGGATTTTTTTACTGTACTACTTGGAGCATGTCGTGGTGGGCAGACTGTTTTATGCTACTGTTCAAGGAAAGGTTTGTTTTTCCACCTAAGGGCAGGAGCATTGCAGTACTATCTATGAAGTTCAGGCATCTGGCTTTTTTTTGCAGAGGTACTGGTAAGATTTTTAGCACCGTAAGCATTGCTATTAATGGCAGAAATGAATTTGACATTATGTGACTCTCTGTTATCACAGTACTGGATACCAGTGTATTTACTATTCACCTGAAAACACAGCCAAGGCAAAAGAAGTTCTCAGCAACATCAATCACCTGCAACCTCTCATATCAAGCCATGCAGACCTGCTGCTTAGTTCTGCAAGCCAGCGTTCTCCAGACAGCTTGAAGAATTCTTTAAAGATGCTTTCAGAAAAAGTAAGATTCAAATCTTCACTGCAATGGAAAATGGAATAACCAAGTCTTTCTAACTGCTGGGAGGGAAGGGGGGGTTTCTGCATAAATTGACTTTCACAGCATCAGGGAATGTTAAATAAACTCGGCTAAAATAAGCATCAAAATGTTACCATTAGAAAAATAATGTTATTTAGCATTTCTGTAGGCTTTCCATATGGAAAAATAATGAAATCTATAAAGATTGCCTTTAAAATAAAGTGTAATTTATTTAATTTCATGTATCTTCTTTATCCTCTAGTGGCCACATACTGGATTTTATCAAAATATCAAAATTTATAAATAATTTTATGGTATGATAATTTTTTATTTTTTTTTAATTCTGTTCTATTTCAAGCTGCTGCTTATGGTAGGTAGTTCAAGCCAGGTTTGTGTATAAGGTTTAGAACAACAGCATGATCAGAAATGGAGAAGCAGCCTGGAAGGAGAAGCTGGGAAGTTGGCTCCAGGAGATCTCAAATTTTAATTCTCTTTCTCCTATTAAATCCCTCTGTGGCTGTAGGCTCTTCCTCATCTTAGTTCCTTTGGTTCTAATTAGGGAAGATAATATTTCCCCCTGTCTCACAGACTGATAATGGAGATGAGCTGAAGCCTGTAGTACTTTCCAGCATACACTATCCTATAAAAATATGAAGCACTATATCTGTGACCTGAGAAGTTATGAAGATTTTCCCATTGCTCCATGGGCTCCCCCTTCAGTTATGTGATCCCAGTGTGGCTTAATAACACAATCAATAACCATTCCAATGTATCTTCAGCTATTGGGAAGTGACAGCCCTTGTGGTCTGTTGAGCACCATTATCCCAGCAATTCCTCTTTCAATGGGAGAGTTTCAAATCTGAATATTGAGCTCGGCCACTTGCTGTGAAGGCATTGCAGAGGAGCCATGGGGGAGAGAAACATTGCTCTCAGTTGCAGATGTGTAAATGTAATTCTGAGAACACTGGAGTCCCTGTGAATGTCGGGGATAATGGAAGAAAGCAGAATTCAACCTGGAAATAAAACAGAGTAATTAGAGGAGGGGGGTTGTAGCAACTATAGTGTACCTTTGCATGTAGGAGGGCATTTTAGCTGTGCATAGGACAAGTGGAGCTGCTCTGTTAGTGGTTAGTTCAAAGAAATCTGTATGCACAGGTAAAGCAAATCAGACAAAGAAGTGTTTGTTCTGAAGATCCAAAGTGTGGTTGCTAAGGAATGTGTTTTTGCTCTGGCCATTTGCCTCTGGGCAGGAGGAGGGGATGATTTCAGAGGGCTGCAGGCAGCCTTGGTACTAAAGCACTGCTTGAACCATGGCCTGCTGGAGACTCTGGCTATAGAAAATGGCAATTTATTCCATTTGCAAAAGTCATAGAGACTTTACATTTGTAGCTGGTGACTTAGCTGTGTATATTCCTGTCAACTTTTCAGGGCCAGGATAAAATTGCTGTTAGTACATGAGCTCAGTTCCCAAAAGAAGGAGTCTCACCCAATGTACTCTGTGGATGTCTGTCTAGCCTCCACCTTTTGCTTGGAAGAGATTAATCCAGTTGTCTGAACAACTGCAGCAGGAGTGGTTCAATACCTGCTTCCCAATTACCAAATTTAATCTTAGGAAAAGATGGATAAGGGAGAAATAGGATGGGTTGCTGAGGAAGCAAGTGTGGTGGGGCAGCTGCTTGTAAAGAGGGGAAGAGAGATGGGGAGGAAAGACCAAGAGACAACTTCAAGGAAGGGAAATACCATTTCAGAGCCCTAAATCCTGTGAACCCACACAATACTGACACTAGATCCCTCATAGTTAATTCAAAGCTTTATATTGATGTTTTAAAATAATCTGTCTGTATAATCTGGTACAGTACTGGAGAGCCAAGACTGTCAGAGTGTACCTGCTTATTTTAAAGACAGAGTAGCACATGCTCTGCTGAATATAATTACATGATACCTGCTTGTATTCCTGAGGCATATATAGTGCTTCTGCTATTCCATCTTTCCTGTACTTTTTATATGTAAAAAATAAATGCTCTTATTTTTTAACTTGATAGAAATCTAGAAATTAAGCATCTGTTTGAAGAAGTCATAAAAATTATTTGCCTGGTAGTTAAATTCCACAAGTTTATTTAAAAAACATATCACTTGATATATATAATAATTCTTTCTATAATAATTAGGTAGCAGAGAGTAAATCTCAGGTATCAATCATGTGAATTACATTTAAGTGTTCATGTTGGAAATGGAAGGACTGGCTGCATGGATTAGAAGTGAAAAATTAAATAATTCCACTGCTGCTTCTTAAATGGAGCTTATTTTCTCATATTAAGCATGGTTTTACTTCTCCATATAATTTGCAATTTACTGTAGTGTTTTCCTGAGACTAACCTTTTATCATCACTTTTTGTTAATTGATTAAGGAAGCCTTTAGCTGTCGACAAGTCTATCAGCATTTGCAGCTTGCAGAAGGCTTGATAAATTCATTTTCCAGCTATGCCTATCTTTGTTTGCAGAAATACTCTTTAGCAGAATATCTAAAAGAATTTGCAAAGTCTTCATTTCTTTGTATAGACTGGTTTTGTGATTTCAGTGCAATTTCATAAATAGTGATGTTCTGCAAATTTAGCTGTACTGAGCTGTTAGAAAATGAGGTTAAAATGTAGACTGCTGTTAAACCAATGGGATCCCTGAATGGAATTTAATTACAGAATCATTTTAGTTTCTGCATAAAAATAAATGGAGTCTCACTTCTGTACTGATTTTCTTTTAAAAATTAATTTTCCCTATAAAATATTTCTATTCAATTATATTACTTAAACTTTTCAGATCATTACCTAATATACATTGCAGTCATAGTGGACATTCTTTACATCAAGTTATCCAAGACTCACAATTTGCTGAAATTTAAAGGTTTTTTGAGTCTGCCATACCTGATCCAGAGACCTGAAATGATCTCAAACAGACATTGTGGGGAAGACAGGTATGAAACCTCAGCAAAACCATGATATTGCTGTTTTTAAGGACAGACTGGTAATGAAGTTTCACCTCTCATTATGGGACTGTAGAAAAGTCTTGAGGAGGAGCTTTGCTGTTACCACAGAACCCCTCAAATCTCCTTTTGCCATGGTAAGGCAAAGCATAGTAGGGTTTGATAGCACTGTTTCCCAAAGACTAATTCATTCTCCAAGCATGCACCGTCTGGAGGTTGGAAATGTAGAACACTGCAATTGTCCTGCAGAGCAATGCAGGACTCCAAGGAGACAGTCCTGAGCAGCTACATATAAGAAAACTGTTAAAAAACACCCTTTCCCTCAGGCATCAAGTTGGTAAGGAGGAAAAGGAATGGGTCTGGTAAAACTGCCGGGGAGATAAGTAGTGTTGCCAAGTCTAAAGAATCCCAAGTCAGGTCTGATTTTTGGTTTAAAAAAATTGATAATTTATCTTAGATATGCCTAAGGTTCTTATCTTTAAAATTAGAGGTTTATTTGCAGTAAAAGTTTTCAGCCTTTCCATGTGCAACCATTCAGAAAATATTTTTTTTCCTAAACATAATGAAAATGGGAAAAAGCAGAAACTTCTCATTCAAGTACCTAACCCAGCAGTGTAGAGTGGTGGGTTTTATTTAGGGAGATGATTAAGCTGGTTAATCGTGTTTTATCTAACACTTATTCAGAAATTACTGTGCTATGGTTGGTTTCTCTTAGAACTGCTCCTTGCTGAGGCTCGCCTCTGAGGCGAAATTTGGAATTCAAGTAAAATGTGGAAAGAAGGTGATCTCTATGATAGATAATGTACTCTTGTGTTAATCCTTAGATCACTGGGGTTGTAAAATGTGATGATATCCCTAAAACCCTTGAAATGTTCCTCATTATTTGTTGGCCTACTTTGTTTTCTGCTTCCCAGGCAGGCCTGAAACAAATACCCTCTCTGCCTGAGGGTGATTCAGCTTTGCGTCATACACCTTTGCTGCAGTACTGCGTTCTTTGGTCTAACCTTTTCATTCCTTTGTTTTTTTCCTAGACTGAGTTATTTGTGCATGCATTCAAGGACCAGCTGGTCAGAAGTGCCCTTTTAGCACTGTACACAGCCCGACCTGGCTGTGTCCTCAAGAAACCAGCTGTGCCTAGAAACAGTGCAGAAGAAGGGGCTGATGCACAGCACCAGGATCATCCTTCTCAGATTAAAAGGCAGGACTCTATACCCCATCATTCTGAGTATGATGAGGAAGAGTGGGTAAGTAAAGCCAGAAACCCTTGGTCAGCATTCAATGCAAAACCCTGCAAATCAGCATAAACAAGTTCAAGCCCTAAGTGTCCTTGTCACATGTCAGTGCAGGGGGGAATGGGGTGTCACACTGTAAAATTGTGTTTTTCAGATGCATCACAGATTTTGAAACTAAATATGAAGGATTTTCCTAAGTAAAGTGTGCTGCTCTGAAACTGCCTGGTTGTGCATATATCTGTGAAGATGATGAGTGTCTTCTTGCCCAGACAGAAAAATAGTCTTTTTTCTTACTTGGGTTGGTTTTGCTAGTTGGGCAGATTTAAGGACTGGAACAGCATATGCTGTTCAGAGGGAAATGTTGTTTTCTTCCCCACCCCCTGCAACACCCCCCTCCAGCCCTCAGGCTGTAACCGTTTTAAATGCACATGAATTAACCCTCAGCTAAACAGGGCCCTTTGCCCTTAGACTCTGTTCTTAGAGGGTGTCTGAGGTTGTGTAAAAGAATTAAATATAGCTTTCAGATTTTAACATTCTTAGAACATCTTTCAAAGATATGTATTATTTATATGGCTGAGATTTTATAAATCAATTATTTTGGTAGATGTCTTCATAATAGATCTGTTACTTTGTTACATACGTACTCAACCTATTTTTATTCAGTCCAGGCTCATACTTTTAGTTCATCACTGTATTCTCATAAACGTAAAGGATGCCAGCATATTCATCTCTATTGTAAATAATTAATAACTTGTGTGAGCTATGGTATTGCACCTCAACTGTAATTTTTATCCACACCAAAAGTAAAGGAAGAAGAATATATTTCTTCTAAAAGAAAGGCAATTATTTCCAGCCCCATGCATTAAGTAGTCATGAGATTTAAACAATAAATAACTCATTCTTTTATTTGTCCTCCGGTTTTACAGCCTTTAATTCACATTTTCTTGTTTTCTCAACAACCTGAGGGGCTGGAATGGTGGTTCTTTCCTTGAACTAAAGCCAAAATGTTTGTTTTCAGCTGTTGAAACATTCAGAAATGTAAATAACACAGTAATTTTCATAAAAGTGAGAAATTTTTCACTAGAAGAAGTGGAGTTTTGTGGAAGCTGTATTTTAATTTAGTACTGCAATTTAGCCTCTCTGAAGAGAAGATAGCTTGACTGTATTTCATTACTGATTTAAAGAATCTGACAGGTGCTTGGCCCTCACCTATTGAGTAAGTGGATAGTTTCAGATGGTATTTATTTTTTTCTGCTGAATTAGTAAAGGTTATCTTGATTCAAAATTAAGTGTTTCTTTCACTGTTTTCTGAGTTAAACTGAGTCAGAGTCACTGTCAAACTTGAGACAGTATAAATCCTGGAGAAATTTTGTGATTTTTTCTGAATTTGAACGATTAGACTTTGGATAGATTTCACTTCTTTCTGTCAGCAGAGGTGATAAATAATGTGAACTTTAGTAATCAAATTGTCATGAGCATGATGGAAAGAGAAAGAATAAATGCATATAACATTTGAAAAAGTACTTAATCTACTGTGAAACTCAGCTATAAAGGACAAAACTTTGAGATGTGTTGCTTTGTATGCACAATGCTCTATCTTCCTTTGCTGTTGTGGGGATTTTTCTCACTATTATCAAGCACTAGTGTTACATGTTGCAATTGGAATTTTGGGTTTGCCTGAAATCTAAATCCTTAAAGAACTCTTTAAGCTGACCCTGTTCCACCCACTTCACATGAATATGTTACCTTATGCCCATCACAGAGTAGGAAGACTCATCCCAGAGTCACTGGCAACAGTATGGATTGAGCTATTTATATTGGTGCACTATGCACAGGCAGCAGAAAAGCATCACTGCCAAAGGAAAAATATTTGACTTGAGAGTTTTACATTGCCTCTGGGTAGATATTCTCTTCTCCTCTCACCAGCTGCTTCTGCTAGCCTAGAACCTCCCTGCAGGAAGGCACAAAGCAAGTTTTCATGTATAATACAAGAAAAGGTGGGCACATTGCCACTTGGAGCTGGCTCTGCTCTGCACTTCTGACTGGTTAATGGGGCTGGAGCTACAAAGAGCAGATAAAATGGCATTTCCAATAAGCTCTGTAAAAATGCTGTGATGTGGTGATCAGACATGGGGCTGAAAGACTCATGTGTGTGTGATCTATTCCATGTGCCACAGCACAAGGGGGTGTTTATCATGCACAGTACTGAAGATATTTCCTTTATCTCTGAACACAGCTCAAAAGGACCTTAAGGAAATATCTGAATATCCACTCACATGAGGGAGACACAGCACTGGGAAGTGCAGATGCTGTGTCATACCTGGCACAAGTAAAGCACACAACTTCTGTGTGTGTATGGAGGGACCAGAAATTACTGAGGAGCTCTTGTGGTGAATTCAGGAAGGCTGAGAATCCTTTAAAAATAAAGAGACAGCCTCTGCGACTCCACTGGCTGGCAGTGTTTAGAAGGAGGACATCCAGTTTAGGTGCAGTGACAGAAAAGAGTATCCATTCCTTCTCTCTGAAATGAGGAAGCTCTCCTACTGTTTAGTGATAGTTTCAGATCAGATGGAAATTAATTACTTTTTTTTCAGTTGGGTGAACGAAAGAGAATTATTTTACAGGTTCATTTTTAATTGTCCTAGGAGAAGTGCCCAGCTTTCACTGATGCCAAGGTCTGGCTTTCCATAGAGATCTTTCAGTGTGCATGTCCGCTTGCCAGTGCCACGGCAGAGGCGACAGTACAAGTGTGACTATGGTCATTTCTAACTAGCTACATGAGCCAGGACTCCATAGCATTCCAGATGGCTTCTGAAGTTTGGAAGAAGTAGAAGCTGTAAATGTGGCACTGCCTTGTCTCAGTGGGGTCAAGCTCTGTTACAGATTTCCACCTTCCCTGCAATTGCCTTGACTTTTTTACTTAAAGGAGGAGCAGTGAGAAGGAGACAGAGATCTTGTTTCTCTCATTTTTTCATACCACAAACTTACCATCCACATTGCTCCGGCAACTAGTGGGAAACCTAGTGATCAGGGGAAAAGTATCCTGCTTAGGAAGGTAGATTCCAGTGTATCAAGAAATATTTCTCTTGATCCTTCACTTGACTCAGAGGGTTTATAAGAATGCTTACTTAAGAGGCTGCATGGACTGTATTTTGTCCTTTAACCTGGCACGTGTTGTAAAGTGATCACTTGTGAGACTGCTCTTGGGAAAATTAAAAATAGACTGCTTAAGGAGACAAAAGGTTGGTGGAAAGTGTGCTAGGCTACAAGAAAATATTCTGGAAATAGTAACGGATGAAAATATGAAATTGATTCATTTCTTCTCATGTAGAATCATAGAAAGCCGCTTGATTTTCACTGATTGGAAACTGCATTTTTATTTGAAAATTGTTCCTGCCAAACTGCAGAATTTCAACAGCCTTCTTAGAAAAATGTGACTGCCTTTGGTCCAGACAGAATAACATCTCAATCCATGAGAGATACCTTTCCTTTTTCTATCCGCCCACAGTCCCAGGAACTTCCTACGAGAGAAGGAGCTGTGAGACAGGCCCTTGCTCACTCTCGCTTGCTTGTATGTAAAAAAGCCAGATACATGATTGTTAGAGTGAGCTTTCTGTCAACAGATGTTTATGAATTTTTGCTTCTAAACCCCCAGGGAATGTTTGTGTGAATATTGCATAGACATCATCTCAATGATGGGTTAATAGTTGGTTCAAAAAGAGAAAAGTGCTCTTTCCAAAGTGAAACAAGGGCTCGTATTTTTGTTGCTTGTGCAATAACTCCAGATGCTCATTAAGAACTTAATACTTTTTGTGTGGGGATTAAACTCCCCCAGCAGACAGAGGAAGAGGAAATTACATTGCTGCAGCCTCTCTGAGCAACTTGAGTTGCATATTCCCAGCAACTTCAGTGACTGGAAGCTTTGAAGTTCCCTGATACTCTCTGGTAAAACTTGCTGATACTTGTGGCCAGAATTTTTAATATTTGCAGCATTCCACTGCTCTTCATGGAATCCTTCTCCCTAAGATTGTACTTGTGGGTGGTAAAAATCAGTAGTTTCACACATCCTAAATCTTTTTTCAGGATTGCTTGAGGTACACATAGGAGGAAACTTTTGAAGGAATCTATACCTGCCCTCTGTCTTTTGACTTTTAATTGTATTTAAGCATGTGAATATCAAATACTCATGTGTCTAATGGTTTGTTTCATGTACAGGTGCAGATATTTCCACATGTTGCACTGTACATGCAGTACTTAAAACAGTTGTGGAATAAATGCAGTTCTGCTTGTGTGTGACCAACTTCTTGCCAATCAACAGTATCTTTTTCTTAGTATGGTTAAAGCATGGGCTTATCTGTAGATAAAATGAAACCATTGTTTCCATGTTCACCTATAAACTTGATGTTCACTTGTCTTTGAGGCAGCCCACAAGAATGCTCCAGGAATCAGGTTTGGGGAGCTGGAGGAGAGGAACTCTGTACAGGTTGGGCAACTCCATGCTCCTGTCTGCAGGCCCATGTGATGTCTCTTAGGTCAGGAGGCAACCTTTTCGTAGGTTGTGTTCTCAGGAGGAGGGAAAAATCAGAACCCTCTGATCAGGATAAGGGCTTAAGTGTGGCATATAGTCGAAAAGTAACATTAGATTTGAATGTTTGCCTTAGTAGTAGTTCTAGATTTGCTTTCACTCAAAATCCAAGTGTTGCCATTTATACAGAATTATGGTATTTTTCTGAGTTTTCATTTTTCTTTAACCTTCTCTCTTGTTATTTTTGCAACTTCATTTTTGTGCCTGAAGACCTGACATATACATAATGCTTCTGGCACTCTAAAGTACAAAACAAAGTAGTGATATTATCTTCTCATTTTTAACCCTCAAGCCAACTCTGGTTGCTCTGCATTATTTTCAGAATGACTCAGCACTGAAACATGTACATGGAGGGGAAGGGGGTGGTTTCTGTGGGTTTGTTGTGGTTTGGTTTTAGTCTGATTGTGTGTCTTGTGTACAGCCTTATTTCTTGTATGGCTTGGTTTTTTTCCTTCTTATTCAGTGCTGCAAAAGTAGGTGCAAGGGCTTTGATATCTGCAGCATCCAGCACCCGAAAGAGCCTCCCCATATCTCTGTTCCATAACAGCTCTTTCTTATGCTCCACATAATTTGTTTTGTTCTCTGCTCATACAGAATTTCTTCTACCACTCTATTACTTCTGTAATTCTCTTATTTATTATAAACTCAGTTAAGTGTGATGGTTACAGTTTAGTGAGAGGTGAAGAACAAAAACTGAAATTGTTACCTAGTAAACATGCCATGACAGCAAGTTTCTCTTTCTAGTCCTTGAATTTAACATTTGCTTCAGCAGAGTAAGTGGTGTGATTAACTACGGGATGTGTTAAATTGCCAAAAAGAGGTTATTAAGTACTGTGACAAAACTGGCAGTCCCACACAAGGTTTGTTTTGGCAAGGCTTTGAGTGTGTCTACACTCTTAGGGGTATCATTTAAATAGACAAACTGCTCAGTTCTTTGCTGCTAGACCTGAAACTTTGTCTGCATTTTCATGTTGAGTTTGAAGCACGTGTTCTCTGGTGTCTAAAACCATAAGAGTTTGGGTTCATTTACACTGCAAGAAAAATCTCCGTGAAAAAGGAGATGTGGTAATAGGTTTAAGGATGAGAGAAACAGACTGATGCTGACATCTAATATTTCTAGTAATTTCTAGTAAATGTCTGTCTTGACTTTAAGGGGTTAGTAAGTTAGTATTGTCTCTCTTTTTCTTCTTCTTCAGTAACAAGCAGTGATAATTCTGCTCTTTCCAGGACAGGGTGTGGGCCAATGTGGCAAAGAGTTTGAACTGCCTTATTGCCATGGTGGACAGACTTCTTGAAAAAGACAACAGCAGCAACATTAAAGAGGGCGAAGATGAGCCTTCAGCAGCAGACTGCAAGTTGTTGCATACAGGTGGTAAGCAATGTCCCCCTGATATTTATTTTTTTTAATAATTGACAAGAGTAAATAAAAATTTAAATAGCAGCTGAAAAGCCATCTAGAGAAGACTCCCTAGTATCTTAGAGGAGAGTGCTGCTGCCAAGGTTTTGCACGCTTGTAGGGAGGTTATTTATCAAAGTACAGCTTTATTGTGTGCTCAGACTACCTACCATGCTCAATTGTTTGTGCTAGAGTGTAAACTTTTTGAAACCACAGTATCTTCTTTTTGAAGGCTGATGTAATTTAATTTACTTTGATTTTACTTACATGTAGTATTTTGAGGAAAAAAAATTTGGACTGTGTGTTACCCCATAGAAAACTTGTAGGGAAAGGTGAACATTCTCTATCAGTGTCATTCTCCTGCGAACCCTTCCTGTTTTCTGAGGTGATATACTGATTTTTGTTTTCTGATTTGATAGAATTCATGTTTACCTGGATATACTTGTCATCCTCTATCTTCCCTTACTTGTTCTCCACAGAATTTAATGCATCATTTTGTATCAAGGGTTTTAAGGTCATCAGTACTCACTTGTAATTTCTTTCTTACATAACAAAACCTAAAATTTTTAAGTATGTTGTTTTTAAAAAATTACTTTATATTTAGTATGTTGTTTGTGCAGTACTGATGAGTTCTGGGAGATTCTGGTTGTAGTATTGATTTTTAATGCAGCTGTAACATCTGCATTTTTACCACTATGAGAGGTTTGTGCTGGAGTCTTGGAATCCTTGTTTTCAGTGCCAGATGTGTTGGACTTGATTTTGTATGAATAGTCCAGAGAGCAGCTTTTTCCTTATCTAAGTTTCTACCGGGCGTGTCATGTTAGAGAGAACATATAATTTCTGTTCTCTAGTGGAGGCTTGCAGGTGAAAAATATCAACACAGCTTTCTACACCTTTCCTGCCTTCCTCAGGAAGTAGTTTTGAACATGGAAGAATCCTTAGATGGTGAACCCAAGCATATTCATTGTGATTAAAGAGAAAAATTGAATTGCTGTTGTTCCTGATTCCCTTCTCTTCCCTGTGGTGCTAACAAGCTTTCCTGCTATTGTTAGAAGTCCAGTATGTCTTGTAGAAATGTTTTGCAGGTAAAGTAGTAGTAGTACACTTTTACCCAGACTTCCTCCAAGTGGCTGCAGTGCGTTTGTGTGTGTATGCATAGAAATACCTGTCGTGAGTTTTGTCTGTATTTCATAGTTATGGAACAAAAGCTCAGATTTCCAGACCTCCTTCCTCTATCTGAAAGAAAAGGTATGATTTAGGATAATTATTTTGGAATGCTTTCTGACATGCCTAGTTCATGCCAAGATGAACTTTTACATAGTTTCCTTCACTCTCTTCAACCCCCTGAACATGTCCTTTGCTGTATGCCATGATATGGATTTAACCAGTCCATTTGAGTCTTTCATTCTAGTGTGCTCATAGCTTTGATTCAGGCTCACCCCCTACACAGGCAAATAGAATATTGGTTAGAGCTTTTGGGTCACAAGCCAAAAAAAAAAAAAAAGGAAAGTTACATCATTTTAAGTACTATAATAAACAGCCATCAAGTAGAAGGAAAGGTAGCTCTTGCTAAGCAATAATGATAACTGTAATGTTTAAAAAATTATAGATTAGTTTCATCCAGCTGAGAAGTTGTCTTCTGGAGCTGGTGGGGGGCCAAGACCACAAAAAATATCCAACTGCTATGGTGCTAGAATAAATTCTTCCTTTATCCTTCATTTCAGAGCCATCCCTATTTCTCTTGAATCAGTACAGGTGTCCTTCAGAGAGAGCAGTCAGTGCTTTTGTTGAGCTGTCCTGAAGTTCTGTAACACTCCCTCACATGAGAACAGCAAGATTTGTGGGGCATACTGCTGTGTTTTCATGTTCTTTTTGAGTAAGACATCGTTTTTTGGAATGCCTTGGATAGTTTATAGGACTTTCAAGGTCATATAGAAATGGAGATGTTTTAAAATTGCTTTCTTTTATAGGACTAACTTTAAAGATCTTTAAAGCTCTTTCTGAAGAGCTATCCAGGTCTGTGCCAAAGCTGGTTCCCTAATGATTTTCAAAACTTTGCGCCCAGAATTTTTCATGCTTGACTTCTTTATGGGAATGTGGGTTTAAATGTTTGTTTTTCTCTGCATCTCCCTCTCTGAAATTTAACATGATACCCTGGGGGTGCACTGTAAAGCACCTACGGAGAGGTTGAGATTCCAAGTTTACTGTTACAAATTTGGCCTTAATTTTGCTTCATTTTACACTTGAAACCTGTGAGTTCACAGCATTTTCCAAGATACAAAATCACACTGTATGTACACCCATAGATACATTTCTAAAATTACAGACTTTTGTGCTACTTAGAATTCACAAACATGACATAAATTAAAAGCTTGCCACATCTTGCTATTGTATATTATACGTAATTTGAGCTTATTTGAGCATAATGTATTTCATTAATGCTGCAAATATATGGGCACAGATTGATCTTTGAGTCTGAAACTGCTTTAGTGCTGCACTTAATCCTCAGAGAAATTGAGCTGCTTTTCTAAGAAAAAAGAATACAGAGTTTTGAACAAAATATTGACAAGGATGCCTTAAAGTATGGGATGAAATTTTTACTTAGTTATTGAACCTGACTGTTTTTTTGGTAGCATATAGCAATGAAAAACCTTTCAAAGAATGCATACATTCATTTAGAAAATGTTATGACAATAATTTGATGCAATAGCATCTTCATATATATATATATAGATGTTGTTGTAAGATATATTCAGAGTTTCCTAAAGAAGGTTTATATTTGCAGTCTCAGTGGTGACATTGTGTGATCATATTCTATTTTTCCCAAACATGTTTATATTTATTGTTTGGAATCTTTGTAATTGGAAATATTGGAGCACTTTTTTTTTTTTTCTGTACTCTGCCTTTCAATGTGAATTATACCTTCCTTAGCTTTAACTTTTCATGCAGTCTGACCTTTGAGTGTATTCTAAAGACTGAATTTGAGTTACAGTTACCAAGGTAACATGCTATGGTTTCATCAGTTGCAGGATTATGAATCCTCTACAGGATAAATCAGGAAGAGTAGAAGGATTTTTAAGGAGAGGGGTTTTTTTTGTTGTTCTTTTAACTCTAGTCTAGTTTGCCTCAGAGAAATATGTGACAACATTAAATTCTTTTTTATTTTTGCCTTTTCATTTTCTGTGAGAGTTGGAATGTGAAAGGCTGTCCCACAGCATTAGAAGTGCCAGTGAAACACAGCAGTTTGCTCTTTTGCTTACACAGCCCCTGACAGATCTCTGTGTTGGGCTGCTGAAAGCGGCTGTTGTTTCCATCTGCTCCTTGTACCATCCCATCAGAGCTCCCACCCAGCTACTCCTCTGCTGGCTCTGGGTGACAGCTCCCTCATTTGATACATACAGGATCCACCACTTTATCACAAACAATTTGAGTTGCCAGTGTGATTACGCCTGGATTTTGCCTTTAAGTGAATTATGGAATCATAAGCTCTGTGAATTGGCTGCTGATAACCTTCAGCACCTGGGGAACGTTGCCACATGTCCTAGCTGGAGTTAGATGAAACATTTGTACATACTCACATTGCTACAGACATATGTGGGTTAATTTTCCTTGTATTATCTGATACTTGTTGGGGACTATATAAGTCTAGATTCAAAATTTCTGACTTTCAGTGCCCTAGGCATGGGCACTGCATCCTTTCAGTGCATCCCTTTCAATGCAATGCTTGTAGCAGTGGGAAGTAAAGCCATGTTCTAGTTTTATTTGCATCATCAGGAAAGCTTTTATTATAAGATATCTTTTACACAGGAAGATGGAAAATTTTCCTGTGGTCTGTGTCTCCTCAAGTAGCAGACATAATTTATTTAGAGGAATCACATGTGAAAAGCTTTCTTTTCCCTTCCTCTTCCTCATATTTTTTTTTCCTTTTCTCTTAAGCTTGTCTGTGCATCAATTTTAGTTATGCTTTTTTTTTTTTTTTTCCTCTCACTTCTGTGTCATCCTTTTCTATTGGATAGGATCCTTACCTGGGCTGAATGTTGCCCAGCAATGCAAGACAGTCTCTTCTCCAGTAATTTCTCTAAAGTACTTCAGCTATAAACAGAAGCTAGAAAATGTGTAAGGGAAAGAAAGACTATTTAACTGAATCAACAAACTAAAACAAGGTATCAGATTATTTAGTTGCACAGCACTCAGAGAGAAAGATTCATTCATTACTCCTATGTTTACAGTTTATTAGATTTCCTCAGCTTTGTCTTTTATTACTTTTGTCTTCTCTTTCTGTTTTCACTGTGACTAAACATGCTGAGATGCTTGTGTTGTATGATTAGATGGTTTCAGGTTTAGCTATTAATCTATGTGACAGTGTAGAAAATCTTGGATGATTGTAATGGAACAATAAATCCCAAGAATTCAAAAACACTTTTCTGGACACCCAAGTTGTGCAATGTAAACTGCTACTTTAAAGTGCAGGAATACCAGGAAAACTTATTCAGGTTTTAGTTGTTCCTCTGAGAACTGCTGGAGCATTATCAGTACAAAGCCTCCTCCTTTTTCAAAGAGCTTAGCCCTCAGCTGAAGTTAAACTGAGCTCCAAGAGCTGAGTGGTAAAATAAAGCAATAAGGCACTGGCCTTTTTATGGTGCAAAGTTGAACTCTTCTAAGTCAGTCTTTTTAAGCCTCCCTTTAAAAAAATATAAATTAAAAGACTGTTCCTGTCCTTGGTGAGTAAAATCAAATTCTGGGTTAATTATTTCATGCTGGTTTTAGGGATTTACTGCTGCTCTGTGTTGGTTGGCTTGATTTGCTTGCCTTTTTCCTTAAAACAGAGTTTGTCTAGTGTTCAATTTGTGATACCAAGAAAACTCATTTATGTTGTTTTGCCTCTATTGTTTTGATTCTGTCATGGATTATTTTTATGATCAGGAACTAAGAGATAAACTCCAGTGAAAGGTTACCTCATGAGTATCTGCTGTTACATTTATATGTCACTTTTATATTTATATATGTTACATTTATATTTATATGTCTGTAGTGCCCTCCTTTGCTTTAAGAGTATGACATTATGGGTTCTTCTGCTTTTTATTTAAGGTTTAGTTTTTAACTTCACACCATTTAAGTTTTGAAGTGACTTAAAGCCATTCATGGATTTTAGGTGGCACAAACAGCAGTGACAAAATTTGCTGTTTTATCTGTTGCTAGGGCAAAAGGAGATAGGAGTGCTGTGCTGAAGCATCAGTGCTTTTCCTTTTTGGATATCAGCATACTTTAATAAGCATTTCAGTGGGCCTGACTTTGAAAAGAGCAGGAGCTTGCTTTTCTGCCAAACTTTATCAAATTTAACATGCAGTTTGACATATTGCAACTTGGATATGAGCATGCAGAACTGACTAGCTGGGTGCTAAGCAGGTCATTTGCCTGTGCAGGCCTGTTGATTATGGGAACATGGGACTGAAGGGCATTTTCTAGTCACCAAAGGGCAAATCCTGTCACAGACTGAACTGCCACCACTCTCTTGGCAATGAACATGGAATATTTACTCAGTGCTTTGCCAAACATGCACTTTTGTTTTAATCTCATTGTTACTGCATAGCAGTGGTACTATCTTTATAATTTTATCCTTTCATTCTTTATTTGAATATGTTTCATTTTTATGCCTTGTATTAGTTTCCAGTGGCTGACTAGCACAATTTTTCTACTGAGTTTCTTTGCTTCATCAGGAGGCTCAGACAGTTCTTCTGGATGCTAAGTGTTCCAAACTGACAGGCTGCCCATGTCATTTTAGCAACCTGACAGTCATCCTGGAGTCTCCTTGTTGCTTCTGTTCTTGCTCCTAATGTCTTTTTTCAGATGTTTATTCATTCAGTTAATTCTTCAGCCTTTTTCAAAGGTTTTTCCACTGTGTTGTGGATAAAATCTTGCAATTTTAATTTAAAAGAAAGTTAAGATCTGAAAAGTCAATCTGTGTGAGACCATGAATGTGTTAAAAGCAATCATTTGTGTTACTCCTTTCCTGAAGTGATTCTGCAACGGTATTCTGAAAGATATTATATTCTAAAATGTATACAAAATGATTCTACAGAATCACTCTAAGAGAACTTCTTTAGACATGTCAGCTACTAATTGCATTAGTATTATATATTTATGCCTTGCATACAAGACAGTCTTTTTTTCCCCAAAATCTACTGAATTTACTTGTAAGCTTCAAAATACAATTTTTATTTGTTTGTTTGTTTCACAAACTTCAGATTCACAGTGCTTCTGAGTTGCAAGGAACAACTTATAAGCTGCAGTACTTGCATATAAGTAGGTGTTACTGCTGGATTTTTGTACCATTGTGTATTGTTGATGAATGATCCTCGTTCATATTCCTTCTGGAGTATTTGCAGCGGGACATCCTGCACAAGAAGTGACTCAGTGCAATTTTAACAGAGCAAAGATAGCACATTTTTTTTTTTCCTTCCTAGAGTTGGCTTTTCTAAGAACTCAGTCTCTGATACACCTCTTATTTTGATTTTAAATAAAGCATAAGCATGAGAATATACTCGTCCGTTCATGAACATTCTTTTTTTTCAAGAAACAATGTAATCCCTCTCAGATTTGCCAACTAGCTCCACCTTCTGGGGACTGGACATCCTTATTAACTGAGATTGAGAAGTTCGAGTGTGAGCTTGAGTAGGAAAGGAGGAGTAGAAAATTGTTTTGGAAAACTTACCCACACAAAGGTTGTCTTCTTTGCTAGTGACATGTGCAACTCTATATTCTATAATAATTTATATTTTCTCAGTTGCTAGGATAAAGTTTTCTGCAAACTTACAATTTTTATTGTTACTAAAAAGCCAAATACACATGTAAATAAAGCTCTGTATTCTTTGGGACATTGAGTACTCAGTAGGATTTATTTTTAATAAATTTAGTATGGATGTTCTTTAATAAAAAAATGGCCTTGAGGATTTCAAATCTTTGAATTCCTTTTCTAATGCAACTATTACAGACAGAAATTACTTATGTTAGTAAATTAATAAGTTAGTATTCCAAACATGTAGTGTCCCCTCAAAAAATGTTGTGAGAAAATTATCTTGAAGCTACCACAAGGTATGTACAAATTTGGAGAATTTTAATAGAAGGTGGTTATCAGTTGTTTACTGCCAACCTGGAAGGCTGCATGGAAGAGAATCCACTTACATTTGTTCTGGGTCCGATATTATTCAGTATTTTTATTACTGACTTGCCTTATGAAATATGGATGATGCTTATAAAATTTGCAGATACTTAAAGCTGGGAGAGGCTTTAAGCACTGTGGGAGCAGGATTAGAATGTATCCTGATGAAAAGGAGCACTGAAAAATTAGGATGCAGTTCTAAAGGAGAAATACAAAGTTATGTTCCTGAAGAAACAGAAATCCACAGTGCAGGTGCAGACGGATTGGTGAAGCAGCAGCTCAGTAAAAACAGATCTAAGTATTATGTGACCTGTGGCCAATATGTGACCCCCTCTATTCATAAAATTAAAGAATGGTTTGGGTTGGAAAGCATCTCATTCCAACCCATCTGGAGCACTTGGGCAGGGATACCTTCCACTACACCTGATTGCTTAAAGCCCCATCCAGCCTGGCCTTGAACACTTCCAGGGATGGGGCATCCACAGCTCCTCTGGAGAACCTGTGTCAGCCCCTCATCACCCTCACAGTGAAGAATTTTGTCCTAATATCCAATTTAAACCTACTCTCTTTCTGTTTGAATCCATTCCCCCTTCTCCTGTCTGTACATGCTCTTTTTTTATGAAAAAAGGCTGTCAGAAATGCTCTTTAGCCCTATCCACATAACCTGAAATTGTAATAGCAGCTTCAAGAAGTGTGGTTAGTTCTAGAAATTCTGCTTTTTCTGCCCTGCTGTCAGGGTATTTGCCACATCCCTGGCTCTGTCTGTATCCAGCTCTCCTTTCCTACAGAAGAGGAATAGATGACTGTTTGCTGTACCTTCAAGTCTACTTTAAAATGGCCAAGTATAATCTTTTTCATTATTTGCTCAAGTAAGAAGCAGCCAACAAACTCTATTCTTACCACACACAGCCCTGCTTATTGGTTCAGTCTGCATTACATCTTTTGAGCTTATTTTGCTGCTGTTGCTTTTATAGACATATTTTTATTGGTTAAATTAACAAATGATTGTAATTTGACTTGAAAGGAGAGTTTAGATTGTCTGGTCTGTCTATGCTGACTTCCAGTGCATCACACCTTTTTGTCTACCTTATTTCTAAACTCTTCTGTGTCTTGCAGTAGCCACTGGTTGTTCTTTTGCTTTTGTTCCCTAGAATAAACACCCCAGTTAGTCCTTGTTATTTTCTCCTCATGAAGAGGGGAAATCAAGTTGCTGCTCAGCCTATTTCATCAGCTTAAGGAGATTAAACTCTAAATCTTGGTAGCTCTGCTCTGCAAGCTCTCCATTTTTGTAGCAGTTTCTTTAGAACGTGTACACCAGACCTTGACACACAGTGTGTCACCACTCTGTTAGTCAATGACATATATAAAATCACCTCTTTTTGCTGGAGCTTGTTCCTGGGGGTGGCTTATGATCTGTTTTGGCAGGATGACACTCACTTCGGAACTGTTGTTTTCCAGGGAGTGCTTCGTCAGTCTTATTCATGGTTAAATATGTATGACTGTGTTAAAACACATGTTGTCTGACCACAAAGACAATGAAGGAGCTCAGGTTGTTCTCTGTGCCTGTCCTTGTTCTCTGTCCTTGTTCCCCTTTCCTGCTCCTTACTTTGTGCAATTTCTCTCAGCTTTCAAAGTTCTCTCCAGTCTTCTTGGCTACAGTTTCATTAATTTATGTGTTTTTCTGGAGCTCAGCCAAATTGACTGGCAACGGGCAGCTGCCTAAAGAACTGCCTCAGTACTAACGAGTTTTCACTGGCCTGACTCAGAATGTTACCTGAAACAACATGCTTCTGTCTTGCACCTAATTACAACAGATTTTAATTATCATTGATTCTTAATTACACTAATCTACAGAAAATATGAGCTAATTATGGACTTTATTAAGTCGGATGCATTCCCAACTTTTATATAGATTCTTCTAGAGTGTTGATTTCTTTCATTTTAAACTGTACAATGAAACTGAGATGTAGATTCTGAATGAGGGGGATTTGTTTGTTTTTATTATTTGCTCAACTTAGGGGGTAGTCAAAGCCATATGCAAGTACAATGCAGATCTGATTTAATTGAATCCTGTAAAATTCAGGAACAGCTGGGATTGGGCAAGTTTTTGTAAGGTGTTCTGATTTTCCTCCATTCCTAGTTATCACTGTTTCATTTGTAATGTATTAAGAAATCACATTTTTCAAGCATTTCACTAGGGGTTTTTTTCTGATATTCCTACCGTGTATTTTAACAGAGCAAAACATGTTTCAAAATAGTTCTACATCTCTCTGATAGAAATAGCTAAAAATGAGTTCAATATCTCTGAATAGGAAAAGAGAACAATATAGAGAGAAGGAAAAAAGAAAAAAAAGAAAAAAAAAAGGAATATGATCTGAAGCTTATATTTTCAGCCTGTACATTAAGCAGCTGATACCCTTCCAGATACCTATTTGTTATTGTGTTTTGCCCTCCAGGACTCACTTTTTCTTAAATACATGGTTATTCTCCCTGGTTTTGCATTTTTGATGCTACTTCATTTCTTACGTAGCCAGCTGTAAGTTCTGGAAAGACCAGGACTTCATCTCCACTGTATTTATGTGCTAAATGAGGTTTTATGTGTCTCCTTCAATACTCTGTGACACTTAAATACAAGTTTTACAGAGATACTGGGCCTGTTAAAAAAGGCCATTGTTTCACAGTGCAGTTGGATTCAAGCCAGGGATTTAACCCCAGTCCCAGTGGTAAGATGGAGCCCTACTCACAAGCATGTTCTCCAGTGGCGTTTCTGGTTCCACAATGGTATGGGGAGAGCTGCAGGAGTGTTTTAAAGGGAAGGGTGATCTAACACAGCCGCTGGTGCCATCCTTCCTCACGGAAAAGGGTTTTTCACTGCAAGTCTTCCACTTTGGGACAGATGACCTGTTTTGTTCTAGGTGACTGGTATGAACAGCTGTACCCGCTGGTGATTACACTGAAGGACTGCATGGGAGAGGTGGTGACCAGGGCCAAGCAATCCATGGCGTTTGTCCTGCTCCAGGAACTTGCCTGTGGTTTGCCCCAGTGTTTGATGCTGACCCTAAGAAGAGACATCGTCTTTAGCCAAGCAGTAGGTTGTCTCGTGTCACTTACTTCCTTCTGTTGCCCTAATTATAAGCATACTGTTCACGCTAGTGTTTGTGGCTTCCTTTTTTGTTTGGGTTATTTTTTTTTCCAATTTGACACAAGTTTTTCATTTATTTTCCATGATATTCACCTAAATATTTTATAATGTGACAGGAAACTAAATAGTAAATAGCAATCTGTAGTACTTCTATCACTGTGTCAGAGAAGCAGGTCTGCAATGGACTGGAAAAGTTGCCTAATCCCGCCTTTGCATAAAGAAACATCCAGAAATCTATTTTTAGACTTCCTAGATTATATAGTTCTCAAGTCTAGCTTTGAATATGTCTTGCTGATATTCATAATCACAAAATAGGTAGGGTTGGTTAAGGGACCTCTGGAGATCATCCAGTCCAGCCCCCTGCCAAGGCAGGGGCACCTCGAGCAGGTGACACAGGAACACACCCAGCTGGGGTTAGAATGTCTCCAGAGAGGGAGACTCCAAAACCTCCTTGGGCAGCCTGTTCCGGGGCTCTGCCACCCTCAGTGTGGAGAAGTTCTTCCTCATGTTGAGGTGGAACGTCTTGTGTTTTAGTTTATGGCCTTTGTTCCTCATCCTGTTGCTTGGGACCACTGAAAAGAGTCTGGCACATCCTCCTGGCACCCACTTTTGAGGTATTTGTGTGTATTAATGAGATCCCCTTCAGTCTTCTCCAGACTGAACAGGCCCAGCTCCTGCAGTCTCTCCTCTATCAAAGAGGTTCTCCAGACCCCTCATTATCTTTGTGTCCCTCCTCTGCACCTTCTCCAGTAGCCCCTTGTCTTTCTTGTCCTCATGAGCCCAGAATTGAACACAGCACTCCAGATGTGGCCTCATGGGGCACTGGCTGGGAAACATCCAAGCTAGGGAGTTTTTTTCTCCTGGTCACCTTGGAAATAGAGAGCAGAATATTTGTTTTCAGTTTGTAGCAGTATTTTAACTGTTTAGACTATTAGCATGTCTTCCCTTGGCAAATAACTGAAGCTCTTTACATCTTCTCCTGTAGATCATGTTTTTTCAGACAGATTTTCCTCTAAATATCTCACTTAATTTCTCCCTTAAGTTATGTGTTGCAACTGCCAAGGAGATTCAGTTGCATTAGATGTTGAACCCCTTTCAAATCCATCATAATTCACAGTCTTATGTGTTTAAAGGCTGACAAATGAGGTTCTGGTCTGATTTACGTCAGTATAAATAACACACAATGCTACAAAACAAATTGGGATTATGTAATAAAAATTAGGGGAATATTTCACTACTTTATGCACCAAAAAAAAAAAGCATCAATAATATATGATTATTAAATCATGTATATAGTCACTAAACAGAAATATCTATGCTGTTTTCTCAAATATGTAGGAGTTACCTCTGTTGTGCATAATTATAGCAAGCCTCATTTTAAATATTTGTCTTGTAACAGTACACCTCTTAATTGTATGTGTTTAATTATCTTAACAGCTCGCTGGATTGGTCTGTGGATTCGTAATCAAATTGCACACAGGTTTACATGACCAAGGATTTTTACAGCAGCTTCATACTGTTGGATTGCTCGTGCAATATGAAGGACTCCTTAGTACATATAGTAGGTATTGTTCTTGGACAAAGTTCCTTATGTACCCAGCCCAGAAATTTACCCAGGAAGTTCTTATTTGAACCTTTGGATTGTTTCCAGTAATTTGGCTTGTTGAATCAAATGTTGTCCTTATGAGACAGTAGATTTGCACATAATTGCACAGCTGAAGTCATTTGGTACTGTGTTGTCAATTCTGCAGCAAAAATTATTATCTATTCCTGTCTGAGTTCCTCAGATAACACAACCTGCTAATTGTTCCATGCAGACCTGACCCAAGATACCAGGTTTATAAAGCTAATCCAAACACAGTTACTGCCTCTATCAGCCTCAGCCCTGATCACCAGTGCTGATAATGTGAAGATAGCCTGAAAACTGTTTAATTCATAGTTTGTTACTGATGCCATTATTTGATAGGTATTAAAAAGGAAATTTGGAGGGAGAAATCGCCTTATTTTTCAAACTTTGAACTACATCTATTGGAATCATTCCCCAAATCAGAGATTTTGACCAAAGTAGAGGAATTTAGCATTTGTGCAGCTTTTTAATGCAGTTGCTCACTTGGAGATCGCTGTCTTCTCCATTTTGCATGACACTTGTTGTTATTCTCAAAACCTTTGTCCTCCATCAGCAGGACAGCCTTTTAAACACTTTCAGAATAGACAAAAATGGCTTTTCTGAGGTTATTCTATGCCTATATAAAGCAGGCTTGTTTTCAGAGTTCCTTAATACTCATAGTTACCATTTAGACCACAGAATTGTCAGCAGTTCTAGAAATCAGTCTGGTTTTATGTAGGTTACTGTAATGTGCATTTAGAACTGTGATTTTTAAATGCACAGACTGGAAAATGTAATCCTCATATTGCTTTACTCTAACCTGTACAGCGACTGACCTGCCAAATCTGTTAATAATCTCTTTAATCTTTTCATGTAGGTGAAGAAGCAGGCATGCTAGAAGACATGGCTGTGGGTATTTCAGATTTGCAGAAAGTAAAGTTTAAAGTAATTGAAGCCAAATCAGAAGATTTTTTGCCTATTATAACTGGAAGGCGGTAAGAATTTTGCTTCCTGGAGCCCAGAAAATAAAGCTACAATTTTAAGCTGTAGCCCATGAAGCCCAGTTAATGGTTGTCTTGTTGCTGAATTCTATTTTATGGAAAGTACAATAGTTTTACTTTTCAGAAGGTGAAGTAGTAGGGATTTTTAAGGCCAGTAAGCTCTGGATTTCTCTCCTGATAAAAAGCTGAAAGTTCCAGTTACTAATACAAATTAATCAGAACAATGTCTGTGTTGTGCAGAGCTGCTGGTGCATTATTCACGCACAGATACGGAATCCTAGACAGGTGACAAGGTCATTATTTAAAAGTGTTGCCACTAACTGAGAACCTTTGGTTTTGAATGTCCAGAAATTGGATTTCAGTGTGAGAAATGAAACTGCAATTCCAAGAGTTAGGCCTTTATTGTTTTTAAGATGGAAACAAAAAACTCAAATGCCGTTTAGCATTCAAAAGTTAGTGGTCACTTTTAAAAAAGGAAGCCTTTTTTTTAGCTGCTGAAAATCACACAGGACATAAACAATCTCTGAAATCCTTGCACAAAATCACTTATACTTTATGAACCTCACGTAAGTACTGCTGAATATCAGGACATAAACTGCAATACTCTATTAATTTTGGCTATTTAAGGGTTAACAAGATTGAAATGGATTTTTCATCTTTGTCGCTATTCTAGTCTGAAGCTCCAAATGATTTTACTTTTGCAGAAATCACTTCCTTAATAGTATCAATATGCTTAAGATGACTGTAAATTAAATTCAGCTAAAAGCAGCAACTTTTAGAAAATATATGTTTCCTCTGAAGGGGGCTTTCACCATGGATTTACTTAATTATTCTGGATGATTCACTCTCATCGTATGGGCTTTCTGAGAAAGGATTGAAATAAATACCAGGAAGGCTGGAGTATGATAGGCAACACATTGGGAATAATTAAGAATAATTATGATGTGTGGATAAAACAGAAGAAGTACATCCTTTGTAAATCACAGCAGTCAAAACTCCTGAGAAATCCAGCATCTACATTTACTGGCTTCCTGCCATTACATTACATTACATTACATTGAGCTGTCACACCAGGAGGTCCTGGATTTGAAGGAGACCTGAGCTTTCAGCTGCTTCAGGCATTCTGGATCAATGGAGCAATCAGTGTTTAGGAAGAAGAGCTATAGCCCTTGATTGCTGTACTGTACTTACTGATATTCAGTGGATGGTATAGGTATCAGGAAAAAAAAAAATCTATAAGGCTTATGTGGAGGAGTCCCATTCCTCTTAGAGCTGCAATGGGACTGCTCCTGTCAGACAGCTTTGGAAGTCAACCATAAAAAGAGAAGATGGTGAAAAAACTAGTTATTTTCTAATAATTGTTTAAGAAACCCTCAATTTTTAGATCAGTTTGGTTGTTATATGGAGTGGCTCAATAAATGAGACTAAAAGACTGTAGAAACACAAGACAGAAAATCAAGCTACAAATTCTTATCTTGAAGAGTCAGCATGCTCACTTGTAATTGTTTTTTCTAGGGAAGTGCTTAAGCCTGAGATTCTGTGTGCACAAACAAATCAATCTAAAGTGTGTGGCGCTGTCTAGCAGTGCACTGACCTGCTGGTGTGGGTAGCTGACACCGGCCACCCAGGGGAGGTGAAGTTCTGTTCAGAAACTCGCATTCTTTTGTTAGAGGCCAAAATATGCACTTTCGCAACATTCTTTGCAGAATCACACAATATTTTGAGTTGGAAGGGACCCAACAAGCATCCAACTCCTGGCCCTGCACAGGGCATCATGAGAATCACACCCGGTGCCTGAGAGCTTTGTTCGAATGCTTCTTGAACTCTGTTGGGCTTCTGCTCCCATGAAACCTCCAGTATTGCGTGCAGCTCTGGGACCCCACGTAAGAAGGTTGTGGAGCTATTGGAGTCAGAGTTACTGAAGATGATCAGAGGGCTGGAGCATTTCTTCTGGAGACAGGCTGAGAGACTTAGGGTTGTTCACCTTGGAGAAGATAAGGTTCCAGGGAGACCTTACAGCATCTTCCAGTACCAAATAGGGCTACAAGAGAGCTGGAGAACGACTTTTTACAGGGGCGTGGAGAGACAGGACAAGGGGGAATGGATTCAAACTAAAAGAGGATAGGTTTAGATTAGATGATAGGAGGAAATTTTTTGCTTGAGGGACTGAAACAGATTGCACTCTGAAGTTGTTGATGCCCCATCCCTGGAAGTGTTCATGACCAGGTTGGATGAGGCTCTGAGCAAAATGGTCTAGTGGAAGGTGTCCCTGCCTGTGGCAGAGGAATTGAAATTAGATGATCATCAAAGTCCCTTCCAACGCAAACCATTCTATGATTGTGCACATGAACTTTGAGCTATCACAATGTCTTACACCATGTTTTCAAGAAAGACCAAAACTGGACTAGCACTTAAAGCCACACTGATCTAAAATATTGCACTCAGCTGAAAGAAGAGCTAGGTAAAGAACCTCCAAGTTGAGTGCAGTGAGTTGCACACAGTGACCGTGTGTGCATTTTTTTTTTCTTTTACAAAGCTAAGTCCATGCAAATTACTTGTTTTGGGTTTACTGCAATGAGCTGAAGGTGAGCAATTTCAGCCAACTCAGAACAGCTGCAGGATCCATGATCCCCAGCCGTGTGGGGGGTACTTTTTAGAAGTGTTCTAACAAAAATACAAGTGTTTTCTATCTTTGTATGTGATGATAAAAAATATTAGAGAATACTGCAAAGAAAGTTAGAGAGGGATATCTGTAAGGAGTCCTCTTTAGGGAAATCATATACATTTAAATATTTAAGACCTAAATTTATACATTTTCTTCTTCAATAGATGAAGATTTATTATTTAGTCTCTTAAAACACACGCTTGCTTTCTCCACTCTGTTTTCCTGAAAGGTCATTAAATGTTAAAAATTGTGTACCGATTTTTCCATCTCATTGGAAAATGTTGTACCCACCTAATCCATCTCCTGCCAAAATCACCAGACAGCTCTGCACTGAATCTAGCCATAAAAGAGAGAAAGCATATGACAATAAAATATACTGCTATATTTATTTTCTTCTTTAAGTAGAATCATGGACCTATAAGATCTTTGGCAAACTGATGTCAAACAAGTCCTCCAGATTTCAGTACTTTGGATTGTTTCTTTTTTTTGCCTCCACTTAACTTCAGTACTATTCCTGGACTTTCTAGACAACTCTGTCATAGCTTTATAACCTTTTCCTTCCATAATCAGAAATGCATTATTTTCACTGTGCAGTTGGTAACAGACTTTTTCAAGTTACCAAGGATTATCTCTGAAACTTCAGTGTTTTGAAAGAAGGAAAAGAAAAGAAAAAAAAAAAAGAAAAAACAAAAACAAAAACAAAACCAAAAAAAAACAAAAAAAAAACCCAAAAAAAACCAAAAAAACAAAAACAAAAAAAAAACCCACAAAAAAAAAAAGAGGGAAAGTCTCAATTTGCTCTGATACTAATTTATCATGCCTAAAGATCAGCATTTCTCAGTGTTCTTTCACATGCAGAGATTTGTAGTGATTTTGGGAGTAGTGAAGTGTAACAATGCAGTGATTTGGTGGCATTTTTGTTCTGTAGCGTATGCTCTTTGAATTAGACTAAACCAACATTTCTTCTCAAGCTCATCAAAGCACTCCATCACTGGAGTGTTCAGGTAGCACTTGACAGCAGCCAAGAGGGCTGTCAGGCAGGCTGAGAATTATTGCTGCCATGCAGAGGTCATGGGAACCACATTCTTTACTATCCACTTCTGTTTCTTTCGCATGAGTGAATTAATTAAACAAAACACAAACTTACCTGGGAAGCAGAACTATTTTGTTTTTCCTCCCCCCTCCCTGGGACATGTATTCTCTATTCAGGACTGATACTCTCTCAGTGGGGATCATCTGGCATTTGCTCAAAGATTGCACACCAGTTCTAACCTGTACCAAGCAGATGCTCCTGCCCTTGCTGAATGCAATTACCTTGCAGTCACAGGTCTGCACTGGATCCATTTTACTTTGTTCTCAGATATGAGAGCAGGATAAAGTTTAAATGTGACCACTGGCTCTTCCAAGTGGAACTGTTTTTCCAAACACTTGAGCTGGTGCCAGTTGTCCCTCAAGCTTGCCAAAGGTGTCAGAGCTACTGCAGAAAATGACCTTTTTCTTCAAGGTTTTCTGTCTTTTCTCACCCAAATTCTCCATATGGGTAATCCGGATGGCAGTTTTATTCTTTAGCAAGTGCACAATTGAAGAGTTGGAGGAACTTCATGACTATTTTAATAGGGAGAAACAATTATGTATCCATGTTAAATTTACATACAAAGCTTGTGTGACTTCCTTGGACTGACTTCTGTAGGCAGGATAGATCTTCCTTCCCTCCTGTTGCTGTAATACCCCTTGTTGCTGGTGTCGTATTCCAAGTGTTCTCTGCAGGAGCAAAAATTTCAGCCTCCATTATCAGTCAGCCCTCTCTGATTAAAATACCAGATCCTGGAAACAAATGGGCTTGCTTCTAGTCTGTTCTTTTTTTATTTAGATTGATTGCTCTAATAATGAAAAGAAAGCTTATAAAAGCTAAGGTATCATCATCCCATTTTTTCTGTTGTGGGGTCAGGCATCAGTTCTCAAAGGCAGGTGAAATCCAACTTGGGGCTTCCATGTGATCAGAATATGGCCTGGCAGCCAAAGTAGCACATTTTTCATAAAGTCAGACCAAACACAAATATAAGCCCAGAATTGCTATATATCATATCCCTTCTCCTAAAACAGGATTTGTGTTTGTGTAATGAGGCTTCAGTTATTATCTTCACAGGGACAATTTTGTTATTGGTGATGCTTTTTTACCCCCAGGGAGAAAATCCAACCACTGAAGAAAATGCAAGTTTTACTTTGGGTTTTTGTGAAAGGTTTTTGCTCATATTACTTTTAGAGTGGATACCAGATCAAGTTGTGACTTTGGAAGTAAGTTTTTTTTTTTTTTGTAACTCAGCAAGATGCATTTTAAGAGTTGAGGTATTCTTATTGATATTTTGGTAGCAGAGGACTTTTTTTGGTGCTTTCATCCCTAGTCCTATTTTCACTTCAGTAAAGAAGTTATAGTTATATACAGTTATACCTACCTTTCTTCGTATAGCTTGGTTATGCTCTTAAAACAAGCAAGCTGAATCATCTCTTTTTATGATTCAATTAAGGGAAAAAGGGAGAGATTTGTAAATCTACACATTCTCTATAATTTAAGAAGATTATTTTAAGCAAACCTATTAAGAACCCCTTCCTTATTCTTGTTTTTATTTTTCCTAGTGAACATTACGTTATAGAGGTCCAGCTTCCAGCAAAGATGTTTGAGCTGCTGCCACAAGAGATTAAAGAAGGAAAGCTGCTTCACATGTATCCAGTGCTCTTTAATGTTGGAATCAATGAACAGCAAACACTGGCAGAGAGGTAAGCAAAACTCATGTTTCATTTTCTGTCCAAGTACTCCATGCTGGTGCAGGATATCTCTCAGGATTAAAAATAAATCTCTTTGTTATTTGCTCTTGGACCATCTCCCATTGACTCAGTGTGTATTTTAAAAGATATTAAAGGAAACAAACATAAGCTATGAAGCAATGCAGAACAATGAAAAAGTCCAGATGAAGATAGGACCTTAAGTAGAGCTTCATTTCACAGAGTCGGTGCCACATTTCTCTTGGCTGCAGATGCCAAGAAATAGAAAATGGATTTCTGTTTCACAGATGCAGAATTTTTTTTGTATGCAGTACTTGGAAATTCTCAAACAAGAGTGTGAAAATTCAAAATTCTTATATTTTAGAGGTGGGCCTGAAGAGTCTGGACAAGTCATAAGCTAGAGAAATTTTTTCAGTTTTTTAGGGCTTTTTCTCAGGGTTGTGGAGTGGTAGTTAATAATAGGGAATGCATTAGTAGAATGTTTGTAGAAACGTCAAGGCTGATAAAGTTCTGATGTGTTATTAGTACTCCTCTGCAACAGATTTCTGGAAACTAATTAATTAGTATAATAATAGTCAAAGTTTCACCAACATATTAATTTTCTCTTCCAAGGAAAGGGTATCTGTCGGTCATATTAAATTACTATGTTTGCGCAGTGCTAAAACTGCAAGATAGAAGTCAAGATGTCAGCACAGACAGCTACTTTTTAAAAATTTCTTTTCTTTTAGCTGCTTTTATTAACAGAGCACCCAAAATATGTAATACTTATCTTTAGGTTGCATTCACTATAAGCCAAAAACTTGTTGCAAGAGTGTAACTGGAGTAATAGACAATGACAGTCTGGAGATTGTGGCAATCCTTAACCTGGACAATAGGCAAGAAGTTAAGCACCACAGGAGTTTCACCTTCTGCTCTGTAGACAGCCAAGTAAATTCATTTTTTTAAAGATCACTACTAAAGAATGACATCAGGTAGCTTTGTGAATGTTTATGGGAGACTTTTCCAAGTTGAGTGGTGATATGTGAGAAAATGTAGGCAGAAAATTGAGATGGGAAACATAGACTGAATCAAAAGACAGTAAAAACTGGCGTTTTACTGGGGAAAGAGTTGTATAGTTGATTAGAGAGCTTGGGAACTTCTTGAAAATGAAAATAGGTTATTCTTGATGCCATAAAGAGGAAAGTGCTGAGAGGAGTGACATGGCTGAAGTCATAGTGTGCAAAACTAACAAAATCAGTCCATGATAGTTTTGAGTGGGACATCTTGTTTTCCTTTAAAATAAGAGATAAGGCATGATGTGGTAACCAAGAAGCAAGCTGGGGAGACCTAACATGCATGGGATAGGCAGGAAGGACTGAGCATTACAAATGTTCTGAAGAAAAATTTGACAAGGTTTAGAAATAGCCTCGTTACCTGGGGGCTTGTAGACGAGTTGGTATGAAAAGATGCCTGGCTTGCAGGTGAAGTGGCAAGAAGTATTGTTCCCAGTGGTCATTCTACATTGTGCACAAAGAAAACCATAAGAGGAAACATAATACCCACATATCTATAAATATGGATATGTGCTGATATTTACCAAGCAAATCAATTCAATGCAGAAGAAGCTTTTCTGCATGCAGTTACAGTCTCCTTTTTTCTTAATTCAAAATATTGCTTAACTCCTAAAGTTGTTTTTGAGACTGAACACGTTTGGTTTTGAGGCTGATAACACTGCACATGATTTTTGGCTAAAAATATGGGAGGTTTTGTGGAATAAAGAACATGAGAATATAAAAACATTTCTGTGGCAAATTTCTAGGAAATGTTACTCTATTAGATTTAAAAACATCTTTTTCTTTGTTTTTTGATAGAATACACTTGATATTATTTCTGATTTAAAATAAATATTCTCATGTGACAGTTCAGCAATGGCTACTGAGGAAGTAGCCAAGTCTTCTCCCTTTGGCCCATTGAAATTTTTGCTTCTCTTGTGCACAGTATAGCAGTATATTTGGTGTCTTCTGATCTGTGTCCATTTCCCTCTGAATTTCTCATTTACCTGCCCATGCCTCTCTTCCTGTACTCTTTCATTTCCATTTCAAAGCTATTCCGAAGATGAATTGAAAAGCTTGGCCCTAACTGCCCATGGACATTCCTGTCTTTATGATCATATCTCCTGTAGCACCATGAGATTTATTTTTTTGCCATGTGAAATGTGACTGTTGTAGAAATCTTGATCTCAGGGAGAAAGATATTTGTTTATATAGCTATAATTAATAATATAGCTATAATTAATATAGTTTGTAGATGAGCTTCTCTTCCATACTGTGTCACTTCCATATTGTCCAGCTCTTACTGAAATTAATATGCTTAAGCAACAGCAGCACTAAGAGATGGAGGAGTTGGTGTTCTCTGCCTACTGTCCCATTTGGAATTCCCCCAAAGTGCCTTTCCATTTATTATTTATTAGGCTTTGTGAGGGAAAAAGAATAAGTGCCTTATTGCATGTTTGTAAATGGATTGCTTTGTTAATAAATTTTTGGAAGAATTAGCCACCAGCAATGATCTCGTTTCCAAAAATCAGTTCCAAAGCACACAAGAACTTAACTACCGCATGTTTGAAAAAATCTAATACATTCAGCGCTATAAAACAAGTAATATAAAATGAAAGTTATTTCTTTATGAAAAGAAGTAATTATGAAGGATAACTTATCTTTGTTTTGGTTTGTGGATTTGGGTTTTTTTCATAATTTATTGTGTATTTTCATAGGTTTGGAGATACCACTTTGCAGGAAAACATTAACCAGGAAAACTTAGAACTTCTCAAAGAATATTACAAGTTATTTACGGAAAAAATGCCTCCTGATTGTGAGTACAAAATACTGTGATGTCCAGATGGCTTTGAAAAGCTGTGATGGGTAAAATGTTACAAGACAGTAAGATTAGCAGAATTCCATATCTTGTTCCATAAATTTAAACATCTTGTATCTGTATACAAACCTACTGATCTCAGGAGTGATTTCAGGCCCAGTCCCACAGCAGAAACTACAGAGAGAATGAAGAAAGGAATATGAACTGAACAGCTATTTTAAGTTATTAAGATAATAAATTTCTTAATATTTCAAGTAGAGGACAGTCTGTGCCTACTGTATTTGTACAGAAGTACTTGGTGGGAGATTTCATCAATTTCAGTCATCCCCTCTGTTCTTATTCTGAAGATGTGTTGAGGTTTGGTGAACCACTGAGAAATCTGCAGATGCAAATGCAAGCAATGAGCCACATCATCATGATATGAATAACAAGGTTTCATTAGAATAGGCCCTGTATTCCACTTTGATAGAAATTCCATATCATAAACATAAACATTACTGTGCTGTTACTCTGATTGCCGAAAGCAAGGACTGGAAAGATATTTGCATCGATCTAATCCTGTTAAAGTAGTTTTAATGCCCAAACTATAGTCCCAAATGTTGCAGATTTAAAAGCCTGATTTTTAAATCCTGTGTAAAGCTTTAATACATCACTGTGTATGAATACATGTTTATCTCTTAAATCAGGATTATTTTAATTTGTTAATGATTTTGACAGAAACAAAAGCTCTCTTCCTTAATGGTGGGCAGGATGCCCATCCATCCACCCACAGACCTAGTATTTCTAGGATGTCTACAGAGAAACTCATGCAACAAGTTGGGTAATTAATTTAGGGGAATCTTGCCAAGAAAATATCCTCGAAAAACTAACCTCATCCAGTTTAGGGCCAAGGTAGATCTGATTTGATTTGATTATAAAGAAGCAAAAATTTGCATGCAGGTAGTATTGGCTGCTTCTCACTAACAGAATTGAAACTTGTACTGCCTTCCTGCAGGATTATTTGTGAGCCACACAGTTCCTAGACTTCTTCTAGACTGTGCAGGCTTTTGAGAACTAATCTTGTCTAGTTCATCATGTCTTTTCTGGTTGTTGTAACCTTCTTGCTTTTTTCTCTACCTTTAAGAACTGAGTCTCCATACAAATTTTTGTGGAACACAAAGACTCTCTTGGTTCCACTGCCCTTCCCAGTAGCTCCCTGCCAATACATGGAATCACTGTTTTGCCTTGTAGAAATGTGCCTTTTAAACCAGCCCCCTGGGAAAAAAAGTAAAGCTCTCAAACTTACTCATTTAGGGGAGGACTTTAATCATTCCCCTGTTCCCCCAGCTCTGGAAGACAAACCTCCGTACAAGGCTGGAAGCAGCCCTGGTGCTGGGGCCAAGTGAGAGGCATTCAGTATTGATGGCTCTTTGATGCTTTTGTCCCACCTTTCCAGATAATTTCCTGTAGTGCCAAATCTGTGCTACAAAATAAATGCAGGACTGTGTTCCCAAAGCTGTTAGTTCCAAACACGGCTCATAAAGCCCAACAGAATGTGAGGACTCACAGCCCTGTTTGCCAGGCTCTTGCATCCACCCTTGGCAGCCTCCCTTGCCTGCTGCTTCATTCATATATTCCCTTTTAAAGTATTCAATTTTCCACTCCCAGAAAGGTATTGCCACCTTTGCTATTAGGTTTCCTCTTGTGTCTGTATTTCCCCTTGCCTAATATTCTTGCTTGTAACTAAGCATACATTGACTTTCTATCTTCTTTAAGATGAACATACACTTCATCATTTACCTGTTTCTTAACCTCTTAAATTCTTTTAGCGGAAACTGAAAATAAGAGTGTGTTCCCAGAAAGATTCCTACCAAAAACACTGACAAATATAGCTCAGGTTGGGGCACCAAAATGGTACTGCTTTTATAGGAATGCTAAGGGTAGTAGGGGTCCAAAAATGTAAGATTGTTATTTAGTAGTACATAATTAACTGAAAACAACAAGGCTGTTTGGTCCTGCCAGGCTCCTCCCCCTTATAATCCATGAGCCTGATTTGATGGTTTAATACTGTGGGGGACCCAAGGAGTTTAAGCAATTGATCATTTCCAGTCAAGGTGCAACTCATTTGGCAGTACTATAAATTAGGAGACTCCTGCTGTGCCTGTGGTGAAGTGACCCCTCTGAGATGTTGTATTTTCTGCTGTGCACCAAAGGAAAGCTGCCTGGAAGCACTAAAATGTTTAGTGTGATACATTTGCATAATCTCAAAGCATCTTTGTCATTGTGTGTTCTGTGTGTTAAAGAAACAGATGCAGCCATAAGTGTAATAGTCTAGCAGAGTGTGGTGTGTTTTTATGTGCTCTGCATTATCTAAGTGTACAGTCAGAACTTGTAATACACAGTTAAAACAATCCACATTAAGATTATTGCAAAACTAGTTTGGATGTACTTTTTCCTCCCTCTTGTTGTTGTTGTTGTTGTTTGTGAGTTTTTTTAGACAGCACAGTATGAGTGAAGCAACTTAGTTCTTTTTGAATATATTTAAATTACTTCTTACTATGAATCATGGATAAGGGAAACTACAGAATTTATTAGATGTAAAAGGCAAAAGCCTGTTAATAAGAGGGATCATTACAACTTGGATCACATTAGGAGAATGGATATTTACCTTCATTAATACTTCTCTCATTTTTATTCTTTCAACTGAGTATGTCTTTGAGATTGGTTTTGAGGCCTGAGTTTCTGGGTTTTTTTTCCCTCACTGGATGGACAATTTACTTTCTCTGCTTAAAGAAACTGTATCCATTGATCAACTTAGTTTCACTTTGTTTCTGAGCCCTTTTTTGGTGATAACTATAATTAATTTTTTTTAAACTTCACCCCCATGAGAAAAAATAATTTCAGAAAACAGATTCTGCTTGTTTTTATTGATTTTCAAAACTAGTGAAGATAAATGTAACATTAGAAAAAAACCCTCCTATTTATACATATGATACAGAGGGGAAATTAAATTGCCTACTCTTGAATTTTTGCTAGAGATATAGGATAAACTTCAGCTTAGATGCCATACCCAGAACAAGCAGGTAAAAACTTGGATTTTAAGCAAACCTGAAATTATTTTCTGCTTCAAAATAAAGTCCCATTTAATTTCAGACTGAGAAATACACTTTGTTACTTTTTAGAGGGGATACTTAGTGCTGTTGAACCCTTATGTTACATTACATAAAAACTAAGGCACATCTCAAAACAAAATTTAGATTTTTCAATTTGAAAACAAAACAAAACAAAATTGACTTTAAAATAATAAAATCATCCCATCAAAGTAAATTCCAGTACACTCAGGGTTGTGGGGTTTTTTTTTTTGTTTGTTTGTTGTTTTGTTTTGGTTTGGTTTTTTTGGGGTTTTTTTTTTTTTTTCCTGATTTCCACTGAATGTCTGTAATAGCTGATGAACAGAACTGCAGCAGAGACTTGGTTTTGCTTTTCACCATCCATTTATAAGACAAGGGTTGAAGATACTTTAAATTTCCACATGAAGATCTTAGGGAGGACAACCCAATACTCAGAAAGACATAAGGTTTGCTTATTCCTTAAATATTTAGCTGGTAATTTCCATCTTGTGTTCCCAAACAAGGCTGTAAATATTATACTTGTTCTTCACCGTGAGCATTCTTCAGTCAGCACAGCCATTCCACCAACCTTATCATAATGAGCAACTTTATCATCCTTTTTTTCCAGGTTTACCACATTTTCAAGAACAAAATGATTTAAAGGGATTGCTAGAAAGTCTTCACCAAAACATCCAGGCCAAAAAGAGAAAGAATGTAGAAATCATGTGGCTGGCTGCAACGGTAAGCTCTCTTGTTTCAAATAAATTGAGGAACTAATGATGAACTCATTTCCATAAGCCTGCTGATATTGTAAGTGCAATGGATTTTAAGGGTATGATTGGAAAAATCACTGGTTAAAGGAGGCAGATGTGCTGAAATGGTTTTCTAACTTACTTATTCTCATAGTCACTCATTCCACTCATGAATTTGTCTCTTCTTCCTCCACTTAAATTGTAGACAATTTCTTTTTCTCACGTTTTAAACTGTAAGAACCTGCTAGAATTTGAGCAATTTGTTTCATATCTGTTCTTTGATAATATAAAATTACTCATAATAATTTCTTTTTTTTAGTGTCCTTTGGGTATGATGTGGGGCATGATTGCTTGCTCTGGCTTTTTTTGTTGTTGTTGTTATTGCTGGATTCAACTTTTCATTTTCTGTAATTGGATTAATTTTACAAAGAGCTGTTGCAAAAGACATGCAAAGGACAAACAATCAGACACAGGGAGAACACAAAGAAAATAGTATATCTAACAATGATTAATACTTATTTTGCTTTTCCCCCATTATTCCTTTCTGTTTCCCAATTCTGTGGGGTTTGTACGTACATATTTTTAAAAAAAGGCCAGGAAAACAACTCTTAGATGTTTATAAAGAGCTCAAGTTTTTCAGGAATGTGAAATTCAGCCAGGCAGTTGTCTTATATTTAGAAAAGCACCCCTGGTATCTCTGCCCCCTTATACCAGCAGGGAATTTTTGGTATCTACTGAAAGTGAAGCAAGGATTTGTGTTTTGGGAGACTTTCAAATGTATATACCCTTTGAGGCAAATACATATTTGATATAAAATTATTAATAACATTTTCCATGACTTTTTATTACCACCAGGGAAAAGACAATCTTAACTATAACTTTGTATAACACTCCTGTGACTTTCATATTACTAACATTTTGCCACGTGGTTAATAAATATTATCACACGCTATTGCAGTATAAATCCTTTGTAAGAAAAAATGTAAGTTTTTCTTGCAGTATCAGTCCTGCAGTTACTATGAAACACTGCTTTTAAAAAAGCAAAAGATACAGTATAAAATGAGTTCCAAAGAATGTGCTAAATCTTTGAGTTTAGAAAGTTGTGTTTTACCAGATATTCGGGGCTCCCTGAAAACAATTTTGTGGATTTCTCTTTGGGTTCCCTTACTTTGACTTTCTGTAATGTGTATTTCTGGTCTCAATGATCTACACACTATTATACCATGTTCCACTTATTTCTTGAAAAAGATGTAAGAATAAAACTTTGTCAGTGCAGTAGCTGTGAAATATCACTTTTTTATTGCAGTAGGTGTGTGAGATTGCATGTATGTATCTGTACCTGCATGTAATCCTTGATATAATTGGACTGTAAGAATAAATCTAATACAATTTAAGTCTCTTTCTTCTCCTTCTATGTCTTCCCTATATCAGAGCCCATCACCCATCCAGAATAATTACCTGGGGTTTTTTTACTTCATTTTTTAAAATGATTTTTTATATTTTTAATTTTTTTAGGATTCATTCATGTGGAATAGCCCCCATGACTCATGGAGTTCCAGGGATACTAGTGTAAAGAGAATTAATCTCTTTAATTAAACAGTTAGGTTCTTTCACACCATTATTTAAGAAAATTTTCATATAGCACTTTATTTAAATCCTAGTGCAACCGTGTTCAAATTTTTAAACAGTTTTAACTTTTAAAATTTTAAATTATAGGGTGGAAGTAACACTCATAGGTTCTCCTTCACTATCCTGTACCTCTTTGGGTTCTAAGTAAGAGTCCCTTAATTGATTCCCTAAATTAAACTTTTGAGATTGCTCTCACCATGGTATCACAAAGAACTTAAAGGCTCTAAGAATTTTCTAGGCCATTGATTTTAATAGAATTCTGAGAATGCAATTAACAGATGAAGAAATGCTTTTTTGCTGAACTGACATTGTGGAGATCACGTTCCGGTGTCGTCCTGCGAGCTCTCCCATGATAGCCAATGTGAGAAGTTCCTTTTCATGATTACTGCTGTAATTTATTGCCTTGCCTTATTCTCCACAAATATTTTGAGGTTTCCTGCAGTTATGCCAATGATTCTCCAGGGATAAGTGTAAGCAAAGTATTACCTTTCCTCAGGACTAGTTATATCTGGGGAAAGGTAGACCCACACTTAGGCATAGCAGTTCTCCTTCAAATTTTTCTTTTTCTAGTAAAATATTGCTTGAAACTGAATTATAAACTAATGGACGGTAGAACCACAGATTGATTCTTAAGGGGAGAAATCATCCTCAAAAATGTCATGTTTCCCTTATGCCTTATAACTTTTTCGAAGTATAAGTGAAAGTAGACAATCCATGGCAGTTATTTGTGTTAAATTTTATTAATTTTGAGTCATACATTGAACAGTTTGCCTGTTGAAAATAAAAACTATTTAAGTTCAGATGTGTCTGACTCCAATACCTTCACAAGAAGTATAGTCTGCTGCATTCATGTTGGTGAGTTAAGTCTTATCAAGGTTTTTCTTTATTTGTTAGGTATTCAGACAATTAAGCTTTCATTGAACAGGGTGGTTGCTAGATTAAGTGAGGAAACAGTGAAGGAACTGTTTCTTTTATAGTTATAAAGAAAATTATTTTGTAATTATAAAAATCTTATTTCAAGTTCAGGAGTTTAATGTTCAGCTACTAACTTTTGATAGGTGCTTTCTTCTTGAGCAAAGCTGTTGCTCCCTGGCTGCACTTTCTGTGCTTGCAGAGTTGCAGGGGCTGCACAGCCTGCCTGGTGTGAGAAGGGCCAACCTGTGGGGCATGCCTGTGTTTCAGATTTGCCGGAAGCTGAACGGAGTGCGCTTCACCTGCTGCAAAAGTGCCAAAGACAGGACATCCATGTCGGTGACGCTGGAGCAGTGCTCCATCCTGAGGGATGAGCACCAGCTGCACAAAGACTTCTTCATCCGGGCACTGGATTGCATGAGGAGGTAGGTGGGCTTCTGTGCACTTTGAGCTAGGCCAGGACAGCCAGCACTGAGGGACTAAAGCTGGTTCTGAACTCTCAGTAGAGCCCAGGCTTGGCTGAGCAGCAGCCTGACCGCTGGTAAGTCACCTCTGGAGTGCAGGGTCTGTGCAGCTGTGTGTTTTATCAGTAATCAACAGGTTCTGAGATAGATATGTGAAACCTTGCAAGGGACAGCTCACTGACTGGGGAATCTGAACAGCAGTTGCTTTAAAAAAAGTTACATTTCAGTTTTGAGGGTATTTTTAAAAACATTTGCACAGACATTAAATAATTTGCACAACATTTACACAAATACTGAGAAAGCAAAAGAAGCGTTCGTTACAGATGGCCATTCTTACTGGTCTGTTATTGGAAAGAAACATCCAAATAGGTTTGGACTGGTGGTGGTTGCCATTAATATCTGATAAAATCTTTACTCTGCATTAAAAGAAGTTAATTAAAACATGTTTTAGTCAAAATTGCAACTATGCTGAAATTAAGGCTGGTGTTATCAGGAATGTGTAATTAAAAGATGTAAAGATTTCTCATTACCTGAGTCTTTAATGAATAAAAAACCTTATTGAGCAAACAAGTTTTGATCATAAAATCAAACTAGATGCTAGATTGCCTAAAGAAACTTTCATCATTGATTTTAATGAGCTTAATCATATAGTTTTAATCATATCATAAAAGTTTTAATCATATTGTCTATAGGAGTTTTAAAACATGTATCCACAACACTAGAATAATATATAAGAAAGGTCACTGCAAAAGTAATAGAAAATATTTTGGTCAGCCTACAAATATGTAACTGCATCATATCTTGGACTTTTGTGAAATACAAATTGTTTGTATGGTGGATTTGTAAAGATGATACTAAGTAAACAATTGTGTTTACGGTCTGTAATGGGTAATTCTGGACCCTCATATTTATTATTGTCAAAATAGGGGTTTAATGTCTAGATTAATAGTGTAGGTTTCCCCAGAGTGTGTCCCTTTGTCCTTTGGCAAAGATAGCTGCTCTAAAGGAAAAAGGTAATTTTATAAAGAGTAAATGAGCCGAATGGCTCAGTTGTAGGTTTGATTCACAAGGTGCTGCTAATGCAGTGAGATGTGGTGTGCTGAACTGAGCTGCATTGTTTTGGATGTATTGTTACCTTGCATAAATCCCTCAGTATCTGTAGTAATTCAGTGAGTGAATGACTTCTGTGCAGTCTTTCATAACTACATGTTTTATCATTAATGAATTCTGAGTTTTCTGTGTTAAATTTCATTTGTTGGCATTTCAAACGCTTTTTTTTTTTTTTCTGTTATGTCTCCAATATATACAAAAGTGTGTAAGCTTCATTAAGTTACCAGACACAGGAAAACTAATTATTTGCATTAAATCACCATAATGTTAGAATAGCATTGAGTAGAGTAGTGGATTGGAAAACTTTCACAGACATAAATATAATTTTAAAAACCCCTTAACTTGTTAGTACAAAAATCTAGTCGGTTTTTGTAGCTCAAAATATAAATGGTTTTGAGTGGGTTTGTGTCATGTGACTGATTTGAAAGTTGAGAAGATTAACACATTAGTTATATTTGCAGCTAGCAGTAATTTGAAGAAATTACACAAAAGAATGGTGTAAAGACAAAAAAAACCCCGAATAATACTTAAAAATTAAACAAGCTGATGGGTATATGAGGTTGAAACACCATTACAAAAATGTAAAATCTATCGATTATGCTATAGTTTCAAACAGAGCAAAGATTTATCCTGCTCTTACCCTATAAAGGAATTTCAGACTTGAACCAAAGTAGGTGAAAGATGTGTTGGATGGGAGGTGATAACTTTGACTCAGGCAGTAGGATTGTCTGAGGATTAAAGCAAAGGCTTTGCAAGTAGTGACAGTAGCACACAAAATAATTTGCATCATCAGGATAATAAAGAAAGAAAAATCTTTTAACTATGCTAGTTGCAATCAGCCTAACACTGTTCACATAGAGGTTTAAAAATAAAATTTAAAAAAAAAGCATCCAAATTACTCTTGTTCCCTCCCAGATTCCTCCTTTTTCCCTTGTGAGTTGGTCAATGGAAACCCAAAAATTCAGAACAGAAGAGTCAAAATGTCAAATGGGAGAACAGTACACTCCACGGTGCTCCCATTGAGAGTTGGTCTGGCAGTTTAAGATGTGGTTTTGGTGAAGGGTTTTTGTGTCTTTGGTGCTACAGACATCCAGCAGGGACTGCTGCTCACTCCTGGGCTGGAGTGCCTCTGGAGCAGTCTTGGAAGGGACACAGCATTTGCTGCCTGGGTGGCCTGGCAGGGACCCTCCAGCTGGGTGGGCACTGCTCCTGTCAGCAGACAGAGAAAGGAGCATTGCAGACAAAGGCATTTGGAGACAGCAAACTGGTGAGAGAAGAGCAGATAAGCAAAGGAGAGGAGAAAAAACCCTTGGTTTCCACAGGTGTTTCAGCTAAATGTCCTGTATTTCACTTGAGGGAAGTTTGGCAACTGTGTTTTTGAGGTTTGTGTGAATGAGGTCAACAGACTTGTTTGGTAGTCATTGTGGCTCTTCTCCTTTTGTAGTTTCTTTTTATTTGATTACTTTTGCAGATCTGAAAGATAATGCTGTGCATATCTAAAATTTTCATTAGGTACTTTTAGAAGCTTTTAGACTGATTTTCACATCTAAAAGAACCTATTTTGTTTCAAGGGCAGACAGAGAAAAACTATTTGCCATTTAATTTGCAATTTTAGCAGTTTTTCTCCCAATGAATCTTCTCTAGATCACTTTGTTAAACTTTGTCAATCAAATCCCTTTGTGCTGATTGCCACAAATTGCTTTTAAGCCTTTCAAAAGAACAAATAGACATGAAAAATTCAATTTTAACATCCAGAATCCTAACAGACTGGATTGATCTTTGAAAGGCTTCTTTTGAAAGTTAACAGTAGGAGACAGAGACTACTGTGAAACTAAGTGAGCTGTAGAAGTAAATGGTGATTCAAAAGCAGCCTTTATTGGAAATGCCATCATTTTGAGATATGAAAATTATAAAGGTACCTGTGTAGCTGTACGGCTTTTTCTTTTCCTGCCAGTGCTGACACAGCTTTGCTGACTGTTGGAAAAGGGAGGCATGTGCTTACAGGTTCATGCTTTCTTGCCACCACAAGTGTAGAGATGCTGGACTTCTGTGTACTGTGTGCTGCTTTTCAGCTTCTTTGGGGTCCCCAGAATTTTGAGCAATCCAGAAGCGATTCCTAAAGTTTCAATGTATTGGATTTTGCATAACCCTGTTTTGGAAAATACTGCCCCTAGCTGTGTTTTTTAATGACTTAGTTTGTAAGTGGAATCATTGTCTTTTAGGAATAAACTATACAATGTTTACTGCTTATTTATAAAAAAATGCTGTACAAGAATCCTTCTATTAGTTCTTCCTTTCACTTATGAAAAATGCGGTGAATGAAGCAATAATGGGAATGCACTCTTTATCATTTACAGTATGTAATAGATGGCTTTGTCCTCAGTCGTAACTCTGGCAATTATGGTGCTGCAATTGGTGTGTACCTGAAGCAGCCATTCTATAAATAATTCCACATATTATAATTTCCTTGATATAGGTTTGTGGCTTCCATTGATCTTAGTGACATGCATAGCGCAGAATGAGGAAAACCAATATATCATCCCCTCTGTATCAAGTGCTTGTAATTCACATCATATTCAAATACTGTTTATAATGTCAATGCCACTTCCAAGTCACTTTTTACAGGCATCAATATTCTTATTTTTCTCTTCACCAATACATGAATGTTTCCTATCATTCAGTGTTAACTTTATTCCAAGAGACAGTAGAGGCACTAAACTGATTTACCTGAGTTCGCTGCAGTATCTGTCACAGGATTCTATTTTTTTCTTTAGAGCTGGCTACTGTTAAGGAAGAATGGACCCAGGTGGGCAGTGCATAATGAAACAGCTCTGTTTTCTTTTTTAAAAAATTATTTCTGTTTTGAATCTATTTAGCATTATTGTTTCAGTGACAGGACCCCTTTTGGAGGCTGTGGGTAGTGAACAGGATCTCCTGTCATTGAGCCTGTTTCCAGTAAAGCCTCAGAAGTAGTAACAAACAAAGGAAATGACAAATCCACTGTCTATGGTGAGTCCTCCATGCTGTCAGCCTTATCATCATTCTTAGCAGGGCACAACACCTGTCATGTATTTCTGACAATGAATACAAAATTTGACTCAATGTGGGACAATTCAATGTTTCCACTTGAAATAGTTAAGGGTATTTCAGGGTATTTCAGATAAATTGCCAATCAAAAATCTCGTTGAAGCACAAGTTCAAAGAACAAATGATCTGGGCAACAAGTGTTGGGCTTTTGATGAGCCAATTATGGAGAAAATATCTCCTTTTTTAAACAGCTGTTTGAGGACAGCTTTTCTTAACAATGAGTGAGTTTAGGAGGAGGAATATCTCTAATCAGGGACTACCTGTAATCAGGAATAGCTCTTTAATCAGAGACTTCCAGATGTTCTGGGTGCTGAGCTGGACCTTGGCCAGGGAGGAGCCTGTACCAAACCACAGAGCTGTAATTGCCACATGGACTAGGAAGCAGGACCAAAGGGACAGGATTAGAGACAGGAATGATACATGTGCAAATCTCTCTGTGCCTTTCTCCTGTGTCCCATATTTCACCCTGCCCCTGTGAGCTTGTGGCAAGAGATGCAGCGCGTGAGGTGTTGCACAGAAGAGGAGGCACAAGTTCTCCTCAAACCTTTTTCCCAACCCATCTGACCTTATTCACAGTATCTTTTTTCTTCTAAAAGTATAAGCACAGTGCAAGCAAAATTTAAAAAAGGAGAGCCTGACTTCCAATATAGATTTTTACACCATTCTATGGCTCTTTAGAAACTTAACATCTCTATTTTGAAGTAGAAATTGCAGATGATTTGCATCACCGGATGTACTGATAGAACCCTGAGCATTAAGTAACAATAAGGTCCAGTTTTGGTGCATTTAACCACAATAAATTTTGTTTTCTACAACTAAATTACTGGTTTGAGGCTTTTTAATAGCCACAGTGTGCAGAGGAAAAGAAAAAATGGAGAGAGATGGCCACAAGATGTAATGAGAGTCAATGCCATTGACATCTTGCTGGAGCCTTTTAGAATTAACATCTATTTCTGACCATCCTTCTGGAAGGAGAAGGATTATAGAGAATCATTGTGGGCAAAGTATCAAATGGTAGTTGAAAAGGCTGTGAAAAATCTATGCTTTTCTAATATAACTTCTGAATTCCACTGAATTGAATTTTATAATGTATCTTTAAAGCAAGTCTCAGATTTTAAAGACTCGAAAGAAGCCAAGGAAAAAAAAACAAGAAAGGTAACCCATGCACACTTTATTTGCACTCTGGAAGGTCCTGAGATTCAGACTTCTACATGGACAAACTAAGTATAATTGGCAGCTGTTTTGTAACATAGCCTCCTCACACTATATGAACCAGTTTTGCCTGGTTCACCGGGGTCAGATGTTTGAGTTCATGTTTTGGAAAGAAATGGTCTCTAGCTGACTGCAGAAGTTTCATTCTCCTGGACCTCATTTCTGCAACTTCTTCCCAAGTGCTGTTTTCAGATTTCTTTCTGATCAACACCCTAGTCAGAGTCTCGAGAACTCTCTCATGTGATCTTTTTCATCTTCCTTTCTTTTACTACACTTTCACTTGAATATTTCCCTTCTTTCTCCTCTGTGACATGTGTGGCTGCCTCTTTCTTCTCCTGTTCAGAGTTTGGGCACTAGCCTCAGTCACAGCACAGAGAGAACAGCAGAGCCAGTCCCCTGCCTCTTGGTTTTGGCTTCATGTTGTAGCAGTCATCCTCTGCCAGGGAAAAGAACAGCAAGGAAAAGCCTTGTCCAGCTCCTTGACCTGGCATGTGTTGAATCCTCAAAGTATGTACCTGCTGAATTTTAACAAGGCTTTGTTAGGAAGAGATTTGAGAGTCTTGCAGGAGCAGGCTCTTTTGATAGTTGCATCTCTCACATCTTTATTGTCTTGGTGCAGAATATCAAATCCTACTCTTCAGCATGGAGGTACTAGTAATTCTCTCAAAAAATAGGGGGGAGGGAGGGAAGCTGTATTTTTTTTTCTCTAAATGACATTGTAAGTTTGAATTTTTTCATTCAAAATGAACTACCAATTTTGAGTAGATCCTTAATGGAAAGCATTGTGTAGCCTTAATTATAATTACCTTTCCCCTGGAACTTGTAATAATATTCTTGGACCAATCACTTGGGAGGAAGGGGAAAAACAGTGAAAGCCTTTGCCATTCTTTGTAAGGAATATTTAAAGAAGTGACTCAGTCTACATCAATGTAGGAGGCAATAAGCAAGAATTCTGAAATAATGCTTAGGTTTGTGTCATGGTTTAAACAGAACAGATGATTGGGAATTCAAACATCATAAAGTCACCCTAGGACATTTTCCTATCAGTGCATGAGGGGAAGGTAGAGCCAATAGAAATCTGTATTGTGTCTAAATTTTAACAGCGGTTTTTGGGGAGTCAGTCCTTGAAATGTACCTGCTCCTTCTTCAGTAATTGCTTAGGGAAGGTGAGCGCTTCAAGAGGACTTAGAACTTGACAGTAAATTTTATATAATAGGAAAACATACTAATATATCAATTGCAGTGTAAAATATTTTATTGTATATTAAAAGAAGTTCCTTTTCAATTGAAAAAGAAAATGTTAGACAACATTTGTGTTTCAGCTTTGTGACAAGAAACCCTTGATTCCGTGTCAACTTTTTGCTGAAGGGCCCCTTTGCCCTTTGACTTCAGGCTGTGTGCCAAAGTTTTCCAAAGAAGAACTAGATTCGTGGAACTCCAATCAAAAACTTGCCCTACTCTGAATTGTTCTGCTCTGATTTGTACTTTCTATTTCTCACTGAGATATTGATAGAGGAAACAATCTGTTAAGTAGCCCAAATTAGTATTTATCATATCTTGATCCAAGTGAGAGTACAGAGAACTGAGCTTTGTCTTTACTCTCTGTGAAAGGTTTTAATTATTCAGTATAGACAGTGAGAAATGTGTGTAGTTAATTACCATGTGCATTCTATGGTCAGTTTTAAAAACCAGCCAAATGAAAAAACCTTATCTGATAAATTTGCTTTCCCATTTAGTGCCACAGTCTGTGTTTGGATGCTTAATAGTGCAGAAGTGAATTTAAACACTACATTTGATTAATTATGGAATTTAAAAAAAAAAAAAAGAAAAGGGAAAACGCTTCCTAAAAACCTCTTCTAATGGAAATAGCTTCTGTCACTTTTGCCATACATATATTGCAGGCCCATGGTTCTGGATTTCACTTGTCATGGTCAGACAAATCTAGCATGCAAGTAGTTAGGTTATTGTAAAGTATTGTTTGGTGCTCATTTTTGAGATTCCTCTAGTTTATGGGAAATTTTATTAATTTTCTCATTCATTTAGTGTTTTATTGCTTATTTAGAGCTTTCATGAAAGACTAGGTCTTACCAGAAATCAAAGACCAGATGTATTATAATCACCACATTGAGTAATACCAGATTTTTTTTCCTGTTATATTTCACTTTAATTAAGATTTCTTGGAAGAGTGTGTGGGAAAAGTCCTGCATGCATGTTTATTATCTATTAAAAATCCAAGTCCAAGCTGAATTACCATGGCTTTGGCCATGTTCAGCTAAATCTCAGGAAGAGCAACACTACCAAGTCTAAAATTTAGATAAGAAAGAATCAGGAAATGAGAGTAAGAGGGCAGTAGTAGCATACAATGGCTAGTTAAAGCTATCAAACATGCAATCTCTCCAAGAAGTTACTGGCCTCTAAAACAGTGTTCTTCTCAGAGTAATATGATTTGGGCAGGGAGGGCTCATAGCTTCCTGTCTGTGGTCCTGGCAACATACAGACTGTCCAAAGGCTGGAAGGGGCACAGAAAGGAAAAGCAACCAGCCGCTCTTCCAAAAAGGTGGTTTTGTAATAGAATGATTCTGCATTTCTTCAGGAGAAAGGTGATGGAGTGTCAGGCTACAGCTCTGGTTGGCTTATGTAGGCAGCAGGTAACAGACATTTCTAGGTTTATCTTTGCTCTCATTTTATACTCCCTTGATCCCTTCAGTCTCTTTTTGTAGGAATGCTCCCTGCTTAGATAATCGTCTTTTCTCATCCAGCACCCCGGGGATCAGTTTTCTTCCATAAATTCCATCCCTTGGGATGCTGTGCAGGCTCAGGGCCAGCCACCATCTCTGGGGACTGGCCTGGTGCTTTTTATGTACGTGACATGAGAGAATCCGGCATTCAATCTCCATATTATCATTTTCCATTATTATTATTATTATTATTATTATTATTATTATTATTATTATGCATTCGTAAGGCAACCTGAAACATTCTGTTATACAATTGTGCTTTCAAATAGTTATGGTCCTATTCAACTTCAGCCACTGGATCTGAAATTTTCTGTCTCAGGTTCTTTAGAGAAAGAACCTAAAATCTTATTGGATACCAAAATAGAAGGAGAGACATAATTGTGTGTCATCGTCCCCCCGCCATATTTTATAACCACCATTTGAGGAACTATCTTTGATGTGTGGGGGTTTTCTCCCTTCAGTCTGCTGCTGTTTTCTTTTTCCAGTGAGCACTTCCCTGTTTCTTACCCTCTTGCAGTAACATTTTGGTGTATGGTATCTTGATAGAATTCTTTTGACAGTGGCCTTTCCAAGCTCAGCTGAGGGAATTAGTTTTAGTAGTAGTTTCTAGCTGTTGCTTTCTGTGGCAGCTCAGGTTTGGTGAGTGACATTTCTTAAGTGTGTCCTTATCATTACAGCAGCCACTGGCATAGCTGGCAGCAACAAGTTCTTTCTCAATGTTTATCTGCAGTACAAGTCCTGTTAGCTGTTTGCAGGGGAGTGATCAGGGGAATTTCCATTTGGATTATTATGTACCTATTATGTATTTCCTACTTTGATGGTGTTATCTGCAGTCAGCTAGAACTACACCCAGTAATGGAGCCAGCACCATTATATTGCTGGCCTGTTCTCTGGATCATCCAGACATGAATCTGGGAGATAGTTTTGGGAACTTGTATTCTCAAGTCTCTACTATAATTTCTGTGAATAGGAAGCATGTGTTTATAAGGAATTTTATGCAAAGGAAATGTGGGAGTCCTCCCAAAATGAACAGCCAACTCCTAAGTTGACTCCTAATGCTAGAACAGTTAAAGCAGTTTCTGCAGCCCTGGGACTTAGTGGTGTTGCAGTTGGACTGTAGTTCTAAACATATCCCTAATGCCAAAACCACTGGGCACTGCTTTGGCTGTGCATCTGCAGTGCTGTTCCTGTGCCCTGCTCCGGGCTAATTTCCCTGCCAGCTTGTCTCGTCTCCCCATCCTGGATGTTGCCACACGTGTATTGTCTTCCATTAGTGGGAAAAGCACCTGGCTTTTCTCCTCTGTTGGAGATGCTCCTAATGCCCCAGGAAGGTGCCAGAGCAAGTTTCTACCACTGCAGAATCTTGTGATTCCAGGCAAGGCTTAGCCAAGATTTAAAGTCCCTTAGGCCAGGGATGTCAGAGGCTGGGAAGGGAATCACTGTTCCCTCCCTCTTCTGTCAAGGGATGAAATACTTTGGTATATGACCCAGCCTCCTTGATAGGTTACCTGTTAATGAGGCAGAAAATTCCTCTGCACGTGGTACTCAAGAACTTCACTTACTGTTCTTTGAAACTATTGTGTAGTACACGTATAAGAAATCTTCCTTTTCTGCCCCTCTCATTCATCATATGGGTTTCCTGACATATCATCAGCTTTAATTTCACGCTACATCCTCCCCCTTCACTGCATATTTCCTTACACTTGTGAGAACATTGTAATGTTTGAGGCATTTTATCCCTCATTTCAATTTAGCTGAACTCAATCCCCATGCCCAGATGGAATGCACAGATTCCTGTTCCTTCCCCTCACACCGAGAGCTAGCAGGTACCCTTTGCTTCTTGAGAAAGGCTAAAAAGGCATCAGCTAATTATTATCAGCAGCAGATCAGTGAGATACACCTGGCTTTAAAAAATACATCTATTTACTCTGCAGCCCCACTCCAGTCAGCTTTTTCAGATTTGAGGAACTTGTTTAGGTTACTAAAACACTGAAAAGACTAAGGTGTAATCTCATCACACAGTCATATATTTTATAAAACACTGTTGTAGGATCATCTGGTTAATAGTTTGTGTCTTGGGTGAACTGACAAGTCTGATGAAAATATATAATTCCTGTCAAAATAATGTTGAGTTTCATATTCATTTGGCAAAAATCGTTCCTCAATGCTCCAAAGTTGGTGATTTTTTAAAATTTAAGTCCTTTTATAACTCATTCATAACTGTTGACAGCAGAGCATCTACAGAATACAAAGGAATCAGCACAGAAAGGTTTTCAATTTCCAGCAAGCTGCCTTGTAGTGGTGTGGTAAATAGAAGATGGGAGGGTCCAGAGTAGATTGTTGTGGAATGTTTTCCATATGTTTTTGGGTTTGTTTGGTTTGGGTTTTAGCTTATGTAGTTTAACCAAGACTGGCATGGTCTCTGTTCTAGGTTTATTTCTGCTAAATGGCTGTTACATTGAAAGCCTCAGGAAAGCAAATACAAATGGCTAAACTGGTACTGTGGCAGAGGCATTATTGGCTGGTTTTGAAGTGTTCAAAGTAGCATCAGGCAGAGGCAAGCAGCTACAGCAATGTCTCATTCTCAAAGATCCATGAAATGATTCTGAAAATCCACGAGTCTGCTTTGATAATATTGGTTGTAACTGGTTAGAATATTTATTCCATTTGCAATTTTCAGAGTTAAATGGTTTTGACTTCAAAAGCTTATAATTGACAAGCAAAGGGCAAGAGAAAGAAATGCACTTGAATCTCTTTCAATTTTAAAGTGGGAGAAAGCTAGTATAGAGGTGCCAAGTCCCTTATGACATCATAGTCCTTTGTTCAAAATTATATTTGAATCTAATTTTTCTTTAAAAGGGTCTCTTCTCATAGGGTTTTTTTCTTTAAATAAGAGTCCTGTTGCTGTACTTGTGTGTGCAATAGCAAAGCTTGTAAATAATGTTCGTTACCTTACTGACACTCACTATTCTGCATATTAGTAATTCCCTTTTCACACTCCATTTTGCCACTTGGGTTCATGCTGACATAGCAAATGCAGCAATGCTGGCTGCACAGTTCAAGAGTCTGCCTTCTGGACACTTCTGAACTAGTGTGCTCTGAGTGTTGATGGATAGTCTTCCCTCAACATCATCCTGAATAAAGTCCTGTCTTGCTTTCCTGCTGTGTGGTAGCCTCAGGGAGGTCTCTATGTCACCTTTCTCTGTAAAAATTTGCTGCCACAATGGTATTATCAGCAAATGTGTAGACAATCACTTGAAACTTAGTTTGACATTCCTGTTATACAGATGCACATCATTTGCCATGTAAAGATGCTTTTTGAATTTATTTTTAAAGTGAGTTAGGACATATCGGACCACTATGATGCTGTTTAATTTCTCTCTTGTGCAGTGTATGTAGCCCGAGATGTGCTGCCAGCTAGAGATTTTGCTTCTGCAGGATTGTTTTTCCCCTGTTAAGTTGCATTGCTGCATTCTGTAATAAGTTGTGCTCTTGTAGCAACTTACATCCTTCTGCTTTTCCTCAGAGGGAAAAGTACATTCCTTCATAGAATCATGGAATGGCTTGAGTTGGAAAGGACTTCAACCATCACGTTGTTCCAACCCCCTGCCATGGGCAGGGACATCTTCCACTAGACCAGGTTGTTTCAAGCCCCATCCAACCTGGCCTTGAACACTTCCAGGGATTTCAATCTAGTAGATCAAAAGTCAATAAAATATTTTTCTGGCTAAAGGGGGTTGAAAGCACCTTTTGGTGATGCTTGACAAGGCAACATTGCATACATCAAAGCTTTGCCTCCCAAGTATGTTGGTCTGTGTGGTAGTGCACATAATAGGCACACACACACGTAATTATATGCAAATATAGAAATGTAGGAATTGGTACATTTTAGTTTGTCACATTGATGATTAATTATGTGACTTAAAGAAGTGAATTACTTAAAATGGCTTGCAAACCTCAAATATTTTTCCAAGACAGGAAACTGGTTTTAGAGTGCTTTATTTCTGTATTGCTGTGGTTTTTGATTGGCTATTAAAAGGTAATTAAAACATTTGAGACTTTCATGTCCTGTGTTGCCCTGTAGGTTTATTATCTTCATGTGATGATCCTTGTTTGTAGATGAAGATTTTGGTGGGATAGAAGCTCTAGGAAAATGTGGCCATTTCATATAATGTGATCAATCTCTTGTTCTTGGCTTGCAGGGAAACTTGAGTGCAGTAAAATTTTTCAAATCAGATACATTTTCTCACTTTCACACCAAGGATATTCACTGGCATGAGACTGCTGAGCACCATAGTCTAGAAAAGTATTTGTAGGCTTAGCTGACTTTTTAAAAATCATTTTGTGACAGATGTATCTCAAATTTTATGTTTTCTATCCCAAAGGCAATCATTCTTCCTTCAAAGAATCTTCTTTCGTGCAGCACAATAGGGATAACAAAACTCATTTCAGTCTCAATTTAATTCCAATGTAAAAAACTTGCAATGAGGTTATAATGAACTTGAACTCAGTACAGATTACCTCCTGCATGCATATGCAGATGCTCAAACGCAAGACAGATATTTTCCAGACATGATTCTATTCTGAGAGTGTTTCTCTCTTGAGCAGATTAAACTCTGAAATTTTCTGTTTTGCTTGTTGTTACAGTTAATACAGTATCACCATTTGGAGTTCACCTCCTAGGTTTGAATTAGACTGACATAAATGCATACCCAAAAGAAGAAAAGATGATCATCATGATTATCAGGATGAGATAATTCTAGAAAAAAATGAGTTGGTAAGATAAAGAAACTGATCCTCTGAAATGATCAGACCAATCAAAACCATTTGGAAAGCAAAACTCAAACATGTTTCATAGTCCCAGCTGTGCAGTCCAATAAGTGCTGTGCTGATAAACAACCACCATCTCCCTCAATGCTTTGAATTTGGACATGTATGTCTTTTCCAAAATACTGCATCATTTGTAATAATTATTACACTTATATAATTATTACTGTAATTATTATTATACTCACGGAAAAACAGCCTTTACCAGAAATAAAACTGGAATAGCTCTAGCAAAGTTAAAAGAATGACACCAGCAAACACTGGCTAGAAATTTGCTGTCAAGAGGTCTCTGGTGAGCCTTGTCCCATGCCCTGCCCCAAGCAGCTGCAGCAGCTGTATGCCAAGTAGGGAAGGGAATGCAGATCTTCATGACCCTGTCATCAGTCCTTTCGAGCCAGTCTGCTCTCCACTAACAGTCCACACCAATAGTTAAATTAAAAAGGGCCTTCTCCCCATGCATTCTGCTTTTCAGGCACAGATGAGGTATCAATCCTCCCCAAATGTGGCTCTCTGTGGTGAGGACTTTGCTGATCTCTATGCTAATGTGTAACCAGATGGAATAATGGGTCCACATTGGGCTAGGAAAAGTCTGAAGACCTTTTTTCAGACAGGACCAACACCTGGTATTACTGTGGGCTGCTTTATGCAAATACTACAGCTTCATTATTATTGCACTACAAAATGCATTAGGCATCCAATTTCCTTTGTAAATGAAGCAATGTATTACTTCAATAGCTACTTTTGAAGCTCTCTGCAACTTAAACCACAGATGTTAAAACTATTGGAATTAAATGAACCCCCTCTGAATTGTAATCCTTGAATAGACTAGGGTTTGTTTTTTTGGTTTTTTTTTTCATTATAAGGTTTATTAAATGAAATATATATTACAATGGAGTGGAAAAAGTCAAATGATCTTATGTGGCAAAAATAAAAACTTGAAGCTCGCTATCCATACTTCATTGGGTGTGGAATGCCAAAAGAGAAATAAAAGACATTTTATTGTTAATGTTCTGTACCATATTGTGATGTAGCCCAAAACAGACGCTTGCTCGTAAATATCTTGTTTTTTCTTTTATTCACACTACAGAGAAAAAATTAGGACTGTCCTTCAAAAATACTCTGTCATCAAGTGAGCTGGAAAGTTTAAGTTGCTACCCATCATGTTTGACTATGTTTGTGGTGCTGGAGAGAAAATCTGAGGCTTGTGAGGTTCATTTTTTAGGTGATGCAGTGGGAGTGCAAGTATGGGCTGGAGATTATGAAGCTCTGAAGATGAGGGGGGAAAAAACATTGGGCAATTGGAGAAGTTTTTTTCAAAGACCATTGAATTCAGTGCAACACTAATAATCAAGCTGTTTCTATCATAGAACTTTAGATACCTGTTGTATGAATGCCTAGTTACGGACTGAAGTTCCCAATACTCTCCCAGGAGGGATGGTTAGTAGCCTGATTTAGGGGCTCTGAATCATCCTGAGGATGTTCTGTAGGTGTAGGGGAAGCCTGGGCTGTTAAATTTGGCACCCAAAGACTCACCACTCATGGTGAGGGAATGTTGCCCTTTAAAGGAGTTGGATCAGACCTCAGAAGTGTATTCTGTAGTTATCATGGTAAGCAGTTGAAGGTAAAATAAAGGTAGGAGGACAAAACTTAGCACAAGGAAAATTTTGCTGACATCAGTACCTGCTGGGCTTTTAAACATATGCTTGTCACTAGACACTAATTTGTTTATTATCAGGAAGTCAAGGAAGCCAGAAGTTATTAAAAAGAAGAAATATGTAAGAAGCTAAATGTGTACTATTAAGTTACTGTTTAAACTTTAGCTGCTACAACATATTGGCTGCTTCCTTTGCTTGTTTGCTCAATTCATATAATAAAAGAACTACTGCATGCTTTGAAATAAGGGTAAAAGCCCACTTTGGTTACTTTCCTTGTTTACACAGAGAGCAGTAGCCATGAAGCAATGTAGTTACAGCTCCCTTATCCTAAATTGTTTATTTTCCTAGGAAAACTTTATTGGATAAATCTGGACAAAGTTACTTTAGCTTACTTAATTTTGGCAACATGATGAGTTCTGCAAATATTTAGCCATTTCGAGTAGATAGATGTGTAGAAGTTATACTTCTATACTGAAGAATACTTTTTAATTAAATGTTGCTCTAATTTTTCTACCATTGTAATTTGATGTGTTTGTTTTTGAAAAAGAACTTATGAACAGTGTTCCTTAGTAAAAATATGCAGTTAATCATTTGAACGAATGAGAGGGAGAGGAAGCTTTCTAAATAAAGTATGTCCTCTTTATGGAAGCAAATGTTTGGTAGAGAACTCTTTCCTTGCCCTCAGGTTGTCTGTTGCTTCTTCAGTCGTTAAATTATTCTGTACTCAAGAGAACGTTATTGGTCAAATGTAAACCCATTATTTTTCCACTGAAATTTCCATTATCTGTGAGCAATTCCATCTTGGGGGGGATTATCATATTTTACATTTTCTACAGTGTTCTGCATGTGATTCATTACTGTGCACCGTACCTAGGAAAATGTCATTTATTATTTCATGCACCAAAATACTCTGTCTGCGTTGACGAGCATGCTTGTCTGACAAGTGCAGCTGCTGGCCTGCACGCACAGGTCTTTAGCTTTGTTTGAATCTCATATCTGCCGTCATTAACAATTCATGCAAGGAACAAAACCAAAGGAAAGTAGTTCAGGGAATTGAGAGTGCTTGCTTTAACCAACTCTCACATTCTAAGAGAGTAGGAAGGATATTATGAACCACATGGTACATAAACAGTGCACAAGCCAACGCTGTCCCCTGTGTACATTAATGAGATAACAAGAGATGCCTGTAGCTCAGCAGAGATAATTTTTTAAAATTGCTTTTGCTGTTTAATTGCGGCTTTTGTGTTTTATAGATTTTATTTAAGCTGTCAGTAGCAGTGCATTAATAGTGTATTTAACAAACACAGGATTGAATACTAATAACAAGAGACAAGCAGGCTCCTTTCCATGTGTATACCAGGCTCTGACAAGGTGATGTGAACTGATAATAAGTTTGTAATAAAGGGTAATTGAGAATAAAGCTATAAGAATAGTTGAGATCTTTTTAAAAAAGCGAAATTATTTAGTTACCAGAAGCCCGTAATTGCTGTCCAACAGCGACAGAAGCTCAGGATTATCCAAAAAACAGGGAGAGCATCAGCCTGCTCAGACTTTTTTGGACTTTGGCTGCATTTTTTTGTAGTCCACTGGCCATGAGCAGGTGCTAGAGAGGACTGTGAATGCTGACACTCAGCCGGAAAGGCAGTATCATTCCCAATGAGGTTAACCTGGGATGAGTTGCAATATAATTGAAGGACATTAGCATTTATTAGAAATTGAAAAGGAAGCAGAATTCCTAAAGGTCTGACATTATGGGCATTTGGAGAGGATGAAATGTTTCTCATTAACAACCTATGTGTTTTTTGGCTGCGTTGTAGATTTTCCCGCATGAACACCTGGCCTCCTATTCATATTTATTCAATCCAAACACCCAAAGCATGTGAAAAATGTTACTGATTTTCTGAGTGATTAAAGAAAACATGGCCAGAAACATGAGCAATACCAGGATTTAATGTGTCTCAGACCTGTGTTGAGAACTATATTCTTGTAAAGAGAGTGCAAAGTGGGAGGCACTGGCATTGCCCCCAGCACAGCCTCAGTCAGTGTTGTCTAATATTTTGAAGTTATTTCAAAATACAGGGTTTTTCTGGAAAATTGGAGCCTTGTTTGTCTAAAGTGGGAGCACCTTGATATGATGATACACTGAGATGTTTCTTAAGCTGTTTTCCTTCCAGTGTGCAAAATAAGCAGTGCACATAATAGAGTAGAAAAATGCACTGTAGACAAAAATAACTCTCCACCATCCCAGTGAGAGATTTCTATCCACTTGCTACCTTCTCTGTCCCATCCTGGGGAAGGAAGGAAATACTCCAGCATTGCTACTGGCTTGCTGCTTCTTCAGAAGAAAATAATAATGAATGAATGTTTCCCACAAAATCTTGAATGTTTCCAAATTTTTTATATGTTTTGGATTTTTCATAGTAAAACACCCTCTTTTCCCAATTATAACTATTTAAAAATAGCATCCATTCCACTTACTTATGATTGCAGGTATCACCAAAAGTGGAAAGCCCCATTGCAGTTCTGCTTGGCAGTTGCGTATGTGGCTTGCTGAACGTGTGCTTGGGAACATTCATACTTAAAATATCTCAAATCCAGAGACTCTGAACTTGCAGGAACTGGCAGATTCTGTAGGTGGTCCCAAGGCATTGTAATGAAAACTCTGGTGAAAATCTTTCCTCACTACCGATTGTGTGTTTGAGTGAACACAGTTTGCAACACAGGAAAGGCTGACTTTATAAAAAATTAATATGTATCTGATAGTTCAGTCCAGGTCAGGAAGTAAATTGCCATTTTTTTTTCGTCTGTCAGAGACTTAGCTCATGGTTAAGTGATGCAGACAGTGTAGTGAACTCCTCTTCTGCTCAGGGAGTCCTGAGTGTAGTTCATAGAGCTGATCCTGAGAGCTGCACCTTTGATCTTCGGCAAACTGACAATTACTGTGACTGCACTGAGCAAAACCACGTCCTTTAGCTCTTTGTAGCAGTAAGAAAAATGTAGCGTTATTATAGAGAGGAAGATATTTGCACCTGTGTTATAAATTATTTACTCCTTTCTGCCAGCAAAGGTTTAGGAATGCAGAAGGTAAATATATGGCTTACTGAATTTTTAGTCTTTAGTGATCTCTTATCTTCCAAAAGTCTTTTTTTTCTTGATACTGGGGGCAAAACAGTATGAGTTTTCATCTCTTTGTTCTCCCTGTCAGTGCAGTGCTATTTTTGCTTAAAAAGTGAGTCTGTGCTAATATTGTCTTTGTGAGATACGATGAACTTCTTAACAAATGGCAGTGGCATTCACATAAAAATTTCCTTACAAATGCAACTTAGCAACCAGGGAGAAAAAGCTTGTATTCGGTATATTGTTAAAAAGATTTTAGTTTTGGTTCTCCTCCTTGGTACTTGGGAAAGAAAACTACTTCCTTCTGAAGAACAGGCTCCAAAACTTTGGCTATCTTCTTAAAAGATACTAAAACAAAACAAGTATGATGAAAGAATTACATTCACTCCTAACTTCTCATAGAAAGGTTTATTCCTCTAAGTCTCCACATTGTATCTATTAACAGAAAAGACAATCAATGCATTCGAGGCATTTAAAAGAGAATTTTATCCAGCCTTCTAATTTGCCCTGAAGGAAGTACATGGAAAAAGTAGTGTTTTTCAGATTCAAATAGAATTTTTCTTGTGTTTTATGAAGTTCTCTTAAAATCTACCTGCTAAAGAGAAGAGAAGGTGGTTTATTGGTAGTACTGTTGGGATACAATTTCCAGGTTGCTACAGTTTGCATCCCAGACTATGCATTTTTGGATAGGTTTTGGTTAGCTCCCTACCTAACTAAAGCAGGGCTACATTTTTTGTTTCTGGTAGCAGCTAAACTCAGATTGAGGTGCATTTTTTTTTTTTTTTTTTTTTTTGTATTTGGGGAATCTATATGTGCACAATTTCCCCTTGTATAAATATACCCACATACTGTATGTGCTGCTCAAAGAACAGCTGGGATCAGAACAAGTCAGATCAAAATGATTTTGTGGTTTTTTAAAAATGTATCAGTGTTAGGTGAAAGTTTTTAAAGAACTGGCATTATTTAGCTGAAAGGGAATAGCAGTTGGCTGTTGTTTATGACTCACACTTTGGTTAATCCCATGGAGAGACTGTGTGAGTTGGTGTCATTAATGAGAAGCAGTCACACTTCTCCTTTTGTATATCTCCAACTGAAGTTGCAGGCAAAAAACCCATCAAGTCACAACATTCAAATTTAGAATTCCTGCTCTTCAGCACCCTCCTGCCTTAAAATACCCAAATTAGAGATGCAAGACAGATTAAATTATCTTCTGTTTACACCAGCAGTTCTCTGACCTTAATTTTGTCATCCTACCCGTAGATTTGAGCACCTAGAAATGAATGACAGATTTTAAGCATCATCTTTCACACATGCCTGTTAACTAGTGTAGGAAGCCCTTTCTGCCTCTTAAATCAGCTTTGCTACTTGTCCTCAGCATAGGGGGAAAGACTAAAAAAATCTTTGCCAAAAGAAAAGGGATGACTCACAAAGATTTATTTTCATGGTCAACAGAAAGTATTTAAACCTGATTAGACATATGAAAGAATTTATCGTGGATTTATGTTCCACTGTGCTATGTGAGCTAAATGTATAAACCCATCTTTGGTAAAGCTTTCTTGCTGTGACAGAAACAGTCTGGAAACCAGTGTGACTCACTAACCAATTATGCCAGAGCCATAACCTTATGGAAGGGAAATGTTGTAGGTATTCAGAGCTTAACTGAAGGTAAAATCTGTAGGGTTTTTCTTGGTTGTTTTCCTGCACAAAGATATAGACCACATTTGTTTCAGTTTTGGTTGTACATTGAACTGAATTTCAAACCTTGCAAGAGAAGTTTGTCAGGAAAGATTTAGCAATTTTGTCCTGAGAAATTCCCATATGTCTGTAATCCTAATGCTTTATAGAAGAGTGTCTAGGAAGATTATTAGAACTGTATTTTTTGATAGAGAGAGAAATCTTGGTAGAATAGATGTGCAATACTGCAGAGCACTATTGGTAAATAGTAGAATGAAACAGCAAATCCTTTCCTTGGAGTATAATAGAGGTGAAAATCATGTTTCAAAAACTTCTCTGCTGTCTTGACAGGTAAAGAAGAATCTCTTCTTCAAACCCATCACTTTTCAGTTCTGAAGCTAATCTCTCACACAGTCACCACAATGACACTGCAGGACTTGAAGCCTCTGCCCACACTTGTAAATTGAAAACCACTGCGGGCTACATTCTAGAACATTATCTCAGTAATTTTATACAGTGAAATCGTTAAATGTTTCCTGATACAGTTTTGGCAGATGTAGTGAACTCTCAAGTGATTCCAGGGCAGTTTGGGAGTTGGTATGACCAAGGTATTGTTCCCATGTGGCGATATCTGGCTGTCCATTTTGCCAGATTAAGGGACACAGGCACAGAAAATCAACTTGGTTTAGCTGTTAAGCTGCTGAGGGTGGATTTAACCTGCTAATGCAGGTGTCATAAATGCACCAGTGACAAAAACTGTGATTCTAACTGGATTTTTTTCTTCATGTTTCTTATATTTTCACTATAAAAAATTTGCCAGTTATTTTTTACCACATAGATACTCTAAATATTGAGGGAAAAACATTCTTGCAGGCATTCTGTCATAGTCACAAAGGAAAATATTAATTCTTCTGCAATCAGCAGATATTTCTAAAGTACTAGGATTAATCCTGGTAGAGATGTATATTATCCAGTAGCACATGTTTTATACATATTAGATATAAAGCTTGAAACTGCCCTTTTTTAATCCATTCTTTGGAATTATTGCTACGTTAAAAGTAAACATAGATAAATAGTAGGGGTGTTGCTCTGTGGTGAACCAACAATTTGGGAGGTGTTTCCATAGCCCAAAGGTGGAGTGAGTTGTGCTGTTTTGTTGCCTGCCGTGCAGAGTGTGTGCCTCTTTCACTTGCCCTGGGAAATATTATCAGCTAAGATGATAAAATAGGTTGGAAATTTGCACATGTATAATTATTTTGACTTCAAGGAGACCACATACACAGCAGAGCAAAAGAGCAACTGTGTAACCTGAATTTTGACTTCAGCATTCCTTCCAAAGGATCCCTGTCTGTCCATGTGATCACATAAGACAACAGGGTTTTTCTGGATATGGTTGCATAGCTGTAAGACCAAGTGCGTCCTTGCCTGTTATTAAATACTGCTGCAAGAGGGTTTCTTTAATAATCTGTTGCTCTTTACTGAACTGTTATGGACTGTCCATAATAGTGCTTAAAATCTGTACCCTGTCCACAGCTAAGCCTCCAGTAGCTTGCTGTCTCTGACCACCTCCTCAAAATTGAATTTTTGGTTCTGGACAGACTGAAACCCCATAATAGTTTTGAGCTCAAAACCCCCAGTTATTTCATAATAGCTGTTTTTCAAGATCTAGGTGTCTTATCCTCATGACTGCACCATGAATCTGCTGCTTGGTCCAACTCAGTGGTCAAGCCTCATGTTATATGATATGCTTTCCTTTTTATTTCCTAAATAAGGCATTAGAAAAGTCATGTGTTATAACCAAACAAGGAGAGAAGAAAGGACTAGGGAAATAGAGGATTGCCAGCACAAGCAACCAGAGTAGGGAAAAACTTGCAACACAAAAGGTAAAACAGAAAGAGGCGGTTTAATGTGACAATTTGATAAACAGAGTTGACTCACAGTCTGGGTTTTTTTGGTGTGTGTTTAAATGGCAGCCTTCTCTAAATCACTGACTGAATTTCTCAGTATTCTTAGATCTGAGACTGCTCATCGGTTTCAGCAATGCTGGTTGTTTTGAACTGGGATTATAGGATCATGTAAGCAGCAAAAATTGATTTCTAGCATCTTCGACTTTATTTAGTGCCATGTAGGTTTGAGGGGAAAAAAATGTAACTAATTGACAGCAATGTGCACCAGAAAAAGAATAATTGTAAAGACCATTGATACAGAAGATGTCTCTGCTGGTTCCCTTCCTATATCTTCCATTTTGAAAAAATGCAGAACCACCTTTAAAAAAAAAAAAAAAACAACAAGGGTTGGAGCTTTATTGTATCAACTTTATCTTTCAACATGAAGTTTTGTTTCCTGATATTCCTTTATATGTTTTAGCTGAGTTCTGCTCTGATACCAAAATCCTTCAGGACTAGTCTGAGACCTGTTTATTTCTGTCTGAATCATGTTTTATTCTTCTAGATGTTACAGTGCAGCAGCTTCATAAAGGCTAGGTGATGTTCACAAGGATCCCACATTTTCTCTTTGAAAAAGTTAAGTCTGCCTTGTTGAGCTGTAGTGCTGTACATTGATATAGGTGATTATTCTCTGAAGTGTTTCAGTCAATCCCAGTAACATGTATAATGTAGAAATTAGGATGCTTTCATTCCAAAAACTTCTTCTTGAGAGTCTGCTTCTTGAAAGCTGCTTCTGATTTTGACTGTCTTGAAATAAAAAGAATAGGTAAGTTATCAAAATTGTGTAAGACTGAGAACTCTTAGCAATCCTTTCCATTTGAAGAAATGTCTCTACTATTGTCAGATGGGATTCTAGAGATGCATCTTACTTTTGCTGTTTTTCTGTGTCAGCAGTGGAGTTTGACAGGAAAAACACAGCAGGACCAGAAACTACTTGCTTGAATTTGTCTGCAAAAAAAGGGAAAGTTCCTTTACTGCACAAAAAAAAGTGCAGTAGGACATGAATTCAAACTGTAGTCACCACCAGCACAATAGACCCCTCTTGATAGAAAGCTGCCTATTTATTCTACCTTAAGAACTGTAGAACAGTTCAGCATTTCCAGTTTCACTAATAACTGGAGCTGGAAAAGTTCTAAAAAGAGAAGCATACATCCCAAAGTGTGAAAATCATCTCCTCCGAAATCCTTGCACAGGGACATCAATGTGACTGATAATCAAAAGCCAAAATATGCCCTCATGTGTGTGCTTGATTCTAAAAGGACTTGAGAGGCTTTTTCCTCACACCATTTTCATCATCTCTGCTTCACTGCTTTGAGGTTCAAACAATTTATCATCTGAATTTGAAAACAACAGAAAATACCTGCTGTTTTGCCTTTGTCTCATTTGATAAGCATGCAGCATTATCCCAATAGGAGTTTAAGATGATAAAACATCAAATGAGACGGAAGGCAGGCTGAAATGGTTATATTGTCATTAACTTACAGCACCCTTGGCAGTTACAATGTATTTGTGCTGTGCTGTAAGTCTCAAATGAACAATTTGAGAGTAAATGAATAAAAATTGTATGATAGGTTAGTGGGGTGTTCATGATTCCAGATGTTATGAACTTAGAAGCTTTCACTACTCCTGTTAAAATTATTCGTGAAATAGAAACTTGTTGATTATTTTGGGAGTCTTCTTCCTTCCCTTTTGTGTTAAAGTACAGTTTGTGATAGAGGTAACATCTGGAGCTATGTCTGTATCTTCACACCTTAGCATGTAGCACTCTGTTCTGGTTGTGCTGTCAGTCAGAAGCCAGATAAATCCAGCTGACAGGGCACTAGCAGGATTCCTGCTGTTTGCAGTAAAACTTCTCCAGGGTTGGATGAGCCAGGGGAGGCAATGTCAGGGATGCTGACAGTTGGGTGTAGGGCCTTGCTTTGTTTAATAGTCACTGTAGAGGACGCTTTTAGGTGTCTTGGAAGGCACTGTCACTGCAGTCCATTGAAAGATACTGGCAGAGCCTAGCAAGGCATCTGACCCTGATCAAATATTCCTCTTAAATTAAAAGCATATTTAGCTATTCTGCTCAGCCTGTTCTTAGTTAGTTAATAATGGAGTTGAATCCTCTTGCTCTATTTTGAGAATATCTTATTGAATCATGCATAGAATGATGTGACTAATTTGTGGAACAGAAGTCCCTGTGCATCAGCTGTTCACGGTCGTTTTCCTGGGGGGAAGATAGAACTTTTTATCTTAAAAGACACTGATCATTCTTTTCAGCATATCAAAGAACAAATGTACTGCAGGCTTTTCTATTGAAAAAAAAAAGTAATAGAACAAATGGCTTTTATCTGTATTTTCATCATTACACCTGCATAAATCTCACTGATGCTAATGGGACTTGTAGCAATGTAGATAAAAGCCAGTCACACTATTGAGATGTGGAGTCCAACAGAACAAGGCACACCACAGATGCAGGAGGGTTCATCCCTGTAGGGACAGCCTGCAAGAGCGCGACTCAGCCTGCTTGGAATAAACCATTGGTGTGCAAAGCCAAGGCTCTCCACAGTGACGTGCCCCATCAATCTGATTAATGCAGTGGCTGTGCAAACTTACTGAATTGCTCAACTTTTCTGCTGCCCAGATGATCTCTCCAGAGAAAAAAAGTTTGATCTCTGCATCTACTCAGCCACAGTAGGAGCACATATGATGTCTGTGATGGAAGAGACACAGGGCAAACAAAAATCACCTGGATTCTGTGACTGGGAAGGAAGAGATGGGACTATGGGGGTTGAGTTAGAGCTTTGAATTGTGAGCATAATGGGAGTAAAACCTGTAGGCTCACCTTGAAGAGTAGGAAGGAAGTGAGGGGACAAAGGGTCAAACCTGTGGGATGCTGTATGGATTAGGAAAAAAAAAAAAAAAAAAGGGAAAACCAGCAAGCAGCAGGTTCTTAAAAGTACCTAGAAATACATGATGAAGGACAACATTAAGTGAGAGCAATACAGTTAGTCCTCACAACTGATCACAAATGGTAATCAGCTAATGGTAATGTCACTGTGAGCAGAAGAGGAAGGAAGTTGTGTGGGTGGACCCCAGGACAGAAGCATTAACTGGGGCAGTCTGATAGAGAAACCCAGAATTACTGATTTCAGTGTTGACAAAGCCAGTAAGTCATGCAATTAGCTTCATTCCTTGATAGTTTTTGAGAGGATGTCTACGCTGCAGTTTGAGTTCTGCCCAAGTTCTATCCATGGACACTTGAAATCTGTAGACTAAAAGCAGCAGATACATTGCCACCAGCCATTGCTTTGACCTAGGTGAAAATAGTAGGCTTTTTTTATCTTTTATTTTGTCCTTTGAAATAGTATGTGTTGACCTCTTTAGTAGTGTAACATACACATTGAATGTTCAAAGCAAAGAATAAGACTAAGAACTTATTATGGAAGGCTTGTTCAAAAGAGAAATTGGGCAAGGAATGGTTTTGATCAACCCCTTGCCTAGGATTCCACCTGTAAATGCAGCTCTTGCACCTCTCTTGCTATCTGAGCTTAAGAAATGCAGCATTGCCCTTTAACACACAAGCCAGAAAGGCAGGCTTTCTGTAAGGTGATGTGGCTGCTGCTGTCTTCTGAGTATCCTTTTCATCTTACCTGGCCCTGTGTGACATTATCTTTACTGTCCCACAGCCTCTTTCTGTCTGCCAGCATTTTCTTTCTTGAAAAAACAAGCATACTTGTGACATGTGCTTCTGAAAAGGCACTGTGTGTTGTCATCTAATATATTTGGATATTCTCAAGTCTACAGAAAGAAATGGCAAGTTATCTTTTCATTACAGGATATCCATAGTAAATAGAAAAATAAAAGTCTTACTAGTCCTTACTGCCCAAAGGAAGTCTATAAACAGGACTCCTGAGTGTATGCAAGTAATCTTCAGAGGGATTGAAGAAGTCTGATTGAAGTGTGAGTAATTCTACTTATAGAGAATCTGCCAAGGGTACAGCAGGACAGGCTGGCCGGGGAAGTATCCCTGTTGCTCTGGTAGGACAGTGAACACACAATTTAGACTGATTCAGTACAAGTTTGGTGTAAGCAGGTTAGTTCCTCCCTGTGTTGCCTGAAGAAGATACAAGGTGATTTACTTACAGGAATGCAAGTGCAAGCCTTTAAATAAAAAGAACTGCTATTGACTCTGAAACTCAGTTACCAGCACTGATGAGTTTTTGAAATCAATTTACCATCATTTAATATTATTTTAGAATAGCTGTTAGTGTGTTGCCTTTTTATTTCTGCCAATAAACTTCATAATAGATACTGAAGCAGGACTGAAAAGCCTGTGAACACCATGGAGACACTATTTTTTCAGTGTTGCATTGTGACATACTCATGATCTTTTTTTCTTTGCTTCTTTAACTTTTCTTTTAACTTCTTTATTTCATTTCTGTTCAGTGTGTGTGTTCATTTTAGTGATAGTGTAGTTCATTGTGGAAGTTATTTAATGTTCACTTGTGAATACTACTCCAAGGCACCCAGCAGGATTAATATCTTAGTAGCCACCCAGTCATCATGCTTCCCATGTCAGCTGTAGAACACAAGAGTTACGTTGGAAATACTTAGATAAATCTATTTCCTCAAAATGGCTATGTATTTTCACTTTGTCAAAATACCTGCGTGTTGGCTTTCTTTGCTGCTTAACTGCTGTTCTGTCTGTTCCTAACTTCCCCTGTTTAACAGCAGACAAACCCAGGGAGCACTGACTGAATCGGATGATCCCGAAACAGGCTGTCTAACTGATAACAAGCCAACTTCTCGACACTTCTATCCTGTCGCCTTGCTGCTTGTCAGCTCACACTTGCTGGTTGTGTGGCTTATTTTAAGTCTTGCTTTGCTATTAGCCAAATATCAATAAACTTCACTTGTGTTCCTTTCTTTTCTACAAACAGCAACAAACTAACTCTAGAAAAAAAGGAATTATGTTGTAATATTTCTACAGTCTCAGACCCCAAGGATTCATCTTTAAGATACCAATGTCTGAAATGTACTGTGTTTCCATTCTTTTTTTCTGAACTCCGAGAAGTATACTATGCATTGAGTGAATTGAATTGCTCTTTCTGTTCATGGTAAAGCTTTCCCACTGTAATTAGCGCAAAGAAAGCCCACTTACAATGCTGTCACTGTATAGAAGTTGTGGAATCCTGAATGCTTGAACCCCTCTTTCCAGAGTAATTAGTCTAACAAAAAAGAAAAGAAATGAAAAATGAATTTGCACAACACAAACTAACCCCTAGACAAATATGGCAGGGCAGTGGTTTGTGAGACTTCTCTTTCGTTGTGTTTTTTTTCATTGTTACTAGCTGATGGGATTGTTTTTGTTTAATAAATGATTATTACTTTGCTACAACTAACTCTTTTCTGTAGAGTAACTAAATGGAATAGAATAAGTTCTGTTTTGTAATGAAATTAACCTGTTTGTAACTGTTGCTTTAGTTGCTTTTGCTTTCAAGACACTTTTATATTCTTTTTAACAAAGTCCTGTTTATGTCTTGACTTTGGCACTTGTGACTTTTGTACTGTATGTGAACGAACATCCTTCCTTTATAAAGCAGAGAGGTGGATTGGGCTGTTTGAAAAGCCATTCTCTCTTTTTTTCATTGCAAAGCTGAACATACAGGAAATGAAGCAGAGATGAAACTTTCCTTCATTAGGGCCAGACTTAATAAAATGCCTTATTCCTAGAATGCGCATTTTAGGGCAATGTATACTCGCACATATATAGCAAACAAATTGGGAAAAAAAAGGTATGAAAAGGTTTAAAAGGCAAATATATTTCTGGAATTAGAGAAAAATGTATCATTAAAGTATTTAATTTTTTTTTACTGAACTTTAAACCTCAAGGGCAGATATGTTAGGGGGGATGGAAAATCTTATCACCTATTTCTGAGGGCAATAACTGTACTGGGCCTGGCCTTGGATTTAATTTTGTAAGATGTATCATCACTCGTGGAAAACAAAAATGTAGAGTTGAATCTTTGTTATTTTTACTTCAACTGTTGCTGAAACTCTGCAATGAACAAATAAAGCATATTTATTTATTCTGTGTTTCATGAAGTTGTACTTTTTCCCCCTTTCACTAGAGAAGGATGCCGCATAGAGAATGTTCTGAAGAATGTCAAATGCAGAAAGTATGCATTCAACATGATACAGCTGATGGCTTTCCCAAAGTACTACAGACCTCCAGAGGGGACATATGGAAAAGCTGACACCTAAGTTTAACAAAAGTGTAATCAGGAGCATACATCATGCTAATTAGTGAATATAACAACCGCTGTTTATGACGTGTGAATTGGGAATGTATAACCAGTGGAGGTGTTATTTTTATCAGGTTTTATCATTTTACATTAAAATGAATCTGGCTAGTCATTATGAAATAAATACCATGAAAAAGCAAAGAACTGGATATTCTGAAAAATCAAATACATTCAACTTATCTTCATGAAGTTGAAGCTTAGTATGACTCATAAGCCAGCTGGAATTAGTTTTTGGGGTCATTTGCTTGAAGATTTAAAAGGGAAATGGCATTTTCTGTAGGAATAGAGATCAGTAATCTGGGAGGTGGCATTTGGCATTCTGACTCCAAACCAAACCGTGATATTTGATTTAAGGGGTCTCTTACTGCTGGAAAAGGTGTTTTCTGGAACCAGCAGAGCACTGACGTCTCAATCACTAATGATTAAACCCTTCACATAAATGTTTATGAAAGATGCTGATGTTAATACCTGGGCTAAATATAATTTTGATCATTACAATTAGCTTGTTTACATAAGCATGATAACTTCATAATATGTTTTTAGTAATTGCAGACTGCAATTTCAGTAATTCCATTCTGATTCCCTGCAGTTCATTTGGATGTATCACTCTTGGTTTTCTGTACCCCAGCCAAATACCACTTATTTCACTTTCACATAAATCACTCTGAAATCAGAGAGATTAATTCCACAAGTAAGGTGACCTGAATTTGACCTCCTATTTAGTGTAAACCTTTAAAGGAAATTTTCTCTAGTGCTAGGGAAAATAAGTTGTACATACAGGAGTTAACATCTCTTTAGGCTATGAAAACATGTATGTTATTACAAAGGCTAAAATAAATGTTATGAGTAAACTGCTGTACTAGGACTAGTTAGCCACTGCAGCTGATTTATATCAAACTTGTAATGCTGCATGTAGACACTCTAGGATGAAGGACTAGCTTTAAAAATGAATGTTAATGCTCTGCCAGCTTGTTGTAGTCCTGAAATTTGTCTTGCAAAGAACGTTTGTGTTTTCTAATTGTATCTATTTATTACCTTCTTCTGCCTCCCAGAGAGAAACACAATTTAAAACTCCCAGGTATTCACTGGTTACTGACCTTTATGTAATGCATTCTTTTCATATCTAGAGCAGAAGTACGAGAAATTTATCCTAATGAAACCACCCTGGGAATTTGAGCATCTGTAGGAAATTGTAATTGCCATGGATAAAGAAGTAAATGTTTGTTTACTCCTATGGAAGTCAAAGAAATCTCTATGCACTACGAGTTATAATTTGTTCTTTTTAATCCATTAATACCCATTACTGGGCATACATCTGTAACTATAAAAGAATTTAAGAGCCTGATGCTGCAAATTCTATTTGAGTGATCCCATGGAACTGATCTATGATTTGGTTAAAATTATATCCATCTTGTATATTTGCAAGATCAGGCTTTGGAGTTTGTAGGAAAACATCAGAAAGAGATCCTTGTTCTAATATTCATTGACTTCAGCGGAGCCAGAAATTCACCTATACAATATATTAACTAATTGGAACTTTTTTTTCAAAGAAAAGTAGGTAATGTAAGTAGTGTTTTGGTGCATTAGGTTTTTTTCTATTATATAATGTGCTATCATTAATGATTTCCTTGTTCTTGGAATGTATTACTTCAGTAGATGTCAGAAGAGTTGGCAATGCATCACAGATAAGCTCAGCCTGATGAGATCATAATGCCTTGATTTCTTCTTGTCATGTACCAGTAGAAGTGGGCAATACTCATTGGGTGGCTGAATATATGCATAAATTAATGTTTGGGTCTATGAATATAATGTAGCTGATCTGTATGAAACTTTTTTGTGGATTTATAGAGTGTAATCCTTCATAGAAAAGTAATATTATTTTTCTGTCAGGCTGCTGCACTAGCCCTCACTATATACATGTTTATTATTACCTTAAAAAGCCCTGCATGTGCAGCTTAGAGATAGTGATAAATTCCTCATGGATCTCTGAAATAACCCCCAGATGTGCAGTAGAGAATGCCAACCATTGTACAGTAATTCTGAACCTATCTATAAAAATCTCAGTGGAGATGGTGTTCCCTGCTGGGTGCTATAGGTACCTAGACTTCTTTATCTGAGTCCCATTGGCATTCTGTCAAGTTACAAATATGAAATTATCTAGATTTTCTTGTCAGGAAAATAGTCTTTCAAGATTATGCCTCAGCATTTTAATACTACCTGGGTTCTAAATTGCTGTTGTCACTACCGTGTTATTTTTGTGCTGAAGTTGTTTTTCACGTTGAAGCCATGGATTTGATGAGGAAAAAGAAAAAATGGCATTGGATTACTGTCCTTTTTGTTTTAACAGCCATTCACAGTATGTTCTTGTGAAATTAAATAATCTCTTATTTGCTACCTCAGTCACATCAGTGGGCTGCACTGAAACTTCATTGTGCTTGCGCCATTACAGAAGAGTTGGCTGGGTTTTGTGCTAAATAATACTGAATTTTTTCCCACTAATTTTTGGATTGGAACATCTTGTTGTAGGTCAGGAGAGCTTTGGAAAACCTGCTGAAGTGGTCCAAGTCTCCTGGAAAAGCCTCGTTGCTTCAGCACCAAAACAGGCCCAAATATTTTGTTGTTTGGTCACTGCCTGCTGTGGTCCCCGTGGGCAAAGGCTGTGCCATCAGCTGAGTTGTCAGCTGACCATGGGTTCAAAATCCATGGGTTTTCTGGTTTGCCTTTTATGAAGAAACAAAGAGGGGTTTGCTGCAGGTTCATGATTGCATTACTTGGAGTACATTTACCTTTGTAGCAGCTGCTTTCAGCCCTGTGGGTTGTTTGAATGCCTAACAGAGGAGTTAAATCATCCCTGGGGTGTTGCACATTATCTTGTAGCTCACTGTGGATATCAGAGGAGTAAAACTAAAGAACTTAACTTTTCTAAGCAAATGACATTGTTTGTTTTGCAGAGGGATATGGTAAGCATAGTGGTTGTGGTGGTGGCTTCGCAACAACTGTTCCATACCTTATCTCTTAAAACTTGTGTAAGGTATAAAATAATCTGCTTTTAGGGGAGGGCAGTTCTCAAGGGCTGAAAGATGAAAATTCAAAAATACATCTGGCTTCTAAAGCCAAATCTTGTCTTACAGAAGATATTATTTGTAGGAATCAAATCAGGATCTGTCTTGAGGAATCGTGAAATAAGGGCTTCTAGCTTTCAATATTTGTACAATGCATCACACAGTTACATGGCGGTTTTGTACCACGGAGTAGTGTCTAAATAGAGAGCTAGTCTAAAATACCTAAAAAAATAAGGAAAGGAATGTTTAAGTAATTTTTTTCCCGGAAATGATTGTAATATTGTTATAATACATAACATGTCTATGACTGACATTAAGCAGGCAGGTCTTTTTTTTTTTTTTTTAAGTCTTTTGAGGAATTTAAAATACATTCTGGTTAATGTTTATACTTTGGCTTTTATGGAGCAATTAGGAAACAAAAACATTTAATTATGTTATCTGATTTTTGTCTGTGTGAAGCTGTGTATTTTGATGGAATCCTACCAATGTGTGTGTTATAAAGAAAAAAATAATTTAGGGGGACAACTAAAACAAAATATTAACTGAGAAGTAGCCTTAATGAAGTCCTTCGCAATGTAATTTTTGTACTGTCTGAATTTTGCCATTACATGAGTGGAATGAGGAAATTAACAAACAATTTTGTGTCTGAATCAATCTCTCCTGATGAAAATTCACTTAGTTGCAGTGGAATAAATTGTAATGGTATTCTAAATCTTCACTAGTAATTTAGGTATAAAAAAGTGCAACACTTAATTTTGAAGCCTACTCTATAATACGCTTATTAAAAGTTTCAGGAAAAACTTATTTTTATTTCTAGATTTAACACAAGTTCCAAGAAATCCTATGGTCCATTAAAAAAAAAAAAAGGCAGAAAATGCATTGAATTTCAACCAGTGTAATAAAGAAACAAATTGCATTGAAAACTATGCAGCAAAATTTCTTGTGTGGATTAATGTATGTAATCAGTTAACAGTCTTAAACGAATATTGTGTTGGTTGGTTATGTTGTAAACTTGAAACCATTGGTATCTATATTTATGCTCTTTTTTATTATAAAGAAGTGTACTGTATAGGCAATGCCATGAGACATGAATTTGCATCTTGCTTTTCACTTCCTTGCAGCTTAAAAGCAGATGTTTACAATGGAAACGCTTTAAAGTAATTTTCTCCTCTTGAAAACACAAACTTACCTTGTATATTGCATGTTTAC